>CM076573.1:339640946-339853511 GCA_034641835.2 Pinus albicaulis | reverse complement strand
CCACTTATTCATCTATTTACTCCCAGACAAGAATCCTGTAGAAATTTCTCATTTCCCACCCCGGTTTTCAGTTTCACCTTATTACTCCAAAATAGTTAAATGCCCTTTCCCATATCCATACATTTAACAAGCTGGAAAACAAATTTTGCTGAAAACACAAATTCTGGAAAAATTACGTAATGCTGAAAATACGTAAATAAAAATCAAAGCAGATGCAAAAAACCATTCAACGATTTAAACACGTATGAATTCGTCAATGTGACCCCCGGAAAACCCCTACAACACCCTTGGGGAAAACCAGTTCGAAAGCTCCTTCTTATTTCTGGAAAATGCTTTTTACAGTGAGAGAAATATTCAGCAAAAAATCAGCAAACAGACTTTACAACTTATCTCGTTTTCCGTGCTTAACCACCGCCTCAGAAAATGTGCAAACAACAAAAACAAAAAAACAATAAATGCTGTACGTCCTCCTCGATTTTCGTGCCCAAAAATTTGCAATAAATGTAGCTGTACGACCTCCTTAAAATCTGTGCAAACAACAATAAATGCTGTTGTCCAAAATCTCGATTTTTGTGCCAAAAACACAGCAGAACTTTGCTGTACATAATCAGCCTCGATTTCCATGCAAGAGGACATCCACTTGCTGTACGGCCTGCCTCGAAATTCATGCCAACTAAACCAGCCTTCTGCTACCTCGATTTCTGTGCAAAACTTGCTGTACGGCCTACTGTACGGCCTCCCTTTCTAGAAAATCGTGCCCAGAAAATCTGCCTTTCACTGTGCTAACTCAGCTGTACGGTCTTGCTGAAACGCTGCCTTGGAATGTGTGCCAAGCTGCTGTCTCCTTCTCCTCACTGCCCAGAAATATCCCTTGCTCTCTTGCTCTCCTTCTCTCAATCTGCTCATGAAAGAAATAAAAAAAAATGATCTTTTCCTCCTTTTCCTCCTTTAACCTAACCCTAAGTGACTTTTGGGGAATCCCTAAATCCAATGGCTGAGATAGATTGAGATGTAGGGCTGATATTAAATGCTCATTTAAATCTCACTTTCTATTTTTTAATTCACCCCACTTTAATAAAGACCCACTTAGTCATTTATTTCCAAAGTCACTTTTCCTTTCTAATTTTACATTGACTTTATTAAAGTCACTTTAAAATTAGACTTTAGTAACTTTATCACTTAAAGTCACTTTTAAATTAGATTTGAATTTATAAAATTATAAAGTCACTTTAAGAGAAAAATTAAATTCTTTTTGGACACTTTTCCCTAGGCCAAAGATCAAAGCCTTAGGGAACCACCTATCCTCCGGTACCAAATTTCAACACTCCCTCTTACCGAGGAAGGTGTTCCTCACCACACCCATCTTGTCTCTGAAGTAGACATGCTTGCCCCATGGTAAGGCTTTGGTAAGAATATCTGCAACCTGCTCATCACTGGGAATATACTCAAGCTTCACAGCTCCCTTCTGAACATAGTCTCTGATGAAATGATATTTGATCCCGATATGCTTTGACCTGTCATGAAATACTAGATTCTCCGTGAGTTTAATGCAACTCTGATTATCACAGTAAATCACTGAAGGTCTCAACGGCTGACCAAATAAGCCAAACAACATCTTGCGAAGCCAGATGGCCTCACAACTAGCTAGACTGGCTGCCATATACTCTGCTTCCGCTGAACTCAATGCTACTGACTGCTGCTTCCGGCTGAACCATGACACAACTGCTGAACCCAACCCAAAACAACACCCTGAAGTGCTCTTCCTATCAGAAGCACAACCTGCCCAATCAGAATCAGTATAACCTGCCAATCTCACTCCATCCCCCTGCCTGTAGTCCAGACCATAATCCACTGTCCCCTGCAAGTATCGCAAAATGTGTTTTGCAGCCACCCAGTGAACCTTCCTAGGCTCACACATAAACTGACTCATCGTGTTGACTGCAAAACAAATATCTAGTCTAGTGTTGACCAAATACATCAAGGAACCAATCAGCTGTCTGTACAATGTGGGATCCACCAACTCGGAATCCGAAGCATGAAGCTTCTTCCAGTTGGTGATCATCGGTGTCGACATGGGTTTACAATCCTCCATGTGGAATATGCCAAGGATATCCACAATATACTTCCCCTGCCCCAGGAAGAAATGCCCCTCCTCCTGCCACACCTCCAAACCCAAAAAGTAATGCATCAAGCCGATGTCCTTCATCTCAAACTCCGCCGCAAGATCTCTCTTGCGGTGCTCTATGAGTCTCTCTGCACCTGTAATGACCAAGTCATCCACATACAGCACCAGAATGAGAGGCTCCTCACCTATCACAATATAGTAAAGGTTCGGATCTGCCTCACTCTTTATGAAACCCATCTTCTGCAAGTAAGTATCTATCCTGGAGTACCAAGCTCTGGGAGCTTGCTTCAGGCCATAAAGGGCCTTCTTCAGTCTGCACACATGGGACTCCTTCCCATGCACCTCAAAGCCCTGTGGCTACTCAATGTACACCTCCTCTTGTATGAAGCCATTGAGAAATGCGGTCTTCACATCCATCTGGTGGATCTTCCAACCCATCTCTGCTGCTATCGATATAATGGAGCGAATCGAAGTATATCGAGCCACGGGAGCGAAGGTCTCCTCATAATCAACTCCCTCTACCTAGGAGAACCCTCTAGCCACAAACCTCGCTTTGAATTTCTCAATGCTGCCATCTGCAGCATGCTTTACCTTGTAAAGCCATCTGGAAGTAACCATGGATTTGCCCTCAGGCCTCGGCACCACCTCCCAAACATCATTCTTCATGATAGAAGAATACTCCTCCTGCATGGCCTCTCTCCAGACCTGCTGGCTAGCTGCCTCCTCATAGCTAGAAGGTTCAGAGTCAAGGATGCTGGTAGCCATTGCCATATAGCTACAAAACCTCTCAGGTGGTCTGCTCTCTCTGACCGGCCTCTTAGGCTCAGCAACAGATGTGGCATCTCTCAAGGTGTTCTGAAGCCACTTGGGCTTCCTCTTCCCTGAGCACACTTCTCCCGTTGGAGAATAAAACTCCTCCTCCTCAACATCAGGAGCTTGAACTCCTGACTATCTGTCTAATGTAGTCTTCACCTAAACACAGAAGGCGAGGTCCGTGTGAGCTGTCCATCGGTGGACTAGCACTATCTGAACTTCTCTTGTGGACTTCTGCGCATGCTGCAAGTAGCACCACCCCTCTGACTCTGCGAGCCACTCCCCACTGACGGACCTGACATCGTCATAGATGTACCTCCGGATCCTCCTAATCCCTGCCCACTGGATCCCTGCGACTGACTCAACTGCTGCTGAGGGTCTGGCTGATCCAGATACTCTAACTCCCGTGACCTCCTAAAGGCCCTGTCCTCCTCGAACTTTACATCCCGCCTGACAACAACTTTCCTCTGCGCAGGAATGTAAATCCGAAAGGCCTTGGAGGTCTCACCGTAGCCCACAAAGATACCCTTCTCTGCGGTGGGCTCTAGTTTGGTCCTCTTCTCCTTGGGTATGTAGGAGTATGTCATGCACCCAAAGATACGAAGATGACCCATATCAGGCTTCTTCCCAGAAAAAGCCTCCTCCGGAGTCATGTGCCCCAAGGCATGATGCGGACTCCTGTTCTGCAAGTAAACAGCTGTGTTGCAGGCCTCTGCCCACAAAAACAATGGCAACCCCTGATCATGTAACATGGCTTTGGCAGCCCCTCCGATGGATATGTTCTTCCTCTCTGCAACCCCGTTCTGCTGGGGGTTGTAAGGAACAGTGAACTCCCTCCTAATGCCTGCCTCCACACAATAGTCAACAAACTCTCCAAGGGTGTACTCTCCCCCATTGTCCGACCTCAGGGACTTGATCTTCCGACCTGTCTGTGTCTCCACAAGAGCTATGAACTCCTGAAATCACTTGAAGACCTCACTCTTGGTCTTCAAGAAATAGATCCAGGTCCTCCTGGAGTGATCATTAATGAATAAGACATAGTACTCATATCCACTCAAGGAAACATGAGACATCCAACCGCTCACATCGGAATGAATCAAATCAAGTATCCCAGTCGCCCTGCTGTCACTGCTGGGAAAAGGGGATTTCGCAAACTTGCCCATCGCACATCCTCTGCAAGTATCAAAGTGATCAGTACTGAAATCTGGCACACCTGTAGTGATCTCCCGCAAAGTCCTCAAGGCTCCATGATACATGTGCCCCATCCTGTGGTGCCAAATCTCACACAACTCAGAACTGCTAGCTCTGCTGTCGGTACCACTGCTCAATGCCAAAAGGGGTTGAAATGCAAACTTGTACACCTTTGCATGGCGTACACCTATCACTCTGGCTGAATCAGCTGGAGTGCCCCTGGGATACATCAACACCTGTCCTCCCCTGAACAGTACCTCATATCCTCTGTCCTCCAAAGCTGAGACAGATATGAGGTTCTTCCTCATCCCTGGCACATAAAGAACATCTGACACTTTCAAGGGAGGTTTAGACTCCCTCTGAAATGTCATTGTTCCCACACCGACTGCTCTAACAACTCTGTCATCACCGAGTACTACCTCTATATCAGTGCCACTCTCTGAAAGCTCTGAGAAGTACTCACGGACTCCTGTCATGTGACGTGAAGCCCCACTGTCCACATACCAGATACCCGAAGATGCTCCACTAATCGAGGGAAATGCATGCTCCCTCTGAACCTCTATGGCAGATGATCCCGCACTAGAGGACTCACACGCAATGAACCCAAACTCCTGGTCAAAACGATTTGCAAAGTCCTCAACCTCTGCTGAATCTGCCATGCTCTGGTTCTTCTCCTTCTTCTTCTTTTTCTCCGGACACACAACTGCATAGTGTCCCATCTTCTGACAATTCCAACACTTCACCTTGGAATAGTCCTTCTGTGTGTTATCTTGTTTACCTTTACCTTTGCCTTTGCCCCCACCATTGCTTGTGGAAGCATTTTGCTTCTTCCCCTTTTCCTTTCTTGCGTCCTACCAAAAGTGCTACATCGTCATCCTCACCTTGCTCAACTGGCTTGGCCCTCCCCAAGCTGACCTTTCTCGATCTCTGTCTGAATGCAATCATCCCAAAACCTCTCCCATGTGGAAGGTCTCACGTGCACAAACCCCATCGGCAAAGTTCATCCATGAGGCAGGAGGCCATTCACTGCAATCCGCACCAACTCAGTGGGTGGAATGGCCTCTCCAATCGCTGCCAACTCATGTCTCACATTAGTAATCTTTGTGAGATATCCAGTTGCACTATCAGTCTTACCCATCTTAATGTTCTTCAGCTTCTCCTTCATGACCATTTTCCGGTTTTCATTGGTACTCTGGTAGAGGTTGGTCAATGCTGTCCACATCTCATGAGCATTTCTCTTTCCTCTCACATGAGGAATGCAATGTTCTTTGATTCCATCTAGAATCAGTCTCTTACCCTTGTTGTTCTTTTTATTATATGCTGCCAACTGAGTAGCATCAGTAGGCACATTTATAGGGTTCTGTGCGGTATGCACCATTATGTCCCAGACTTCCGCCTCCTCAAAGATACTCTGCATTCTCTCCTTCCAAACAACGCAACAAGTACCTGCCCATCCAACCTGTTCTCCACCCTCGGTCAGAACATCCTTATTTTGTCCTAAAATACAGAAAAATAGCACTAGTTGTAGTAAGAGTAAAAATTACGTTTTGTGAAAAAATCAGCTTCTTTGGAATTTTACGAATAAGAAAATCAACAAATTTTGTATTTTTTTCTCCTTCTTGTCTATTTGCTCTTTCAGCACTCAACCTCTAATACCATGTAGAAATTTCTCATTTTCCACCCCTTTTTTCAGTTTCACCTTATTACTCCAAAATAGTTAAATGCCCTTTCCCATATCCATACATTTAACAAGCTGGAAAATAAATTTTGCTGAAAACACAAATTCTGGAAAAAATTACAGAATGCTGAAAATACAGAAATAAAAATCAGCAGATGCAAACAGCCATTCAACACATTTAAACACAGTGATTTTTGGTCAATGTGACCCTGGGAAAACCCCCTACAACTCTTGGGGAAAACCAGTTCGAAAGCTCCTTATTTCTGGAAAATGCTTTTTATAGTGAGAGAAATATTCAGCAAAAAATCAGCAAACAGACTTTACAACTTATCTCGTTTTCTGTGCTTAACCACCGCCTTGGAAAATGTGCAAACAACAAAAACATAACAGCAATAAATGCTGTACGTCCTCCTCGATTTTCGTGCCCAGAAATCTGCAATAAATGCAGCTGTACGGCCACCTCAAAATCTGTGCAAGCAACAATAAATGCTGCTATCCAAAATCTCGATTTTTGTGCCAAAAACACAGCAGAACTTTGCTGTACGGAATCAGCCTTGATTTCCGTGCAAGAGGACAGCCACTTGCTGTACGGCCTGCCTCGAAATTCGTGCCAACTAAACCAGCCTTCTGCTGCCTCGATTTCTATGCCAAACTTGCTGTATGGCCTCCCTTTCTAGAAAATCGTGCCCAGAAAATCTGCCTTTCACTGTGCTAACTCAGCTGTACGGTTTTGCTGAAATGCTGCCTTGGAATGTGTGCCAAGTTGCTGTCTCCTTCTCCTCACTGCCCAGAAATCTCCCTTGCTCTCTTGCTCTCCTTCTCTCAATCTGCTCATGAAAGAATGAATGACCTTTTCCTCTTTTCCTCCTTTAACCTAACCCTAAGTGACTTTTGGGGAATCCCTAAATCTAATGGCTAAAATAGCTTTAGATCTAGGGCTGAGATTAAATGCTCATTTAAATCTCACTTTCTATTTTTTTAATTCACCCCACTTTAATAAAGACCCACTTAGTCATTTATTTCCAAAGTCACTTTTCCTTTCTAATTTCAAATTGACTTTATTAAAGTCATTTTAAAATTAGACTTTAATAACTTTATCACTTAAAGTCACTTTTAAATTAGATTTAACTTTATAACTTTATAAAGTCACTTTAGGAGAAAAATTAAATTCTTTTTGCACACTTTTCCCTAGGCCAAAGATCAAAGCCTTAGGGAACCACCTGTCCTCCGGTACCAAATTTCAACACTTGTCAAATAGTTTAACCTTGACAGTTGAATAGTCTAGGTAGAGAATCAAAGGAGTTCATTAGCATAATCTGAACTCCTGGAAGAAATAAGTGTAGAAGTAGATAGTTTGTTTTGCTTTCAAAAACAAGAAGATGTCAAGGTTGCTATCCCAAATGCACCTAAAGAAGAAAAAAAATGATAGGCAAGTAGGTTGGGTAGGTAGAGATGAAGTTGAGCTACTCATGTCTTTCAAATTGTTGAGATCATAGCTTCAAGCAAACATCAGCAAATGAAAAGAGGTAAAAATCTGCCCAATGGATGAGGTACTGGTTTCCATAAAGCCAGAGATCTGAAGTTCTGGACACCTCCTGAAAAGGAGCTGCCCTACCCAAGTGGAGCCATTGTTAGTCATCAGTAATTTTTGCCTTTGTTGATGACTAAATGATTATCCCAAGATTTCTAGAAACAAGGTTCATAAACATTGTGAGTTCTAGAAATCTCACTGTCGTCATTATCCTTAATATAATTTTTCACTATTTCATCATTCCATAATGTCTATCTTTGCTTACCAATACCAGAAAACCCATTAGAGGCTTGTGTCACTCTTTCTGTCTATATGTATTCACATTTGTCCCAAATCCTCTGGTTTTTATTTTCTAGAAACCCCCCACTGCTACCTAATCCCACCAATCAAACAGTGTTGTGTCTCCCAAAATACTCCTAAACACTTATGGTCCCAAACTATCTCTTTAAACTCTTTAGATAAATCAAGTACATTGGATTTTGGATCTTCAATACATTAGTTTATCATAAAATCTATCTTACACTTGATAATCCCAAATTCTAAGTCTCAGTCCAAAAATCCAAGTCCAATAAAGCTTCCACTAGGTCACCTAGGGTTTCACAAGGTCATAGGGTGGATTTGGTATCCTAACAACTTTGTTTTTCCTGCATAAGGAAGTTGCATTTAGAGAATAAAGGAAAAAGTGACTTTGTCCAAATCTGATCAAAGAGGTCACTCAAGGAGGCCTTTGGTCTAAAGCACAAATCTTACAGGGGGAAAACTACCCCTTGCTCACATTTCTACAAAAGAATCAATGGCCATAAACCTAGAAAAAGGTAAGGTAATGGGAAAATCATTATAAGAAGACCATTCATAGCAAAGAAGAAAAGCAGCAAGTATATGTTTGAAAAGAATCAGGGTTCGTGACAGATTTGACCAAACAAGGAATCAGTACTAGGGCTACAAGGACAAAGGTCACCTCAACTCCTTTAAGTACACATTAAATATTCTTTAGAAATAATTAATGAGTTTGAGAAGTTTTTGAGAACTTAGAAGACAACACTATTCACTTTTTTCTAAGGAGCCCTAAAACATAGGATTTTGAAAAATTTGACAAACTGGTCAAATGGTGATGACAGAGCCTCCTTCATAACAGTAGATGGTTTCAAAGGGTTTCAAACTGCCCTCTATGGTTTGGCAACGAGACATTGACTCCACATCACCAAAGGTACAAAAAGGCAAAGAGTATTAGTACAAAATAATGAGGTTTCAAAAGGTAAAATCAGAGGTCTTAAAAAGATCAAAGGAAGCAGACAAGAAGCACTATATCCCACTTCACCACAGGGACAAAAGGGGCTAGAAATATCAGTGCAAGGGTTTGACTTCTCAAAAGAACAGTCAGAGGCATTTTCAAATGGTCAAAGTAGGCAAGCATGAGGTAAAAATTCCTAAAGAGGTAATTATGATAAGCACGGTTTTCAATATTGAAGAAGAAAGGTGTTAAACTCCAAAAGACAGAGATCAAAAGAAAAAGGTTATGTAGGCACCTATAAGAACAGAAGTGGCCCATGGAAAGACACAAAAAATAGTTTAATTTGCTCATCTTCCCAACCAAAGATACATCATTGTCAAAGTGATCTAACGAACAAATATACCACTGGTTTAAAGCAAAGCAGTAAAACCCCAACAAAGGTCTCCTTATCAAAATATATTCTACAAGAGATAGATTAGCCATAAATGACACTTCTGCAAAACTGTCAAGGATAGCTACCTATAGGAAAATTGATAAGTTCAAATAAAACCTAAATATTTCTAACGATAGTGGCACACATGAAGGCTAAAGGGGTTGTTGATGCTTGTTGCTAAGGGTTTTTACACCAAAAAGGTCTCCACTGCTTCACTGTAAAAAAAAAAAAAAAAAAAAAAAAAAAACATGACAGAATGGCAGTGAGAGGAAGGGAAAAAATCTTTTTTCAATCTCTCTACCAAGCAAACAAAGGCATAAAGAATGAAAGGCTGAAGAATCCAAGGTAAAAGTGCCAATATGGTCACAAGCTTAATATTTACAAGTTTTGAAGTTCATGAGAAAGGAAAAGTGAAGGAAGACCTTCAGGAAACACTAATTTCACTATTTGTCTATTTTCATAAAACTTTGTCAAAATAACCTTTTTTGAAAGCGCTCATGGTTTCAAGTGTGGGTAAAGGGCACATGTTTGAGCCTTATGAAAGGTTTGTTAGTACAATAATAACATCAATATTCTTCTAGCAAGGCAAAAACCATTTTTTTCGAGACTCTGCCACCTACAGGACCAAAAAAGGCCGAAAAGACAGTGAAAAAAGTAATAAGGAAATAAACATTATAAAAGTGGGTTTTGGCATGAAATTATTTTTCAAAAATGGATATAAGACTCTTCTTCATCTCCTCCCCCAACTCATTTGTGTCTTTGAATGAGAAGAAGTATCATTGAAAGAAGTTTTTAATGGTTTTTTGCAAAACTGTTGAAAATTTTCGAGCACTATGCACCTGGTCGTTGACGTTGTGCACAGAAGGGGTGACTGCAGTTCAAAATTACACTGTGCAACGCACCGGGACGGCGGTGCTACGCACCAGCGAGGGCGCTGCGCATAGGTTCAAACACACCTGACTCGCCCACAGAAAATCCTCTGGCACTTCACACCGGTGATTTTTGGTCAAAATTGTTCAAAAATGACCTCAATTCAAAATTTTTGCCTCCAAAGCTCTTGCATCATTCAAGCAAGGTTGGTGGTATTTATTCCTTACCTTCCAAGTAGTACTTTTCATAATCAAGGAGAACATTAAAAACCAAATTTTCCCAAACCCTAATCTTCATGAAAACCAAATATTTGACCATTCTAGGGCAGCGTTTACAAATTTGAGAGTTGTCATAGGTACAAAAACACTCAGTGCCAGAAAACCTACTTCTAAAATTTGAAGCACTCCTTGATTACTTCATCTTTCTCTCATTTGCTAAAATTTTCCCTCGCATCATTTATTTTCCCTCCCTAGACCTAAAGGCTCTCAACAAGATAAAAATATTTTTGTTCTAGACCAGTCACCATGTTTGAGGAAGAAATCAATACCAGCAGTGATGAAGCCCAAAGGCCTATCAAGCCAAAACAAAAGGGAGGAAGGGTTAACAGGTTTGACCCTTTAGACACCATTCAAATCACCTCTTCTCCCATCATCCTTTCATTTTTTCAGGATGTTGGATGCTATCAGTTCTGTGAGAGGGTTAAAGAGGTCCAAAGCCACTCAAAATTGACTAGGTTGTTCATTCTCAGCTTAAAAAACCACCAATTCAACCTAGCAGGAGTAAATTTTGAACTCTCATCTAAATCCATTGCGAAAGCCACAAGAATACTAGATATTGGTGAGAGATGGTTCAAACAGAAGAAATTAGACTTAAGCTACTATGAGCTCTTCCTCAAACCTAGCTATCAACAAGGTTGTAAGGTTTTTTTCCCCTTATCCCACCTTCTAGAGAGATATGCCCTAATGATGAGGCAGATTGTCAAGCACTTCACTTGTGAGGGGAGGTACTCTAGGGTTTATTCATATCACATAAGGCTACTAGTGCACTTCACTAGGGTTAAATTTCCAAACTTACCATACTATCTCTACCGGAGCATTGGCAAATTGGCTTCAGTGGTCAAGAAGAGGAGTTATGCCCACCAAATGTAGAGCCTTTTTCACCACTCCTTGGTTAAGATGATTGTTTTGCACCAGCTAGAGCAGCAGGGAATCCCTTGGGAATTTTTCATCTCACATGATGTATTTGCAAATCCCCAAGCCTTCATTCAGCAAAATTTTCCTTCCACTTCACACGCACTTACCTCCACTCCTCCATCATCTCCACCTATGCCTTCTCCATAAGGAAACTTACCTCCTATTTCTTCTCCTGATGCATCAAATGAAGATGATAACAGTGGCACTGATGAAGAAGTAGATGACAGTGAAAGAGAATAAAACAATAGGTCAGAGGCAGAGTTTAATGAAAATAAAGATGAGAGTAGCAATGAGGAACAAGGTGAGGGTGATGGAAATGATAAAGATAGTGGGGAAGAAACAGAGTCTAATGAAGAAGAGGAGGGTGATGATGAAAAGGAAGAGGAAGATGAACATGGCAGTATTAAAAACAAAGACAGTGATGAATTTGAGAAAGATAGTGATAGTGATAACACAAATGAGTCACTCCCAAGTGCAGAAAAAGGTGTTGATAATGAGAAAGATTAGGACCAAGAGGATTATGAAGAAAATAATGAGGATAACAGTCAGCAAGAAAGTGCACAATAAAACCAAGAGACAAATGTGCAGGAACATGATAGTGAGCACAATGATAGTGCAAACAGTGCTGAAATGAATGAAGATGATGATCATGAAGAAACAGAGGGAGATAATGAGGAAATAGAAGACCAAGAGTAGGCAGATGATGAAACTAAAATAGATTTTGAAGGGGCAGGTAGTGTCCAAGGCAATAGCACAAATGAAATAGTTAGTGATGAGCAAGGAAATATTCATGATAGTCATGACAACTGTCATGACTGTCATGACACAAATCAGCCTCTAAATGACCAAGAGAATCAAAGTGACAGTGCAGGGAATGACAAAGAAGAGGACCTTAGTAAACAACAGAGCCAAAGTGAAGCAAGTGAAGAAGGTAATGTTTCATTTGAAGGCCAAAGTGACAGTGTAGAAAATAGTGAGGGATACAATGATGAAGCTAATGTTGAAGGTCAACAAAGCAGTGACCCAATGGGGCATAAGATAACTCATGAAAGCCATTGCAAAAATGAAAAGGATTGTGACATCACCAAAGACCAAGGCAATGATGGAAACACCTCCAAAACCATCATCACCCCTCTCACATGCACATACCACAGAGGAAAAAGAGATGTGTTTACTGCCTCAAAAAGGCAAAGGGCCATATCTTCTCTAGCTATTAAGCCAAAGGACAAAGGCAAGGAAAATATGGAAAAAGGTGAGCAACAGATAAAGGTAAGGAGAAGCAAAATAATCAAGAAGACTTATCAAGATCCTCAATTCAATGATCTAGATAGTGACAATGAGGACAAAGAGATGACCACAAGATTGCTACTTTTAGAAGAGGATGCACAGCTTCGGGAGTGGGAAAGATATTTTGACATGGCACAAGGTGTCATTCAGTATTACAAGAGGAGCACAAACATTTCAAGAAGGTGAAAAGGGACCTTGCTCTCCAAAATAAAATGACCAAGCACTATGCCAGGAAAAAATTGATTTCTTATGCCAAACTGAAGGATGCCCTCGTGGAGCTAGAAAACCTAAAAAGGGAAAAAGTACATGACAGCCTTGGATTTTTCACTGAGGCTTCTCAACAGGTTTCCAAGACCTCTTGAGGGACCTCTCCACCAATTTTGGGGCAATTTGAACAAAAAAAAAAAAAATTTGAAATTTTGAGCGCTCTATGCGTAGCACCCTAGTCGCTACGCACAAAATTGGTGCATCCTCAGCTCACAAAATTTTCATTTTTGGATTCCTCACATTACCATAAGTCTACTTACCAATTTTCAGATCATTTGGAGCATTTTTACCCCCCAAAAGGTCAAAAAACATCAAAATTTTGACCTTTCTGCCTCATTTTCAGACTAGGCGCTACACACAGAGTAGTGTTGGGAAAATTGGTTTTTGAATAGGTAAGTGGCACCCACTCAGCACAACATAAGCATTTCTGGAAATTAGACTCATCAGGCTTTCCAATGACTCATCACGGAGCCAAATCCGGTGTCAGGATGGGGTCCAAAACTCAGCCACAAAAGACCTTATTTTCTGCTGAAGTGGCACTACGCACAAAAGCTGCCTAGTGTGCTTTGGACCAAAAGTCAACAAAACACACTCATTTATTGAAAATAGATATTTTTTAGTTTTTTTAGGCAAATTACTCTAGAATTAGGTTCAAATAGTTATTTTGGCATTTATTTCTTATGATATTATGTGCCTTGGGCCTTGCATGTTCTCTTGGTCATAAATGACATTTATGGTTATATTTGACATTTTCCTACCACATTTAGGGTTTTAGTCCTCCTTTGCTCCATAAATAGAGCATGAGGCCCCTATGTATTTTGTTGGCATTTGATGAGCTTGAAGAGCAATATACATGGTTTCATGAGCTTGGAGAAGAAATTGGTTTTATGAAGTGGATGAATGGCTTGTTTGGCTTGATGTTGGAGAAGCTTGTTTGCAAGATTCCTTATTTTGGTGAATGGTGATGTCTTCTTAACTTGTTCATGTTTTCTTGTTCTCATTATGTTTCATGCTTCTTGGTTGCTATAAATCAGAAAATTACAGGTTGAGACATGCTCTTTGAAGCACCTCAGTCCTCCTGTTTGTTATAGCTTTTATGTTTTCCTCTTTTGGCCATCTTAAGGAATTCTTGATTGTTCCTTCGGTCCACCAAAATTTGTTTTTGTTTCATGTATGGTTAGTATGCTAGTTTACAAGTATGATTCATGGTATTCCCTACTTATTTGAAGATTTAAAAACCCTATCTTGAAGCCTTTCTGTGGCATATTGATTGCTAGGTTAAGTCAAAGAGGTCTCATTCAATCTTGCCCTTTGTCCATGCTTACCAACTTGTTTCAGAGTTCTCAATAGCTTGATATATGTTTTCTAGGAGTTCCCTCTTCATAAATTGAGTTATTTGTTTTATTTTATATGTTTTCCCAAAATCTAAAGGTGAATTTGTAAAGTTAGAAGCTCTTATGCTCTCTATGTTTCACTGGAATGTTTATCTTGGATGTTTATCAGCTTAAGTATTGTTCATTGAGCTTAATGGTTTTCCCTACCTCATGAGTTGTAACTTTTAACTATATATTTTTAATACATCTTAGTTTTTCCCAAACTTGATGTTCACTACACCTCATACATCACCTTAAGGATCCATTAAATTTGCTAAATTGGCCCTGCAACACACTCTGTTTCATTATTTAGACACTCTAGACTTCATTTGACTCCATAGCCCAATGGCTTTAACAAACTCTCACTCCACCTATTCCACTTGACCATCATACCCAACCAAAACAATCAACAAACCGTACACTTAATAACTAGCCCAAAATCAAAACCCTAGAGCAAAAAGAACACATCCTTTGCACCCAGTAGTGAGATCTCTCTCCGAGTCCAGGAAGGCTAGGTCCTAGGACTCTAAAAATTGGTTCCATGTTACCCTGTCATTTGGTCTACCAATCTGCCAAATCACGAGACCCTAACAGGTACAAATTAATGGGGTTGAAATACCAAATGTACTGGTGAATTTGGGTGCTGCCATAAACATCATTACTTCTGAAACTATGCTTGAATTGGTTCTTAGAAACCTTAAATATACTCCTATTGTCTTGGAATTGGTAAATAGATCTACCATAAAACCAGTAGGGAAGTTGGAAGACATTACGATTTTAGTAGACACGTGGCATTATTTCATGGATCTCTTCGGATTACAAATACAGTCCTCAGCTGGTGTCCATCCCTTAATTCTGGGAATACCTTGGCTTGCAACCGTATATGCCTATATTGGGTGTCGGTCTGGGAATATGGTTATATCTAATGGTAAGGTCACGAAGAACCTCACTCTTTATCCTCCTACAAAACCAAGCCAATCATAGAAACCATCAATTAAATGAAAAACTCTATCAATGGAAGGATTTGAATCTGAAAACGAAGAAATTATACTTGTACTTACTATTGGGCAGGCCCTTCAATTCAAAACAAAAACAAAGGATGATACTATTAACACTTTTTTTAATGATCTCTGTTATGTTCCTAATTCGACTCGTCAAATTCTGGAATCTGCCATGAGCTGTGAAATGCAGGAAAATAATAAACCAGAACATGGAATTGAGGACATACCTATGACTTCGTCCCACAATAGTATTCTCGTTGAAATTGAGTCGGGAAAAACATTGAACATAAACCTGAATCTTTCAGAAACCCAAATAAAATAGCTCCTAAAATTTCTTTGAAACCATAAGGAATATTTCGCCTAGGATTACACATACATTAAGGGGATTCCTTCTAATTTATGCACTCATCATATATACATCAAAAAATTTTGATGTCTTGTAAGACAGCCTCAGTGAAGAATGAACCCTGCCTTAAAGAACATTGTCAAAGAGGAGCTTCAGAAACTACTCGATGTAGGATTCATTTACCCCATCTCGGACAACCAGTGGGTGTCTCCGCTAGTTATTGTTCCTAAAAAGACTGGAAAATGGAAGATCTACATGGATTATAGGGAATTAAACAAAGCAAATCAAAAATACCATTTCCCTTTTCCAATAATTGATCAAGTCCTAGATACCTTGGCCAGGAATAATTTCTTCTCCTTCCTGAATGGGTTTAGCGGGTATAATAAGATCCAGATAGCCCCTAAGGACCAAGATAAAACCACCTTCACATGCCCGTGGGGAACCCTTGGGTACCAAGTCCTTCCATTTGGTCTTTGTAATACACTTTCAACATTCCAGAGGGAAATATTGGGGATATTTTTTGATCTAGTTGATGACAGCATTGAGATTTATATCGATGATTTTACTCCATATGGGGATTCATTTGAAGAAGGATTGGAAAATTTAGAAAAATTGCTCGAAAGATGCAAGAAGAACCATGTCTCTCTAAGTACACTTAAATGTCATATGATGAGGGGAGATGGAATAGTTCTAGGACATTTTCTCTCGGTTTCCAGAATTCGAGTTGATCCAGCCAAGGTAAAGATAATTTTTCACTTTCTTGTACCTAAGACACCCACATAGGTACATATTTTTATTGGTTGCACTGGTTATTACAGGAATTTTATAGAATTTTTTTCTAAAATAGCATCCCCACTTTTTCAGCTACTAACTAAAGATGTAGAATATTTATGGACAGATGATTATGAAGCAGCTTTTAGAAAAATCAAGGAACTTGTTTGTGCAGCTCCGATCCTGTGAGGACCCGATTGGGCACTTCCGTTTCACATCCATGTCGATACCTCTCAGACATTCGTTGGGGCAGTTCTAGGACAGTAGGAAGATAAGAAACCATATGCAGTCTACTATGTCAACAAGAATTTGACTCTTGTTGAACTAAACTATATGGTAACTGAAAAGGAATTCCTGGCTGTTATCTATGCCATCAACAAATTTCGACACTATATTACTGGGTATCCTACTTTCATACATATTGATCACACAACAATTAGGTATTTGATGAATAAACTTATCACCCCTGGTCACATTACAAGATGGTTTCTATTGCTTCAAGAATTTGATATTACAATAGTAGATAAACGAGGGGAGGATAATGTAGTTGCTAATTTTCTATCTAGATTGGATAATAATGACGAAGGAACACCCATAGAGGACAGTTTTCCAAATGAACATCTTTTTTTGATTCCACTAATCCTCTTTGGTATGCAAATATTGCTAACTATCTTGCTATAGGAAAGGTGCCTCGTCATTTGTCATACAGGGAACAGCAAAATATCATTCATCACAGTGCTCGATACTCTTCGATAGTAGGATATATATTTCATACATGGGTCGATCAAAAATTTTGGCACTGTGTATCTGAGGATGACATCTATGAAGTACTGAAGGTTGCTCATGATGTTCCTTGTTAGTCATCAGTAATTTTTTTCTTTCTATAGATGACTAAATGACTATCCCAGATTTCTAGAAGCAAAATTCATGATTATTGTGAGTTCTAGAAATCTCACTGCCTTCATTATCCTCAGGATAAATTTTTCACTATTTTACTACTCTATCAAGTCATGACCATCCTATCACTCCCAGAAAACCAAATCATGGGCTTGTGCCACTCATTATCACTATGTTTTTCCACCTCTGACCTTACCACTCTATTTTGGCTTGCCCAACCTTTTACTTCCACCTTGGACTGCCAAGTAGCCTAACCTTTTCCCCTATTCACCAAGTTCCTCAAGAATTGGTGGTTTCAAGCTACATTTCTAGGCTCTTTAGATAAATCAAATTCATCAATTTTTAGATCTGCAATGCATAGGTTTTGTCAAAAACTCTGTTTTACACCTAAATTTTCTAAGGCAAGTTTTTAGCCAAATGCCAAGTCCAAAAGGCCTCCCAATAAGTCACCTAGGGTTTTCACAAGTCATAGGATTGTTTTGATTTTTTAAATGTCTTTTTTCCTGTGCCAAGAGGCTACAATCAAAGAGGAAGAAGTTTAGCATATGATTGTCCAAATGGATCAAAAAATCTTCCAAGAAAGGCCTCCTTGATCAAAGCACAACTTCTACAAAAAGACAGCTGCCAATGTTAAACATTTCTGCAGGAATGAATGAAATAGCTATTAGAAGAAAAGAAGTAAGGAAAGAGGATAAATCATCACAAAGGACATTCACAGCAAAGGAGAGACAACATGCCTAAGTTCAAAGAGAATCAAGGTTTTATTACTAATTGGCTAAACAATGTTGCCAAGCAAGGAGGCAAAGCCAAAACCACAAGGATAGAGGTACATCAGCACAACTTTGCATGAATTGAAGATTTATTGAAATTAGAAATGAAGATGAGAGACCTCCATGATGACAGCAGGCAGAAGTTGAAAATGAAATCAGAAGGTGACTTACATGGTTTTTCAAGGCAACACTGCATCACTGCACCAAAGGGATAAATTGTAAAAAGTATCAGTATGAGGGATCCTAAGCTTTCAAGTGTAGTCAAAGGTATTCAAAATGGTCAAGATGAGGAAATCATGAGGTAAAGTGTCAAAATAGAACACCAAGCAAATCATGAGTTTGTTTTTGAGTGAATAAATTTGTCAATACTCCAAGAATGACAAAGGAGACTAAATAATTTGTGTCATGGCACCTGCATGAGAAAAACAGAAGTGGCCAAGAGAATACATGGTGGACATGACTTACAGTCTTTGGAAAAATATAGATGTCATTGTCAAAAGCAGTAAGAGGAGGAAGAAAGTTATATTTTCAAAATCACCCACCAAAGGATCATTTTTTATGTTTAAATCACCTCCTGCAAAAGAAAAAGGATATCAATGATAAAGTGACCTACGCAAACATAGCAAAGTGGGTTTTTAAAAATTTTATTTATTTTTCAAAAGGTATAAAAGCACCTAAATCTCCCTTTTCCAACTCACTTATCACTTAACAAGGAGAGAAAACTTTCAAGGTGAAAATTATAAATTCCTGGCAGACCTCAAGCAGAAAAACACTTGCGCTACGCTCCTGAAAAAGCGTGCTATGTCCCTGTGTATGCCATCTTTGAAAATTTACACAAGGCATTGCACACCTATGTAACGGCGTTATGTGTTTAACAATTTTCAAACCCAGTCGAGAACCCGTGCATAGAAGCACATTCAGTACAGACCCAGGTGCGTTCAGAAGGACTCGGCAGCGTGCAGCTCCGCCCGGCGCTACGCGCCTATTTTTTCAGGCATTTCCCAGAAGGTTCACACCCTTGTGCAGCTCTGTCGTGCTATGCTCTTGCCTCTTCAAGCACTGCCCATAAATACCACACCACTGTGCAGCTCTATCGTGTTGCGCTCTTTCCCACTGAAGCCGACCTGACTGCATTCAGCTCCACCCGAGCACTACGTGTAGGGTCGTTCAAGCTGACCCGAATGCGTTCAGCTCCGCCAAAGCGCTATGCGCAAGGCCGTTCAGGCTGACCCGATAATGTGTTCAGGGGCCCTAATGCTGCGCTCCTATGCTACATGTTTAGCCAGGAAGCCTTTCAAGCTATAGAAAGCCCTCAAAGTTTCTCAAAACTTCTCCAATTCCTGCCTGGCACCTCCTAAGGGTTTTCATAACAGGTATTTACATGCTTGCCAATCTTTCATATTGTTTTAAAAGATAAATTTAGAGAGAAAGTTAGAAACCCTAGAGGAAGAGAAAGCTTGGTCCCCATGCTAAAACAATATTGATTGAAAGGCACCCATCCATCTACATACTGAAGGCACACTAAGGCCCAAATTTTCCTCCTTCACTCATCATTCCCCTTCACTTGCCAATCACTACCTTTCAATATCATCTCATTTTCCCTCTCCATATCATTTCACAAATATTTTCAAGGTTTTGATTTCAAAGCAATGGTAAAAGGTAAAATGTCTAGAGAAGGCAGTAGTGACAGTGGCAAGGGAGGCCAAAGACCTAGGGGACAAAAGAAAGGGTGGAAGAGCAAACAGATTTGAACCTTTGAACACCAAGGAGTTGACATCCTCCCGTAAAATAGTTGCCTATTTCCAAGAGGTGGGTTGTTTTGATTTCTATGAGAGAGTACAAAGAGTCCAAAGTCACCCTCAGTTGACCAGACGTTTTGTCCTCAACCTCCATGACCATCAATTGCATCTAGCTAGGGTAAATTTTGAGTTATCCACCAATAAAATTGCTATGGCCACTGGAATACCTTGCATGGGAGAAAAATGGTTCAAACAGGTGAATTTGGACTTGAGCCATCATCATCCTTTCTTGAAACCAAGATACCAAGCTGATTGCAAAACTATTTTTCCCTTTTCCCATTTGTTGGAAAGATATGCCCCTTTAATGAAAGTCATCATAAAGTATTTTACATGTGAGGGGAGGTTTTCTAGACGTTATTCCTACCATATAAGACTGCTTATGCACTTCACTAAGGCCAAACTACTACATTTTCCCTGTTACCTTAATATAAGTATTGATAATATGTCATACATTGTGCAAAAGAGGCCTCCTTCACAACAAATGCAGAGTCTTTTCCACCATTCTCTTGTCAAGATGATTGTGTTGCATCAATTAGTGAAATGGGGTATCCCATGGGAAGTGTTCATCACCCATATGTTTTCACAAATCCACGGCCTCTTCCTCTGCAAAGTTTACCCTCATCATCTCATCCACCTTCCTCCATTCCTCCATCAACCCCCATTGACCGTGATTACTCATCCACACATGAATCCTCTCCCCAAGAGAAATTTCCTCCTTCACCTTCTCCTAAAGCCTCAGAACAAGAATAAAGTGATGAAGAGCAAGAGGAAAATGACAGTCAAAAGGAAAATTACAGTCAAGAAGAAAGGACAAATTATGAAGAAGAAGAAAGTGAAAATGAAGAAAATGATGATGAGGAAGAAACAAACGACAGTGAGGAAGAAGAAACAAATGACGAGACAGAAAATTACAGTCATGAGGAAGAAAATGATGAGGAGGAGAATGATGATGAAAATCAAGAGAAAGGGGTAGATTATGAAGAAGAAGATAGTTTAGAACAAGAAAGAAGTGATAAGGCAGATAATGCAGAGGATGATGAAAACAAAGGTAGTGAGCCAAACAGTGAAGAGGAGGACAAAGGCAATGGGAAAAACAATGAAGAAGAAGAAGAAGTCAGTGAGAAAAATAGTGAGGAAGGAACAGATGATGAAAAGGTAGAATTAGAAGAAGGGACAAAGGCAGAATTTGAAGAAAAGGGAAATAAACATGATTGTGTAAATATGAGTACAGTGAGCATGACAATGGACGAAACAATGACAATGATGAAGAGGACATTTTAGAACAAAATTTAATTTCAGAAGATGTGGAAGAGGATGAAAATGATGAAAATGCACCAAACAGTAATGAAGACACTGACAAGGACACCTCTAAAAATGACAACACAGAGAATGATGAAGAGGACAAAGAGTTCAATGATAAGGAGGACAGTGACACAGAGGCCAACAATCAGAAGAGGCTAATGATAGTCATGAAGGTAATAAATACACCATGATGACGGATAGCCCTAAATATAATGACAACAGTGACACTATAAACCAAAGGGACAGTCAAGAGGTTGATGACAGTGGTGAAGATCATGATAGTAATGCTAGCATGGAGGAAAATGCAAGTGACTCTCAATAGGGCAGCCAATAACACAATGCAAGGAGACATAAATGCAGAGATCATTGATGAAAATAAAGGAAGTTTTGAGGTCTATCATGGTAAGATCATTCTAGTAAACCAATTTGATTTTCTCCCTCTCACATATCAAAAAGGATCAACTCTAGTGTTTGCTGCCTCTAGGAACAAGGGACTATGCCATCCTCCTCACCTCAGCCACTAGACAAATGGAAAAAAAAAGGTAAAGGAAGAAGAAGAAGACCATGAGGTGGAGAGGGAGTTTGAGATCATTCAAGTGGATAGTGATGAAGAGAATGAAGCAATAATCACAAACTTTCTCCTCTAGGACAAAAATTCACAAATCAAAGACCTCCAAGCACATTTGGATAGGGCTAAGAGTGTGAATGTTGCCCTTGACTTGGAGAACAGGTAGCTAGGAGATCAAATTGCAATCTATGAAGCTAGAGAGCTCAAGGCCCATAATGAAGCACAAAAGGCACAGGTGAGACTAGAAGATTTCATGGGCACCTATGAAGAGAGTGAAGATGAGGAAGGACAATCTAGGAGGATACCTAGAACCATGGGATTGAAGAAAGCACTGGCCAAACAAAGGGAGGAAGAATCAGCCCTAGCAAAAAAACTCCCTTTATATGAGATTTTATCCATGGAGATAGCCCATGACCAGGAGCCTTGGTTGAAGAGAGCCAACATACACTTGGAGGCTAAATTGAAGAAATCAAATCAAGATCTTGACCTCCAAAGAAGGATGACTAAACATTATGCTCGAAGAAACCAAATTGCAAGGGGTAAATTGAAAAAGGCTCAAACCAAGCTCCAGGAACTAAAAGAATAAAAAGGCCAAGACATACTTGGAATATTGGCACACGCTTCTCTACAAGTCTCCCAAAACCCATGAGGCACTCATTCACCAAATTTGGGAGAATTTTGACAAGTTTTGGTTTTTTGCTAATTTTGAGGCCAAGGGGGTAGCACACATGGTGATATGCTTTTTCTCAGAGAATATTTAGGAGGAAAGGCTCACATTTTTGGAATTATCATCTCAAATATAGCATTCTCACAAAGTTTCAGATCAATTAGAGTTTTTTTGGTCCTCCAAAAGGGTCAAAAACACCCAAATTTTCACCATTCTGCCTGCTTTTCAAGACATATGATGCGCCTTTACCAGCCTTGGAATTTTTTTATTTTTTGAACATTTTTCAGAGGTAAAATCAAATATCCAAGGGTAGATCTGAAAATTATACTCAAAGGGCTTTCCAACGAGCCATCACGGAGCCTTTTTCGACATCGGGAAGGCTTTCAAAACACTACTGCAATTTGACCCAGTTTGCCTGTTCCAGTGCTACGCCCTTGGCATGGAAATTCATCCTAAAACACAGTGGTGCGGCCTTAGCAGAGGGAAAGTCAACAATGTATGCTTGGCAAGTTTTAGGAGGCTTTTAAGACCTCAAATATCATTTTCTTTGCTAAAATTTCCCGAAAATATATTTTGTTTTAGATATTTTGTGCCTTGGGCCTTACAAGGTCTCAAGGACAATAGTGACATTTCTTATTAGCCCATAGGCTTCTAGAGACTCTATTAGGTTTTTCTCCTCCTTTCTTGTTAAAAATGCATTAAGGACTCATTTTTAATGTTGGCATTTAATGAGTTTTGAGAGCAATACATGGTTCTTTTAGGTTGAAGAGCAATTTGGTGTTATGGAGCTTGTGAATGATTTGCTTTGATTGATGATGATGAAATATTTCTTGTAGGATCCCTGAGCTTGTTCAATGGTGATATGTCTCTAATTTTTTTATTTTTTCTTGTTTATCATTGTGTCCATCCTTCTATGTTGCAGTAGATTAGAAAATTATAGGCTAAGAAATGTTGTTTGAGCACCATAGTCCTTCCTGTTACTATTGTCTTTATGTTTTCCTCCGATGGGTGTGTTTAAGGAATTCTTAGCTGCTCCTTAGGCCTCCTTATGCTTGTTTATTTCATCAATGGATTAATATATTAGTTTCCAAATATGTTTTATGGCAAGCCCTGTGTATTTGATGCTATGTAAACTCTGTTTTGAAATCTCTCTTTGAAATATTACTTGCTAGTTTTAGCCAAAGAGGCCATGTTTTGATCATGCCCTTTGTTTATGCTTCATAATTTTGCCTAAAATTTCTTTATAACTTGATTGATGATGTCTAGGAGTTCCCTCTTCTTTGATTAATGTTATTTTTCATCTTATATGTTTTCAAACTTTCAAGGTGAAATCATAAAATTTAGATAGGATTTCTTGCTTTCTGTGTTTCACTAAATTGTTCATCTTGAATGTCTATTCGTTTAAGTATTGTCATTGAGTTAATGGTGTGCCCTATATCATGATTATTATCTTTTTCTTATCAGTATTTGAGACCTTCTTTTTTATGGGTATATGAAAACAGATACTTCACTGCCCTTTTCCCGACCTTGATTCACCAACTTAATGTCCATCTCACTTCACGCATAACCTTAAAGATCCATTGACCACACTAGATTTTCCCTATGATGCACTCTGACTCATTTTCGAGATATCCATGACTTTTATAGAATCCATAGCCCAATGATTTGATGATCTCTCACTCTACCTATTCTACCTATTTCATCTTACCCAACCAAAACAAACAACAAACCCTACACTTAACAACTAGCCTAAAATCAACCATCTAAAGAAAACAAGTTCATATCTTTTCCATACAATAGAGAGAGCCCTCTCTAAGTCCAGGAAGGCTAAGTCCTAGGACCCCAAAAACTGGTCTGATGTTACCCTGTGCATTTGGTCTAGCAATCTGCTAAATCACGGGACCCTAATATTCTGGCGATCATGGTGGGACTCTAATAAAATAACATCCTAAGCCCTCCTTAGAATCTCATAAACACTCATGTCAAGTAGTATCTATTGATTTATCACCACCTCATCACCACACTAACATTCTGGCGATCACGGTGGGACCCTAAGTATATAATTGCCTAAATACATCTTAAGACTCATTAGACCCTCAGTTAGACTTAGAATATACAGTGAATCTGCCACCTCATCACCACCCTAACATTCTAGAGATCAAGGTGGGACCTTCTGAGTAAGTAACAATCTTATACCTCCTTAAGAGAATTCAAAAGCCCTTGTCAAACAGTATCTTGTGATTGGTAACCACCTCATCACTATCACTAACACAATGGTGATCATGATGGGACCTCTGAGTCATTGACAATCTGAGTATCCCTTAGGACTTCAGAAACCCTTATCAAATCATAGAGAATTCAAACTGTCAGCCAAAGAGTATAATCTGGTTGTTTCACCATCCTAGCAAAATTATGACTCAGTTGTAGGACACTCTCACATACCCTAGGGATACATAAAGGAACTCAAAAAACCCCAAAACATCCTTAGATTGGTTTTTTTCAGTGTTGGTGGTGGACCATACACATATCTCTTCAAAACAGCTATAAACATCCACCTTGCGACTCCACTAGCCTCCAGTAGGCCTATTACTTCACCAGATCTCATTTAGACTCCATGGGATTGTATCAAATCAGCCCTCAGAAGTTTAGAAGCCTAGTTCTACACTATGAGAGTTTACCAAGCACTAAGAGAGGTCAGCCTTCCAAAAACAGTCCTAAAATTTTCAACCTCTCTAAATTTTGAGTTTGAAATCTGGCTTCACAAAGGATCAGTACCAGATCTCATCTGGACCTGAATCCTCCTACCATAGTTGATGACCCATAAAATATTTTGTGGCAAACTTATAAAACTAGAAACTTAACCACTGTTAGGACTATTCATAGAGAAAGCTCTGTACCTGAACATCTTACAACTTTACAAGATCCCCAATTTGACTTGCATCACGCAAAGAACCTCTTCAGAACCAAGACACAAACTAATATTGAACAGACTGACCTTGAGCCTGTAGATTTGCAGGAGAGTTCTAGTAAAGAATTCTCTCCTTCCACACCACCTGACTTTCAGCTTCTCCATCACTTTAGCTCTTTCCATACCAAATCTGCTCAGAATCAGTCGGCTGGTGCAAGTACTTCCACCACACCATCCATACCACCACTATGTGAACCACTCCACTTCATCCTACACCCCCTTTCACAAACCCTCCTCGTGTAAATCCTCCATTAACTCCCATCATGGCCGCTTGGTATGCCCCCCTAGTTTTACCCCAACCTTTGGTACCTTTACCAAATGAATACCAATCCAAAATTCCCCACTTCACCAGAGTTGAATCCATCACTACCCAATAGCATGTAGATAAGATAAATGATGCCTTTGACTATATGGAATTGGAAGAGGAAACCATTAAAATGAGGATCTTTGCACAAAGCCTAGGAGGAGAGGCTAAGAAATGGTTTAAAGACTTAGCTCCTAACACCATACATGATCTCCTTTTTCTCTACCAATCTTTCATAAACAAGTGGGAAATCAAGAAAAACCCCCTCCAAATCCTTTCTGAATATAACAATCTTAAAAGGAATGTAGGGGAGAGTGTACAAGATTATTGCACCAGGTTTAACAGTGTCTACAATGCCCTCCCCCCTCACATGAAACCCCCATAAGGCCTTGCACTAGTGAAATCTCATGAAGGCTTTGATCCGGACATGACATATCAATTGAGAGAGAGAGACCCCACAACTTTAGAAGAAATGAAAAGGGCAGCTATTAGTGCAGAAGCCAACTTGATTGAAAAGAGAGCTAGGATGAGGTCGGAAAAAAGAGTCACTTATAAAGATGAAACCATAGCCTCAACCTCTTCTTCCAATGCCAAGATAGACAGCCTAGTTAGAACCATGGAGAGAATGATGGAAAGCATAAACTTGAATGAAAGAGCACCTCCTAGGGAAAATCAGCCAAATCCCCAAAACAGAAATAGAACTCAAAACTTCAAAAGAGACCCTCCCCAAAATAAGCCATGAGACAATGACCAACAAGTTAGGCCTCCTTTCCAAGACAATTATCTTGATGAAGAGGGAAGAGAGAATGAAGAACCTGAATAAAGCCGTGTAAACCTAATAGGTTCAGATAATGAAGATAATACTTTTCTCACAAAAAAATAACAAGAGTTATTTTCCCTAGAAAAACTAAAACTAACTATGAGGATTCTGAAAACTACAGTTTGGGATTTGAAAATGCAATAATGGGAGTCCATAGGCAATATGACCTTAGGAGAAAAAAGAACCAAGATGCCCCCAAGAAAAACCAAATAGACACTGTTGTTAGGAAAACACCTGAAAACACTCCTAAGAAGACAACAAACAATGTCAACACTATGGCTAAGAATACCGATTCAAACAAAGAAAAAAGCAGCCAACCAAGTGGTGACACAAGCTGCCCTAGTGCCTCCACTAGTGGCCCTGAGAAAAATATTTTGTCTAAAGCCCAAATCAAAATCAGAAAATTAAAAATGTAGAAAGTTCATGGCTGATAAAGCTAATGTAAATATGTCCAGAACACAAATACCTTTCAGCTTTGAAGGGGAGATTGCCAAAATCAAGATAACCATACCTCTCACTAAACTGGTTACTCAATAAATGTATAGGTCCCAAGTTCTGAAAGTCTTAAACATGGGAAATGATACTAACACTCCACACTTGATTGATGACAAACTAGAGCTGTTATTTGGCCCCGAAGTTGAGGGAAAATACCAAGAAGGAGCTGTCCTTCCTTTCTATGTCAGCCTAAAAATTAGACCTAGAAATTAGGCCTAGAAATTACTAAACCTTACAAAGACTTGTACTCATTCGATTCGAGTAGATTAAAGTGTTTAGGCCTAATCAAGGATCTTTGTGTCAATCTGGCACAAATACTTGCTAATAACCTAGTCATGGACATAGTTGTTGCTAACATTCCCCCCCAAGTATGGTATGATTTTATCCAAATCTTGGGGGGCAAAGCTTCAGGGGAACCTCTAACTTGACATGTCATATGCTATGACAGCAAAAAAAAAAAAAAAAAAATTCCGAACCCGGGCACTAAGGAGTGTTGGCCTCTAAATTAACTATGTCAACAATCTCACTCAATACAGCTTCTACTCAACACAAGAAGTCCACTTTATTTTCTTATTTCTTATTCATTTATCAATTTCTTCGAAATTGATTAATGAATGTATTAGACCTTCTCTTAGTAATCCCGAACAATAGTCTTTTGTTCTTTTAATCTCGCGCACAAGAAAATAAGACATATACTTTATATTGTAACCTTGGTCCCTTGTATATAAAGCACTATATATATATATATATATATATATATATATATATATATATATATATATATATATATATATATATATATTGGAGCTTCTCGTATAAACATCGGTCACTGGGCCTGCTCCAAATGCTCAAAGATCTTTATCCAACCTCCTAAGGCAAATATAATAAACCACATTCATTTTTTGTAATATCCCTTTTTGGGGATATCTCTAAAACACGGAAAACTCCCACCAGAGATAGAGTGGGAGGGCATTTACGGAATATACCGCCTCTGGAAAGAGGACGAGATCTGGAGGCTACCTGGCCCTTTCCAGACTCTGTCTAAGAGTGAAATATAAACACACCAAGTGATATAGAACTATAATGCTCAAGAATATATAAAATAATAGTGCAGCAGACATATAATAACATAGACAGAATATACAACAACTCATGCAGAAATATAGAGAGGAAATGCTAAGCCATTTTATTAAACTGAGAAATAAAATGAAGTACAATAGGTGATCAGAGTGATGGCACCTAAACTTTCTCAAGGCAAGTGAAGAAATACTCTCAGAATATACATGAAATGGCTGCTCTTTGAACTGTGTCCCAGCTGCTGGAAAACTGTCGTGTAGCTACTACTGCTGGAATGGACTAAATTCTAGGGGTTGATCCCCTTGCCGGAATGAGCTGAAAATCTGCAATCCTCCTCTACTCACCAATCCCGACAAAACCCAGAAACCATATAAAAAACGGCTGACCCCCGAAAACCTCCAGAAAACACCCCCTTGGGGAATTAGGCTAGCCTTCAAGGCTCTGCACAAAGGCTAAATGGAAATGACTAAAACACTGCCTCAAACTCCACCAATATCCTCCCATAGGCAAAGGCTGGTCCTCTGCTCAAAATCTTGGCTCAATCTCCTGCAGAAATCCCGATCCGGAGCACCACCAAAATGGACTGCGTCCTCTCTCCCAGTGACTGCGCAGTCTCTATGAAAGCCCAGCCCTGCAACAAACCCAAACACCAAAACCTCTCACAAAATACTGAAGAAATAACCTTTCCCGATTAGGCACTCGAAGTCCCCCGGGGCTAAGGGCAAGATCTCTGACCGGAGACACTCAATGCACTAAACAGTGCTACAGATAGGCTAAACAGCCAGCGTGCTCAAGAAGACAAAACATCTAGCTCACTATCATCAACAACAAAATGAATGAAATGAGAAGGCTCCTCCATCTTTTATAACGTTGGTTTCCCTCCAAAACCCCAATGTAGCCTCTCTCTCCTCCACGTGCTCATCCTCATCTGTGCAGTAGCTTCTAGAGTGTACGTGGGCCCCCTTCTCTACATGGTGCTTGGCCCCCTTGGCTCCCCCTTAAGTCACAACGTTGTGCTACTAGGAGGGTGTTTTATTCCACTTAAGTGAGTTAGACCCTCTCCACTCACTTTTTATTTATTTATAAACTATAGACGGAAAAACTGAACAAAATCGAATATTCCAATTAACTGTCACTAATTAGGAATATTACATTTTTCGAACCTCAGCACTTGATATTACAAAAGGGTCCGACTCTTTAAATAATATACAACCGTGCTTATTGCATAAACCATGGGTTATACATTAAAACAACATATATGTTATATGGTGGTTCATGGGCCCCACACGTTCAACGCACAATTGAATGGTTTTCATTATAAAATGAATGGACCATACCTTGTCTATCTCCCTTGCAACTTGGTGCGCGAATACCGTTCAATAGTCCAGCCTCTAGATCGGACAATGCACAATAATATCGCATTTTTTTCCCTCGCCTAACTTTAACACTTTAAAAAAATGCAATGGGGGCAGTATTACCCCAGTGACGTGGCGACATATTATAGGATCACATTTTTTTTAACTGGTTTCACTCTGGCCCAAAGGCTGGCGATGAGTGTGGTTTTGGTTTCACAAACCCACTCTCGGGTTTTGAACAGTGCTCAAACAGACTTTCACCATGGTTAATGTCATTAATCTTAATAACTCTTCCTTGTTAACCTCTGGGGTCAAGCCTCGAATAATATCACTCGACTCACAATAAAACACACCAATTCTTCAATGGCAGAGTTTCCGCCTTCAACAGGATATAAAGCTCTCTGGAAAGTCGAAGCATTACAGGGTTCACTCCTATGAAGTTTGTTTGAACACACAAACTCAACGCCTTGTACAAAGGCTTAATACCCTCGCTCGGTCAAAGAGCCTCTATAACCTCACTCTCAGCCTCTTACAAGGGTTATATACCGAATTTACACACTCCCATTAACCACAAAGGCTTGCGTTCAACCATGGACAGAGAGGGTTATCAGAGGCTGGTATTACTCATTCCCTCCTTCAAAGATCAACTCACCGATCTCTATCGAATTCTTCACACGAGGTTCAACTCATTCAGTATTCAGTTCCCAAACTTACAATTCGTAATTTCATACACACCCAACGCAATATCGACATAAATGTTGATTTCTTTAATGGAATACAAAACAGACTTAACCCCTAATTACCAAGTGTATATCCCACAATGGTTATTCCATTGAAATTCAAACCCAGTCACGTAGGATTAAATCAATAATACCCATGTAACTCAGAGGTCGAATCCCACGTATATATATACACAGAATTTCCAATTGAACTATGTTATTCAATTCAACCACAGTGTTGACAATTTCGTCAATTTATCAATAAGTTAACAGGATACTACTTCGTTCCTATCGCTTAACTCATTGAAACACCAAACAATCTTGTACACGAATTGATCAAGGGACACACATACATTTAGAACCTATTCTTCATGGTGACAAATAGGATCAATTTACAGAAACTCTGTCTTTGGCCATATTTTCAATTTGATGGCCTCCTACTCTGTCTATTCTGAACAGCTCTCTGCCTCCTTTTTTACACTATAGATGCTTACATTTTATACAAGAGATGAATGAATTGATTCACCTCCTATAACAGCCCAATAAACTCTTAAGATTCTCAAAAATTCCTAAATTTAGACTCAACTCCTAAACAACTAAAATTTCCTCTTCACCTTCCTAACTTATCAACTTCTCCTCTCATGTTCTCTAACTGCAAAGAACATTTACAATTCCTTACTTTTTATTCAAAATCACTAATAATTACATGAGAAATTAAAAGCATAAGACCCCCTATGTCTACTTAGGTACAAATTATTTGATTGTGCCTAATGCCCCTGCATCAAACTCCCAAGCTTCAATTTGTTCATGATCTCCTGATCATGGTTCTTTAATCTTTGCCTCCTAGATCCCATTCCTTCTTTTGTTGTTGTCCCACAGCTGCATCATCTTTCCATTGCTCTTCTCCCGGTCTCCATACCTTGTTCTGCAAACTACATCCAGCTATACTTTCACAATCTGCCTTTGTCTTTCCTTTGTTAAAATTCTTCTGCTTTCTTGCTGTTGTCTGCTACTTCTGTTTCCCATTCATCATCAATTCTCTGATGTCATCAATCTCACTGTCTAGTTTATCTTTTGCCTAGAAATTTCCTTGTCTACTGCTGCTTCTTTCAATCTCTGTTGTTTTTACTATCTTCAATAGTTTTGATGTTGCTTCTGTGGATGCCTCCTCAATTGTTGCTATGATTGTTTTTCCTTCTGCAAATGTCATCCCCCATGTTGCGGCCTCCCAAACTTCCAGTCCCTCTGCAACATATTTATTTTTCTCATCATCTGCAAACTCACTTTTAGAAACCAAATCATTAATTAACTTTCCACCTGCAGTGACATACTCATCCAGTATACTAGTAAACATACTTAGATTCTGCAAACTAGTATCTCCTCCTAGTTCTTCCGCAGCTTTAGGCAATTTCATTTCAGTGTCTACCATTTCCTTCTCTTCCTCCAATGTTTTCAGCAAACATTGCAACCATCTCTTCTGTATCTGTTTCACATTCTCCACATGCTGCAAATTAACTTCAGCATCTTCTTCTTCTTCTTGGGCAATCTTCAGTAATTGCCTTTCATCTCCTTGATTGATTCTAGAAATCAAATCAAGCTCTCCAGCCACTGTCCTTGCATATTTTATCAGAATGGAATTCTGATTCTTCATCACTGTGTCCTCTTTAAAAATCTTCTCCACAGTCTGCTCTCCAATCTTCTCTTGGTTCTTCAAAAAACCCAATTCTTCCCTGTCACCAACAGTGACAAATTTTTGCATGACTGTTTCATCTTCTTTCTTCTGCAACAATATTTCTTCTCTCAAGACAATTCCAAGTGATGGGTTGTCTCCTGCCTTTCCTGTAAACATAAACAAACTGTCAGTGTTAAAACCACAAGACCCAATGGTCTCACTTGCTGGTCCAGTCACCAATTCTTTTCTTTGCAATTCCAAGTATGTCTCAAGACCCAGAAATTCTTCATTATCTTTCTTTTCAGCTGCCAGAGTTATCTCCATTGCTCCAATCACCATATCAAAATGATAACCCTTAACTAATGTTTCATTCAACATAGTTCCTCTTTCATTCAATCCTTTGACAGATTTCATTAGATGTTCTTCTTTTTTTCCTATAAAATCAACCATGAACCTTTAGCACAAAAACTCCAAGGTCTCAATACCTTTTCCTCTTCTGGCAGCACATCAGTATGTTGTTTGGAACTTCTTTCCAAATCCTCTGTTAGCACATCAGTATGTTGATCTGCATCCTTCATGAGACTCTCAGCTAGTCTCTCTTTCTCTCCATCATCTATTTCATGAATGTTTTTCTACTGTGATCCACCAAAATGAACTCCTTCATTTTGTTGAATCAATTTCTTATCTTCTGTCCTCTGAATGTCATTCATGACAATTCCTCTATCCTACTTCTTCAGCAACTCATCTTGTGCATAGGTCCTCTGCTTCTCCAATTCTATTCTTTGGAAATCCAACCTCCTATACAATTCAACAACTTCAACTGGAGTAGACTTTGGAAACCTTACACAACCCTTTATACCTCTACTTGTTCTTGACCAGTCATCTACTGGTCCTTCTCTCTCTGCCTCAACATTCTACTGAACATCTTCCTTGGAATCTTCAGTCTTCATTTCCTCCTAAGATATTTCTATCCCAGCATTGATCTGAATAGATTTTATATTCAATTCATCCCCTTCAACAAACTTTGAAGTTTGTTCATCTTCCAGTGATATACCTGCAAACATACACAACTCTTTAGTTCCAAAATCACAAGACTCTTCAGTCTTGGCTGCTTCCTCAAGAACTTATCTTTGAACAGATCTGCATGTGGAATCTTCAAATTCCATTCTTGCCTCAAGAACTCTGAGTTCCTCTTCCTCTGGATAATCTGCCATCACCTCACAAGTGCCAGATTCACAGATACAAGTTTTTACCTCATCTAGCTAATCTCGAAATCCTCAATGATATCCTCTTTAGTAAGACAATCTTTTTGCTGCCTTAAGTCCTCATCATGATTCACAAGATCTCTTGTAGATCTCCATTCCTCATATGTATTCTGCTCTACTTCACAAGCAGAAAATTCTTTCCTCAACTCAGTTGCCTTGAGTTCTTCTCTGAGTAAGGAAATCTCCTTTTGGCTTAATCTCAACTGTAATGGTTGCCATTTCACACTCTTCTTCATGAGCCAACCAACTCTCTGGTTTTCCTCTATCATCCTCTCCAGTTCATAAAGTTGCTTACTGATCTCAGTTATCTCTTTCCAATACTCTTCACCAGTGAGTTTCTTCCTCATGCCATTTGCTTTCGCATCTTCCTGCACTCTTCTGTTGTGGCCTCTCTCAGAACCTCTGCAATCTCTGCTATGGCTATCAGTAGCCATTTTCTTCCCCATGAGTTCTTCACTCACAAGCTACACTAAGCCTCTGCAAAAACAAGCTCTCTTGTTGCAACTTACCTCACCAATCCTTTCCTCCAGATCCGGCTTTTGGCAAGTACTGGTCCCCTATCTGCTGGAACCTTCTGAGCATTCTCTTCTGCTCTCTCCAAGCTTCACTCTACAACTTCTCAAGAACACATCTATTCTCTTTTTCATCCAACCTTTGTTTGAGAATTCTCCAAGTTCTGCCACACTTCTTCCTCACTAAGAGTCCTCTGCTGGAGTCTTCTATCAATGCTCCCAAAGCTGTGATATGCTTTGCTGAGATTTCCTCAATTTCCTGCAATCTGAATTCTGCAAAAAATTTCTCCAACCAAAGTCAAACACTGCTCATCAATTTACCTTCTCTTGAGAACATTGTAACTGTCCTTCCTATTCAACCTCTAGCTGAATATCAAGCTCACTGCCCTCACATCAAACTCTGTCTTCACTTTCCTGCAACCACAATCCTTCAATCACAAATTCAAATCAGAGTTAAAATTTGTATACCTGCAAGATCTCTGCATGATCTTGTCTTCCACTCGCTCTTCAAATCTTGTTCATTGTACTTCTGTGTATATTTGCTGCATATCAGATCTAACATCTGATCTTCCTACTTCTGTCACCTACATTGTATCCCTATAGGCTGCAATCTTCAAAACACTTTGTCTTCCAATTCAGACTCTGTAAACCTGTAATCACTTCACTGCATCTCTGATCATTCTACAATCACTATTAGATAGATTAAAACTTCACTTTTCCCCCCTTTTCTTATCAAGCATGCATTCAGAAAAAAAAATTGAATTTTCACACAGAGCTATAACTGGGGCTCTGATACCACAATTGACAGCAAAAAATTTTATTTTATTTTTTTCCGAACCCGGGCACTAAGGAGAGCTGGCCTCTTAATTAACTATGTCAACAATCTCACTCAATACAGCTTCTACTCAACACAAGAAGTCCACTTTATTTTCTTATTTCTGATTCATTTATCAATTTCTTTGAAATTGATTAATGATTGTATTAAACCTTCTCTAAGTAATCCCGAACAATAGAGCCTTTTGTTCTTTTAATCGTGCTGATCTAGGCGGATATTGGTGGCCACCCCCCTATTCCACATGGGCCCCCACCATTGTCTCTTTCAGTTTTTCAGTTTCGGCATAATTTACTATTTTTAGCAGTTTTTCGGGTCCTGAACTTCCGGAGCCGGTTTGAGGCCCTAAACGACGTTTTTTGGGCATCGTGCCTCCAGCGAATATCATTTCAAATGATATTCGTGGCAAAAGTTATATTCCTCGGATAGAGCTTTCTAATGATGTATCATGTGCGTCAAACGGAGATAGTATGCCAAAGTTACGTCCCTGGGAAGTTGAAACACCAATTTACCCAAATGGGGCCCATAGTTTTGGCGCTTCATCTCCTAGGGTTAGGTTTTTGGATGTTTAGGATTCTCCATTGTTTCTCAATAATAAATAGGCCCTCGAGCCTCATTGTAACTCAATTCAGAGGCCTGTAACCGCCACATCTCTTCTCAGAGATAGCTACCAGCACCCTAGCTAGTTTTATTTCCATTCTGTCTGTAAGCAAATTTTAGTTCTTTGATATTAATGAAATGAAGTGTTATTTGTGTGCCAATTTGGAGAATTGCACGTTTGGCATGACCCAGGTTCAATATCTGGGATACATTATTGATGAAATGGGGGTGCATGTGGATCCAGCCAAGATCCAAGTCATTCAGGATTGGCCAGCCCCAACCACTATAACAGAGCTTCGCATCTTTCTGGGTCTTGCTAATTTCTACCGTAGATTCATGTTGGGATTCTCTCATATCACTTGGCCCTTGAGTAAAGTCACCAAGGGAGGAGCGAGAGAAAAATTCTTTTGGTCGGAACCTCAACAAAAGGCGTTCACAGACCAGCACCGCCGTTTCATTCCTGCTCACATTACGTACCTGAAATGAACCATTTAGACTAGATAAGCTAGACGGCGTTGCTGGCAGTTTTACCAACAAAGGGACATCCACAGCATATCAGCGTTGAGACATTGTCCGAGACAGTCAGTATCCAGAAATTTGCTATAGTAGAGCTGTATTCTTAGACAGAAGATCATTACAGAATAATAATACATTTTGTAAGGGAAATGACCCATCCACAAGACAATCGCCCCGCGCTCATACAGACACAGTGAAGTTGCGTAATGACTGCCATTAAAAGCATTCACATATTCCAACTGTTTATTTGAACATCAAGGTAAGAATAAATGAAGAACAAGGAATGACTGCTCACAACCACCGATCGTGGTGCTCACCACCGTGCTCAACTCTTGTGGGCACGAGACTTCTGATTGGCCGCTTATCTATGAGAGTGACCCAGAATTCGGCCACACTTACAAGGCACTCTTGGGGGGTACGCAAGTTCCAAATTTTTACCTCCAAGATGCACTTTTATGTCACATGGGACACCTTTGTGTTCCTTCAAGCGAGCGTGCCAAGATGATATGGGAAGCACACTACAGTCGAGTCGCTGGGCATTTCGGGGTCGAGAAAACAGTAGCAATCCTGCAGAAGTATTTCTATTGACCGAACCTTCGAAAGGATGTCGAGAAGCACATCAGATCCTGCACTGCTTGTGCCATTGCCAAACCGACCATCAAGAAGCAAGGCCTATATACTCCTCTACCTACCCCTAGTCGACTTTGGGAATCCATCTCCATGGATTACATGTCGGGCCTGCCTTCTACTAAGCAGGGAAATGACTGTGTTTTTGTGGTCGTCGACAGATTCTCGAAGATGGCCATTATGGCGGCCTGCAAGAAGAATATCACAGCAGAAGCCACTGCTAAACTCTTCTTTGAACGAGTGTGGGTGCACTTTGGGATCCCACAGCCTATCATATCAGATCGAGATAGCAGGTTCCTCAGCACATTTTGGTCCAGCCTCTGGTCAATGTTGGACACAAAGCTCACCAAGTCCACAGCTTTCCATCCCCAAACAGATGGCCAGACAGAGGTCGTCAACAGAATGATTGTACACATTCTGCGCATGTACAATTCAAAGCATCCACGCACATGGGACGAGAGCCTCTCCTATGTACAACATAGTTATAACCGGGCTCTCCACAGTTCAATTGGCCATAGCCCCTTTCAGGTGGGCTTGGGATTCCAGCCACTATGTCCCATTGACGTAGCCATGCCATTTGCAACTGCTCAGGCCGATTCAGCGCACGTCCAGTCTGAAGTTGACAAAGCAAGTAGCTTCATCGAGCGCATTCAACACATCCGCCAACAGGTTCATGATATATTGGACAGAGCCAATGCGAAGTACAAGTAGCGCCATGATCAACACCGGGTGCCACACAACTTCCAGGTGGGTGACAAAGTATGGCTACATTTGCAGAAGGAGCGCCTCACTGGACCCCACCGCAAGCTTCGCCTGCTCCGATACGGGTCGTACACCATCACCAAGGCTGTAGGGAATAATGCCTTCGAGCTTAGTATTCCTCCATTCCTTGGTTTGCACCCAGTCTTCAATGTGGATCGCCTTCGTCCTTACTTCCCACCTCTACTGGACACCTCAAACATTGCAGAACAACTCACACCAACAGAGTTAAACCCAGACTGCATGGAACAGGCCACCACAGATTGTATCACATATGGGAATCAAGAACACTGCCAAATGTATTTCCAACTGGATTGTGCTGCCAAATGGCCAACTTGCACCAAGGAAAGTGGTTCACCAGTTTCCAAGTTCACAGTAAATTTTGTCATCTCATGGAGGAACTTAACGCAATGGGGACCATTGCTTCCTAAGGGGGGAGGAATGATCCAGTGGATGGTATACCCGCCTATTCACTGGGCCCCACCATTGTCTCTTCGCCGCTGCATAATTTACTATTTTTAGTGCTGGGTCCTGAATCAGTGATTTTAATTAAATCTTGAGGGGGTGAATCAGTTTAATACATACATAAGCCTTTTAAAATTTTCACCAAAATTATTTACAGCTTAATATGTGAACAGTCTTATTTGCAGCCAATATTAATTTATTGTGACACCATACTTATGTTGAAAGCAACAAGCAATTAAGCAGATTGAAATAATCACATCAACACATAAGAATCACACATAGAGACAACAGATGTAAGTGGAAACCCATAAAGGGAGAAAACCACATCTTATTATTGTTGTGATGCAAAGGCAAGCTCCAACTCCCTCTCACCACTATTTTTCTGCAAGCACCAACCTACAGGAGGCTCCAACCTCAATTCTGCAAGCTGCAACTTGCAAGGAAGCACCAACTCCCTTCAATTTTCTGCAGGCATCAACCTACAGGAGGCTTCAACCTTAGTCAACTACAACTAACAGCTATCAAGCTACAACTCGATAGGGAAGCTTCAACTTCCTCAATTTATCAAACTGAATGTTTGCTGATTTACTCCAGATATCAGCTATGTTCTGTATCTGCTCTTCTTCTCTTAATCTTCTCTTCTTTATTCTTCTATATTCTGCATTCTCTATATTTTCTCTCTCTCTCACTCTCTCTATTTTTGCATATCAAGATGATATTATTTATAGATTTCCTCACATGACTATTTGTATTCTACTTGGAATTCGAAATGGACAGTCATGTCTCTTTGCCTTCTGCCTTCTCACTCCTTTTATCTGCTTATTCAGAAAATATAACTGTAGGTATCAATTTAACATTACGGTGGGAATTTGTTCTCTCTCGGAGACTTGCCAATGCATCACAAACAATAAAAAAAATTAAAACATTTACATTCGAATTACAATGTGAACCCCAGCTCAACTCATTTATTCTTTTGAATCGCTATGCATTTGTCTTTTCTTTGGCTGTCTTTGTCTTTTCCGTGACTGTGTTTTATCTCCTTTGGGCTTTGTTTGCTTTTCTGTCCTCTGTGGGGGTGTAACTGCTGCATACGTGTAACTATGCCTTTTAAATAAATAAAATGCAATTGCTGACTTTTAAATCAGGGTAATTCCAACCCTTTTCATGCCACGAGTGTCTTGTTGATGTGGCGACTTCCACAAGAGGATCATACATACACCACAGCAATCGTTGTATGTTAACAATCGCCCTCCACTTTAATCCGAGGCCCGTGGGACCACAGACCACGCGACATATTTCAATATAATTGCAACCGTTACATAAAACAACTCTTGGTGTTTATAACACCTTTTTAATAACACAATATTCACAATCCTTATCGTGAACTATCAACAATAAAACCCTTTCTTATGTAACTTTTGGTGATTTAATAATAGACCCATTTAACATAAGAAACAACCTTTCAGGCCCACTTGTCGATCTTTGTCTATCCGCCGATGCGATGAGCTACCTCCGATGCGATGTATCACTCTTGATTACTTCCGATTGTGATTAATCACAATCGCGAATCGCATTGTCGAGCTCCACTACCACACTTTCACTCCGATGCGATTGACCAGTGCCGATGCGATTAGACCGTAACTTAAACATATAAATTCATAACTTATAGACCCATCGGGTCTGAACTTCAATCGCAATTGCAACATGTATTTTCCTATTCCGATGCTCTCTTTAAATCCGATTGCGATTAGATTGTTCCGATGTGATCAAAACACGGATGCAATTTGCACCTATTAACTCCCGCATATAACAGGGTCAGTTCCGCCACTTCAATCGCAGCATATTACAAAAGACGTGCGATCAATCGGAAAGTTTCGATTGCGATTAAGCTCCCGGACGCAATTGAACCTATTAACTCCATTGTATAACGCCATCGGATTCGCCAATTTCAAGATGCAATCGGGCCCAACACTTAAGATCTACCGATTGCGATTGGGAACTCGGATGCGATTAGCAATAAACTGTGGCATATAACTCGATCGGGTCCGGCCTCACATCGCAATCGCAACTTTCTATTGGTTACATTTTTCGCTGCCCTTGCGATCTCCGATTGCGATTAAGGAGGGGTCCCACCTTATAAAACCTTTGTTTTATGCACTCCGCTTATATAACATAATATATATGCCTTGGACCTCTGGTTCTTTTGTTTTCGGGATTAATAATATGAAACTTATAATAAAGCGCTCCTTATAGATTAATGTACATGCTTTGGACCTTTGCAACATACGTAATGCGCGGCATTTATATGTATCCTCCATCAGGGTAGGCAATTCCAGGAATTTATGTGCCTTGCCGCTTGGGGTTAAGCGATTCCCGGAATAAGGATTATGTATTATATGTATAACGCCGGTTGGAGTGTGCGATTCCCGGAATTTTATAACGGCTCTCTGCCTCAGTCTCTACCTTCCGATAACGGTTCTTCACTGTGCTTCTATGACTGTTACATTTTGACTTTCTTCTTGCTGCCTCTATTGCTTTCCTCTGCTTTAGCGCTGCCTTCTTTGCCTGTTTCTGCTTCAGCGCTGCCTTCATTTCCATCAATGACAATATTTCCAACAGTCTCCCCCTTTGGCATTGATGGCAATCCACTTTTCTCTGTTTGCCTTCTCTTGCTCTTCCTGTTTGCCTGCTCTTCCTCCTGTTGTTTGTTCTTCCTCCCCCTTTGACATCAATGGAAAAGGGTTGCTTTTTGCATTTCCTTTCTCTGAAATGGATAAAACTTGTTGAGAGAACACTTTGAGGATTATCGAACTTGAATATACGTTTTGTCTCTTATAGCTGTGTTTCATCTGTAGTGCCCGTTGTTTGTAATCTGTGCTAGATTGTAGACAAGGATGATGCACTTAACGACTGAAAAGTCCTTGTTGCTGTTGTAAACAATGAATCAAACCAGAGCTTACATCTCATTGTAAGAATGGGCAATATCTTTCAATATTAGAAGCCAACTGACTTTCCTTTTTGTATAATGTGTTTTCAAAACAAATCTTTCAATGTTTTGGTCAGTTTTACTTGTCACCTGTGCAGTTTTGTATAGATGGTAAACGCAGTTATTCCTTTATTCTTCAGATATTTTGACTGTTCTATCAGAGTGAATTTCCACAAAGGCATATTCATGATGTTTGATTGAAAACTCAGTAAGCAGCCTTCGCACAGTTTTGTAACTGATATTAAGAAAAAATGACCTTTTTCATGCTGAATGCTGATAATATTGATAATGTTGATAATACTGATAATGCTGATCCTATGGACCTGTTTTATGCTTCCCTTGCTTGCTGATTTCCTTTAGGAATGATATGTTCGTTTCTGTTCTCCCCCTGAGGCTGTGCTTTCTCTTCATATTAGAGAGTAGTATCTACAGATACTACCCCTAATCTGTCTCTCAAGTATTCGAATGGTTCTCTGGCAAGTGGTTTAGTAAATATATCTACTATCTGTTCTTTTGTTCGCACATAGTCCCGTTTAACTATCTTCTGAGCCACTTGATCTTGGAGAAAATGATACTTGATTGGTATATGTTTAGTTTTTGAATGAAGCACAGGATTTTTAGATATACTTATAGCACTTGTATTATCACATTTTATTGAGATAGATTCATTAATGCTTACCTTCATGTCTTGAAGAGTCAGCTTCATCCACATGACTTGTGTACAACATGCTGCTGGTGCTATATATTCTGCTTCAGTTGTAGACAGAGAGATGGATGTTTGTTTCTTGCTTAACCATGCTACCAGTCTTTCTCCTAGATAGAAAGCACCTCCACTTGTGCTTTTCCTGTCATCTACACAGCTTGCCCAATCTGCATCTGTGTATGCTATTAAAGTGAAGCTTTTTCCTTTAGGATACCAAAGCCCATACTTTGTTGTTCCTTGTAGATATCTGAATATTCTTTTTACTGCCAGAAGATGGTTTTGTTTAGGTGTTGCTTGATATCTAGCCACTAGTCCTACTGCTAGCATGATGTCTGGTCTTGATGCTGTCAGATACAACAGACTTCCTATCATGGATCTGTAGAATTTTTGATCTACATCTGTAGACCCATCATCAGCACATAGCTTGCATCCCGTGATCATGGGGGTAGTCACAGGTTTGCAGTCCTCCATTTTGAATCTTTTCAGCATTTCTTTTAAGTAATTTTCTTGAGAGATGAATGTGCCTGTGTTCTTTTGTTGAATTTGCAGTCCCAAGTAGAAACTGAGCTCTCCAATCATAGACATTTCAAACTCTGTTTTCATCTCATCAGCAAACCCTTTTTCTAGTTCATCTCTGTTGCTTCCAAACATAATGTCATCAACATATACTACAACAATCAAGAATTCATCTTCATGGGCTTTTATGTATAGATTACTATCTACTCCACCTCTCTTAAAACCTTGTTTTTGCAAATATTTATCCAGCCTTGAGTACCAAGCACAACGAGCCTATTTTAGTCCATATAGGGCCCTCTTCAGTCTGCACACATAGTCTTCTTTTTCTATCAATGAGAAGCCTTCTGGTTGTTCCATGTAGACTTCTTCTTCTAAGTCTCCATTCAGAAATGCAAATTTTACATCCATTTGATATACTTTGAAATTCTGGTAGCATGCAAATGCCAGGAACATTCTGATAGCTTCCATTCTGGCTACAGGGGCAAATGTTTCATCGTAATCAATTCCTTCAATTTGTGAGTATCCTTTGCAGACAAGTCTGGCTTTATTCCTGATTACCTGTCCTTCCTCATTCATTTTATTTTTGAATACCCATTTTGAGCCGATGAAATTTTTCTCAGTGGGTCTAAGCACTAATTCCCAGGTATTGTTTTTCTCAATTTGGTCCAATTCTTCATTCATAGCATTCACCCAAGACTTGTCCTTGTTGGCTTCTTCAAATTTCTTTGGCTCTATTTGTGAAAACTTGGCTATGTATACCTCTTCTGTTTGTTCTGTTAGCTGCCTTCTTGTCTAGACCCCTGCTTTCTTGTCTCCTATAATCTGATCTTCAGGATGATTTTTCTGAGTGTATCTTGAGGGCGTTTTCGAGCTCAGCTCTGCACCTTCTGTTGTCTTGCTTGTTTCATCATCATTCTGGTCTTCCTCTTCATGGTTTTACGGTGAATTATGATGATGTATTTCTTTGTATTGTTTGGAAGTTCTTCATCAAATCTCACATCAATACATTCAACTATTTTCCGAAGAGTCTTGTTGTAGCACCTGTACCCTTTAATTTTGGATGCATATCCTAGAAATATCCCTTCATCAGCTCTTGCATCAAATTTTCCAAGATTTTCATCATTATTCTTTATGTAACACTTGCTACCAAAGATCCTGAAATGTTTGATTGAAGCTGGCTTTCCATGCCACAGTTTGTAGGGTGTCTTGTCACTGCTTGGCCTTAAGTGAGCTTTGTTAAGGATATGTACTGTTGTGTGCACTGCTTCTGCCCAGAACGTTTGAGCAATATTATTCTCTTGCATCATGGGTCTGGAAATTTGTTGAACAGATCTGTTTTGTCTTTCTGCAACTCCATTCTGCTGAGGTGTTCCTGCAATAGTAAACTGTTGTTTTATGCCATATTCATTACATAGATCTGCAAAGTCATAATCTGTGAATTCACCTCCTCTGTCTGATCTGATACATTTGAGCTTGCATCCAGTTTGATTTTCTGCTAATGCTTTGAATATCTTAAACTTTTCCAGTGCCTCTGATTTGTTTTTGAGAAAAGCAACCCATGTCATTCTGGAGAAATCGTCTATTATCAGCATGAAGTAGGATTCTCCACTTGGCATCTTAGTTCTAGCAGGTCCACACAGATCCATGTGCACAAGCTGGAGTGGTCTTCTTGTTGATAGCTCATCTTTAGATTTAAAGGATGTGCAAGTCTGTTTCCCCAATTGACAAGATTTGCATATGGTATTTGAAGGTCTTTTTATTTCTGGCATATCTCTGACAACTTTCTTCTTGCTCAGTCTGATGATATGGTCGAAACTGAGATGTCCCAATCTCCTATGCCATAACCATGACTCCTCAAGTTTGCTAAGATGGCAGGCTTCATCTTCCTCTTTCACTATGTACACATTACTCTTTGTTCGAACACCTTTGAGCAGAGTCTTTCCTGATGTGCTTGACCTGACTACACAATCTTGTGCTCTAAAAAGAACTTCACAACCTTTGTCACACATATGACTGACACTCAGTAAATTTTCTTTCAATCCATCCACAAACAGTACCTCTTGGGCTTTTCCTCTGCCATTGTCTATGCTGACTGAGCCTTTTCCCTTGATCTTTCCTGATTTGTCATTTCCAAAAGTGACATTGCCGGATTTCCTATCATCAAGGGTTATAAACTTGCTTTTGTCTCTTGTCATGTGTTTAGAGCAGCCACTGTCCAAATACCATTGACTCTTCAAATCTTGAGCAGTTAAAGCCAAGTCACATTTATTCATCTTCTTTATCCACTGGAGGCACCCTTTTGTGTGATATCTTTTGTGAGGTGATGAACTACATCTTTTGAGAGGACATTTGGAAGGCATATGTCCAACTTGATTGCATATACATCATTTTATTATAGTTTTTGTAGAATTGTGAGTATGAACAGAATTTCTTTGATTCATAAACCTCCTTGAGGTGTTAAACATTAACCTTTGTCCATACTTTCTACACTCAATGATTTTATGACCAAATTCCTTACAATAAAAGCAGTAACCATAGAAGCTATTTGCATACCTGATGTAAGGTTGTCTATTCCATTTGTTTGCTTGAGGCAGTCTCTTCAATGTTTGCATCTTTTGTTGGTTTGAATTACTCCTCCTTGCATGAAAATAAGCAGCAATGTGTCCCAGCTTGTGGCAGACATAGCAGGTGGCATTCTTCATTGGAGGGAAGAATCTCCTTTGATGGTTTCCAAATTTTACATATTCAGGGGTCTAAGTATTTATTGCATTCTTTGCTACTATTGGTTTCTTCTGATCTCTTTCTTCCTTGTTACAGATTTCTTCTTTTGTAGGAATCTTTTGAGCTGCTTCATCAATATTCTTTTCTTTTACAAAAATAATCTCTCTGTCAACTTTTCCTTTTCCTTTACTTGATTCTCCTTCATAGCCTATTCCAGTATTTATCATATGGGATCTTTGAGCAACCAAAATTTCATTCAACTTACTAGAACTTGTCATTTGAGAAGGGTATATAGAAACTTTCTGTTGAGCACTTTCTAATTTCTTTCTCAGACACAGAATTTCTTCTTCCAACTTCTCTTGTTCTCGAGCTTTATCTTTGATTTGCTGAAGTAACATATCTTCTATATTCTTGGCTTCTTCAAGCCTTACCTTCAGCTGCATGAGGACTTCTGAATTCTGTTCTTCTTTCACACTTTTTAGGAGAATCTCTTTTTGTTTTCTGCATTTTAGTTTGAGTCTGTCAATCTCCTCCAGAGCACTTCTTAGCTCCCCCTCAAGGTCGACTTCCCCTTCTTCTTCTTCTTCTAGCAAGAGTCCTTCAAGATCTTCTATGGCCATTAGTAAAAATTCAGAGGTTCCCTGTTCTGAGGATTCATCTGAGTCTTTAGATGCACTGCTGTCTTACTGAGCATAGAAGGATTTTCTGCTGAATTTATTTCCTTTCTGCTAGTTCTTTGATGTGTCTTTCTCTGATTCTGGAGCTTGATTTCTTACTTTCTTGTGAGTACATTTGGCAACATAATGTCCAACTCTTCCACAATTAAAGCATTTGAAGGGAAGTTTACCTTTGTATCTACCTGAGCCTCTATCCAATTTCTTGAAAAATTTAGCCTCTTCTTCATCAGAGCAGGAGCATATGTCTTCCTTTTCCTCTTTCTTCTTTTATGTTTTGAATGCTGCCTCCCTTGTGCTTGGCTTCTTCTGTGGGAGCCTCATCTCATATGCTGTAAGATTTCCTAGTAGCTGGTTCATGGTCAAGGTCTCCCAATCAGTTGTTTCTTCTATTGTAGACACCTTGGGATTGAATCTGGATGGAAGAGATCTTAGAATCTTTTGTACAATTATACCTTCTGGTATTTTTTCTCCAAGAGCTTTCATACTGTTAACAATTTCTGCAACTTTTAGGAAGAAGCTGCCAACATCTTCATCATCCTTCATTTTTAAATTTTCAAACTAGGCTCTATATACTTGAAGTTTGGCAGTTTTTACTTTCTGGTCTCCCTCATGTATGTTCTCAAGAGTATCCCATATTTTTTTGGCAGTGTCTTTGTGCATTACTTTAATAAACTCTGCTTCACATAATCCATTCAGGATGGCATTCATGGATTTTGCATTAGCCACAAAATCTTGTTTTGAGTCTTTTTCTGTGTCAGTTGCCTTTGGGGCATATCCTAATTCCACAGCAACCCAGACTTGTATTCCTAGAGACATTATGTATGTCCTCATTCTGATCTTCCAGAAAGCATAATTTTTACCAGTGAATAAAGGGGCTTTATTGGTTGAGAATCCTTCTTTACTAGCCATCTTGGGAACCTAGGATCTCCTTTCAGTTGTTAGACTTGTACAAAGGAACTAGGCTCTAATACCAATTGTTGATTCTTAATTAAACTGAGAGGGGGGGGGGGTGAATCAGTTTAATACATACATAAGCCTTTTCATAATTTCACCAAAATTATTTACAGTTTAATATGTGAACAGTCTTATTTGCAGCCAATATTAATTTATTGTGACACCATACTTATGTTGAAAGCAGCAAGAAATTAAGCAGATTGAAATAATCACATCAACACATAAGAAGCACACATAGAGACAGCAGATGTAAGTGGAAACCCATAAAGGGAGAAACCACATCTTATTATTGTTGTGCTGCAAAGGCAAGCTCCAACTCCCTCTCACCACTGCTTCGCAGCACAGACCTAATGTGAGGCTTCAACCTCAATTCTGCAAGCTACAACTTGCAAGGAAGCACCAACTCCCTTCAATTTTCTACAGGCACCAACCTATAGGAGGCTTCAACCTCAGTTAGCTACAACTGACAGCTATCAAGCTGCAACTTGATAGAAGTCTCAATGTCACTGACAAATCAATGTTTGTTGATTTACTCCAAATATCGCCTCTCGTTCAGATTTTCTCTTCTATATTACTAGTTCTCTCGCTTTATTCTTCTCTCTCGCACCCCTTCATACTTTCTCTCTCACTCTCTCTATTTTTGCATATCAAGCTGATATTATTTATAGATTTTCTCACATGACTGTTTGTATTCTACTTGGAATTTGAAATGGACAGTCATGTCTCTTTTCCTTCTGCCTTCTCACTCCTTTTATCTGCTTATTCAGGAAATATAACTGTAGGTATCAATTTAACATTACAGTGGGAATGTTTTCTCTCTTGGAGACTTCCCAATGCATCACAAATAATAAAAAAAATTAAAACATTTACATTCGAATTACAATGTGAATTCCAGCTCACTAATTCACCCTCTTGACTAGCTGCGCATTTGTCTTTTCTTTGACTGTGTTTTGTCTTTTCTCAGATTGTGTCTTTCCTCCTTTCGGCCGCTTGCTTCTTCGTCTTTTCCGTGTGTAATCATGTGAAGCGTGCACCGTGCCTTTAAATAAATAAAATGCAATTGCCGACTTTTAAATTGACTTTTAAATCGGGGCAATTCCAACTTTTCATGTTGTAATGAAAATGTCTTCACAGGGCGAGTTTCGCAAGCGGAACATACATACACCACAGCAATCGTTGTATGTTAACAATCGCCCTCCACTTTAAGCCGAGGCCCGTGGGTCCACAGACCACACGGCATATTTCAATAAAATTGCAACCGTTACATAAAAAAACTCTTGGTGTTTATAACACCTTTTTAATAGCACAGTATTCACAATCCTTATCATGAACTATCAACAATAAAACCATTTCTTATGTAACTTTTGGTGATTTAATAATAGACCCATTTAACATAAGAAACAACCTTTCAAGCCCACTTTCCGATCTTTGTCTATCCACCGATGCGATGAGCTACCTCCGATGCGATGTATCACTCTTGATTACTTCCGATTGCGATTAATCGTAATCGCAAATCGCATTGTCAAGCTCCGCTGCCACACTTTCACTCCGATGCGATTGACCAGTGCCGATGCGATTAGACCGTAACTTAAACATATAAAGTCATAACTTATAGACCCATCGGGTCCGAACTTCAATCGCAGTCGCAACATGTATTTTCCTGTTCCGATGCTCGCTTTAACTCCGATTGCGATTAGATTGTTCCGATGCGATCAGAACACGGATGCGATTTGCACATATTAACTCCCGCATATAACAGGGTCGGGTCCGCCACTTCAATCGCAGCATATTACAAAATACGTGCGATCAATCGGAAAGTTCCGATTGCGATTAAGCTTCCGGACACGATTGTACCTATTAACTCCATCGTATAACGCCATCGGGTCCGCCAATTTCAAGATGCAATCGGGCCCAACACTTAAGATCTATTGATTGTGATTGGGAACTCGAATGTGATTAGCAATAAACTGTGGCATATAACTCGATCCGGTCCAGCCTCACATCGCAATTGCAACTTTCTGTTGGTTACATGTTCCGCTACCCTTGCGATCTCCGATTGCGATTGGGGAGGGGTCCCACCTTATAAAACCTTTGTTTTATGCACTCCGCTTATATAACATAATATATATGCCTTGGACCTCTGGTTCTTTTGTTTTCAGGATTAATAATATGAAACTTATAATAAAGCGCTCCTTATAGATTAATGCACATGCTTTGGACCTTTGCAACATACGTAATGCGCGGCATTTATATGTATCCTCCATCGAGGTAGGCAATTCCCAGAATTTATGTGCCTTGCCGCTTGGGGTTAAGCGATTCCCGGAATAAGGATTATGTATTATATGTATAACGCCGGTTGGAGTGTGTGATTCCCGGAATTTTATAACGGCTCTCTGCCTCTGTCACTTAGCCTCTGCCTCTGCCTCTGCTGCTTCTGTCACTCTACCTCTGTCTCTACCTTCCGATAATGGTTCTTCATTGTGCTTCTATGACTGTTACATTTTGACTTTCTTCTTGCTGCCTCTATTTCTTTCCTCTGCTTCAGCGCTGCCTTCATTGCCATCAATGACAATATTTCCAACATGAACTTCTGGAGCCGTTTTGAGGCCCTAAACAACGTTTTTTGGGCATCGTGCCTCCAGTGAAAATCATTCCATTCTAGAATGATATTTGTGGTGAAATTTTTATTCCTCGGATAGAGCTTTCTAATGATGTATCATGTGCGTCAAACAGAGATAGTATGCCAAAGTTACGTCCCTGGGAAGTTGAAACACCAATTTACCCAAACGGGGCCCATAGTTTTGGCGCTTCATCTCCTAGGGTTAGATTTTTGGATGTTTAGGATTTTCCATTGTTTCTCAATAATAAATAGGCCCTCGAGCCTCATTGTAACTCAGTTCAGAGGCCTGTAGCCACCACATCTCTTCTCAAAGATAGCTACCAGCGCCCTAGCTAGTTTTATTTCCATTCTGTCTGTAAGCAAATTTCAGTTCTTTGATATTAATGAAATGGAGTGTTATTTCCGCTGCATCTCTGTATTTATGGTTATATGTTTATTCTGTTGTGTTCCTGCATAAATCTGGATCACTTGCACACAAGAAAATAAGACATATACTTTATATTGTAACCTTGGTCCCTTGTATATAAAGCGCTATATATATATATATATATATATATAGAGAGAGAGAGAGAGAGAGAGATATATATATATATATATATATATATATCTTGGAGCCTTTCCTTTGTATAAACATCGAATTAAATTTCCCGACAGTCAAAGCTCTTTATCCAACCTCCTAAGGCAAATATAATAAACCACATTCATTTTTTGAACCTCAGCACTTGATATTACAAAAGGGTCTGACTCTTTTAATAATATACAATCGCGCTTATTGCATCAAACATGGGTTATACATTAACACAACATATATGTTATATGGTGGTTCATGGGCCCCACACGTTCAACGCACAATTGAATGGTTTTCATTATAAAATTAATGGACCATACCTTGTCTATCTCCCTTGCAACTTGGTGCGCGAATATCATTCGATCGTCTAGCCTCCAGATCGGACAACGCACAATAATATCGTGTTTTTTCCGTCGCCTAACTTTAACACTTTAAAAAGACACGATGGGGGCGGTATTACCCTAGTGACGTGGCGACATATTATAGGATCGCGTTTTTTTAACTAGTTTCACTCTGGCCCAAAGGCTGCGTGATGAGGGTGGTTTTGGTTTCACAAATCAACTCTCGGTTTTGAACAGTGCTCAACCAAAATTTCACCATGGTTAATGTCATTAATCTTAATAACTCCGCCTTGTTAACCTCTAGGGTCAAGCCTCGAATAATATCGCTCGACTCACAATAAAACACACCAATTCTTCAATGGCAGAGTTGCCGTCTTCAACAAGATTTAAAGCTCTCTGGGCAGTTGAAGCATTACAGGATTCACTCCTATGAAGTTTGTTTGAACACACAAACTCAACGTCTTATACAAAGGCTTAATACCCTCGCTCAGTCAGAGAGCCTCTATAACCTCACTCTCGACCTCTTACAAGGGTTATATACCGAATTTACACACTCCCATTAACCACAAAGGCTTGCGTTCAACCACGGACAGAGAGGGTTATCGGAGATTTAACATAGACCCAAAAATTAGACGCTGGTATTACTCATGCCCTCCTTCAAAGATCAACTCACCGATCTCTATCGAATTCTTCACATGGGGTTAAACGCATTCAGTATTTAGTTCCCAGACTTACAATTCATAATTTCATACACACCCAACGCAATATCGATATAAATTTCTATTTCTTTAATGGCATACAGAACAAACTTAACCCCCAATTATCGAGTGTATATCCCGCAGTGGTTATGCCATTGAAATTCAAACCCAGTCATGTAGGATTAAATCAAAAATACCCATGTAACTCAGAGGTCTAATCCCACATATATATACATACAGAATTTCCAATTGAACTCTATTATTCAATTCAACCACAGTGTTGACAATTTCGTCAATTTATCAATAAGTTAACAAGATAATATTTCGTTCCTATTTCTTAACTCATTGAAACACCAAACAGTCTTGTACACGAATTGATAAAGGGACACACATACATTTAGAACCTATTCTTCATGTATACAAATAGGATAAATTTACAGAAACTCTGTCTCTGGCCAGATTTTCAATTCGATGGCCTCCTACTCTGTCTCTTCTGAACAGCTTTCTGCCTCCTTTTTTACACTACAGATGTGTAGGTTTTAAACCTGAACAGAAATTATCTACTCACGAATCTTATAACAGAAGATAAACAATAGCGAGAGCATAAAACATAAAACAGATAAACACAGAGATTTTCCCCTAGATCCCAAATTGGGACGACCAGCTTGATTTTTCATTATATTCCTTTTAGTGTTACAACACATATATATACACGCCGAAGCATACATAAACCCCAATCCATAAACCCTGGATTAGAACATAACCGTAGTTCCCTTGACCGGATCTACAAAATTACCAGGGGCCGAAAACCATCGTGCCCCAATACCATGTGCAAAACCATGCACAAAACCATGGGCACGGACTACCCACCGGAAATAAAGGACCAAAAATTTTCATCGGGGCGCTGCCTCGGACCCCGACAGGGGGGGCTACCGCCCCGTTGCGCGTGCTTAGTCGTGGAAAGAATATAACACATACCCAACAAGATGCTTACATTTTACACAAGAGATGAATGAATCGATTCACCTCCTATAATAGCCCAATAAATTCTTAAGATTCTCAAAAATTCCTAAATTTAGACTCAACTCCTAAACAACTAAAATTTCCTCTTCACCTTCCTAACTTATCAACTTCTCCTCTCATGTTCTCTAATTGCAGAGAACATTTACAATTCCTTACTTTTTATTCAAAATCACTAATAATTACATGAGAAATTAAAATTATAAGACCCTATATGTCTACTTAGGCACAAAGTATTTGATTGTGCCTAATGCCCCTGCATCATGCTACCATCCCTGTTTTCAGCCAAACCAAGAGGTTATACCGGGAATCCCACATGAAGTATATGGTAAGTAGCCTGGATAGGCCAAACAACACCCATGTCTATTCCATTCACTCAGATATTGATTCTTTCCTCTTGTGTAATGAGGAGGACCCTAATGAGCGGGTAAGTGAAGTTGAGACAAATCTAGACACACTACAACAGTCAAACCAGTCTCTGCATGAGAGACTCAGCAGTCAACACTATAACAACCCTGAACAACCACATGATGATAAAACTGAACTTGACTTTCTACAAACTGAAAATGGAATTTCAAAACCAAAAATTAGTTTGGAATCTGAATCAGGTTACTCAAATGAAGGACAAACCTCAAAAACAGAACCTTTTCCTTTTTTCAATCCATAAGTGCTAAAATACTCTCACATAACAGAAATCTTTAGGAATCTGGATCAAAGGAGTCTTATGTTTTTACCTTACATAGACACCTCATCATCAAATAGTTTTGTCCCTTCAGAAGAATTATTGACTCTCTCAAATATTGCTATGGACCCTAAAGGAGTATCTACTAGGACTAATATAGAGGAGTATAATATGGGTAGCCTAGGAAAACCCAAAATGATTAAGTTATCCAGAACTCTATCATTATACAAAAAACTGAAATACATAAGCTTATGCAAGAAGTTTCAGGATGCTTATATATATAGTGATGAAAACTTAAAGCCTTGTGACATAGGAATTTTTCAAAAGAGGTCTCCTTCCAAGAGAAACAATTAAACCCTTGGACAAATTGTGTCACTAACAAAGAAATCCAAAGGATGTAGACTGTGTATATACTCTAGGTGCCTAGACAAAACCTCCATGAAGTACAAATACCCTTATCCCAAGATAAATCATCCTATAAAAAGGGTAGGAACTTCTAACAAGATTTCAATACATGATAGTGTTTCAGGTTATCATCGGACGATATCACTTCTGATCAATTAGCATAAAGCCATTTTCAAAGTTCCTTGGAGCAATTACATGTTTGACCAAATGCTTCCTGGTCTAAGGAATGCTGAAGAAACCTTCCAAATAGCCATGGCCCCTATTTTCAACTTCTTCACTATGATATACATTGATGACATCATTATATGTTATGAAGCTGATAAAGAGTACCTTTTTTACCTAAGGAGGATCTTTGACAGAAACAAGTTTTGGAAGCAAGACTTAAAGAGGAAATACCAAGGAGAGCATGGCTTGTTTGAAATTTTTTGGAAAAATCCTTATACCATGCTTTCAAATGGAGGTAACTATGATTTCTATTTACAAGAGCTGAATGGACAAAGAATGTTAGGAGATCATTTTTAGGATAGGATTCTCAAGTACGATTGCTGTAAAAACCTTTAGTGTAAAAATTTTCATTCATTGTACATAAACATTGCATGAGAAAAGTCACAAAAATACAAAAACAAAGAAAGAAATAAAAACAGGGTAGATTTGAAAAGAGGTACAACCCCATACAAAAAAATAGTAGTACTGAAAGTGTGCAAGCCTAAATGCCACTACTTGTTCAAAAAGAAGATCTTTTTCAGTCATCTAGCCTAATCATGGCTGAACATGCTTTAAATTTGTGTTGATAAGTTAGTGAAAGAGAGCTTTTCAGTCATTCAAACTTGACTTGTCAAAAAGGATAGATTAGGAATGAAATATACTGGTTCCACATGCTTAAAACTGAACCAAAGAGAAAGATGGGGATGCATACCAAAAGACAAATCACAGCCCTTATTTTTCTAGTGTTGTTTGTACAAAAATAATGTTTATGTGCAGCTTGTTCTAATGCCACAACCCATGGTTAGTCAGATTGCCTAATCCTAATTTAAACCATGCTTTCAATTTCATGTCTGTAGCTTAGAGAATGAAGTCTATCATACAGCCTAATCTTGACAGTCAATTAGACTAGGTAGAGAATAAAAAGAGTTCATTAGCATAATCTGAACACTTGGAAGTAATAAGAGTAGAAGCAGATAGTAGAGATGAGTTTGAATCTAACATGTTTTTCAGATTGTTAAGGTCACAACTTCAAAGAAGCATCAGCAAATGAAAAGAAGTAAAAATCTTCCCAATGGATGAGGCACTGGTCTTCATGAAACTAAGAGATCTGAAATTCTAGACATCTCCTGAAAAGGAGTTGCCCTCCCAAATTGGCGCCACATTTAACATCAGTAATTTTTTTCTTTCTATAGATGACTAAATTACTATCCCAGATTTCTAGAAGCAAAATTCATGATTATTGTGAGTTCTAGAAATCTCACTGCCTTCATTATCCTCAGGATAAATTTTTCACTATTTTACTACTCTATCAAGTCATGACCAACCTATCACTCCCAGAAAACCAAATCATGGGCTTGTGCCACTCATTATCACTATGTTTTGCCACCTCTGACCTTACCACTCTGTTTTGGCTTGCCCAACCTTTTACTTCCACCTTGGACTGCCAAGTAGCCTAACCTTTTCCCCTATTCACCAAGTTCCTCAAGCATTGGTGGTTTCAAGCTACATTTCTAGGCTCTTTAGATAAATCAAAGTCATCGTTTTTTAGGTCTCAATGCATAGGTTTTGTCAAAAACTCTGTTTTACACCTAAAAACCCTAAGGCAATTTTTCAGCCAAAAGCCAAGTCCAAAAGGCCTCCCACTAAGTCACCTAGGGTTTTCACAAGTCATAGGATTTTTTTGATGTTCTAAATCTTTGTTTTTCCTGTGTGAAGAGGCTACAATAAAAGAGGAAGAAGGTTAGCATATTATTTTCCAAATGGATCAAAAAATCTTCCAAGAAAGGCCTCCTTGATCAAAGCACAACTTCTGCAAAAATACAGCTACCCGTCTTAAACATTTCTGCAGGAATGAATGAGATAGCTATTAGCAGAAAAGAAGTAAGGAAAGAGGCTAAATCATCACAAAGGACATTCAAATCAAAGGAGAGACAACATTCCTAAGTTCAAAGAGAATCAGGGTTTTATGACTAATTGGCTAAACAATGTTGCCAAGCAAGAATCCAAAGCCAAAACCACAATGATAGAGATACATCAGCACAACTGTGCATGAATCGAAGATTTATTGAAACTAGAAATGAAGATGAGAGACCTCCATGATGACAACAAGCAGAAGTTGAAAATGATATCAGAAGGTGACTTACATGTTTTTTCAAGGCAACACTGTATCACTGCACCAAAGGGAGAAATTGTAAAAAGTATCAGTATGAGGGAGCCTAAGCTTTCAAGTGCAGTCAAAGGCCTTCAAAATTGTCAAGATGAGGAAAGCATGAGTTAAAGTGTCAAAATAGAACACCAATAAAATCATGAGTTTTTTGTTGAGTGACTAAAGTTGTCAAGATTCCAAGAATGACAAAGGAGACTAAATAATTTGTGTCATGGCACCTGCATGAGAAAACCAGAAGTGGCCAAGAGAATACATGGTGGAAATGACTTACAGTCTTTGGAAAAATATAGATGTCATTTTAAAAGCAATAAGAGGAGGAAGAAAGTTATATTTTTAAAATCACCCACCAAAGGATCATTTTTTATGTTTAAATCACCTCCTACAAAAGAAAAATGATATCAGTGATAAAGTGACCAAAGAAAACATAGAAAAGTGGGTTTTTACAAATTTCATTTATTTTCCAAAAGGTATAAAAGCACCTAAGTCTCCCTTTTCCAACTCACATATCACTTAACAAGGAGAGAAAGCTTTCAAGTGAAAATTCTAAATTCCTGGTAGACCTCGGGCAGAAAAACCCTTGTGCTACGCTCCTAAAAAAGCATGCTACGCGCCTATGGATTCCATCTTTGGAAATTTCCACAGGGCGTTGTGTGCCTCTATAACGGCACTACGCATTTAATAGTGTGCAGACCCAGCTGAGAACCCGTGCATAGAAGCACGTTCAGTATAGACCTGGGCGCATTCAGAAGGACCCGGCAGCGTGCAGCTCTGCCCGGCGCTACGTGCCTATTCATTCAGGCACTACCCAGAAGGATCACACCACCGTGTAGCTCTGTCGTGCTGCACTCTTGATCATTCAGAAATTTCCCAGAAATACCACATCACTATGCAGCTCTGTCGTTCTGCGCTCTTTCCCGTTCAAAATGACCCGACTGTATTCTACTATGCCCAAGCACTACGCGCATGGACGTTTACGCTGACCCGACTGTGTTCAGCTCCGCCCAAGTGCTACGTGCAGGGTTGTTCAGGCTGACCCGAAAGCGCATGCAGGGGCTCGAATGTTGCGCTCCTATGCTACGCATTTAGCCAGGAAGCATTTCAAGCTAGAGCAAGCCCTCAAATTTTCTCAAAACTCCTCCAATTCTCTACCTAGCAGCTCTTGAGGGTTTTCATAACAGGTATTTAGATGCTTGACACTCTTTCATATTGTTTTAAAAGATAAACTTAGAGAGAAAGCTAGAAACCCTAGAGGAAGAGAAAGCTTGGTCCCCATGCTAAAACACTGTTGATTGAAGGGCACCCATCCATCTACATATTGAAGGCACACTGAGGCCCAAATTGTCCTCCTTCACTCATCATTCCCCTTCACTTTCCAATCACTTCCTTTCATTATCATCTCATTTGCCCTCTCCATATCATTTCACAAATCATTTCAGGGTTTTGATTTCAAAGAAAGGGTAAAAGGTAAAATGTCTAGAGAAGGCAGTAGTGACAGTGGCAAGGGAGGCCAAAGATCTAGGGTACAGCAAAGAAAGGGTGGAAGGGCAAACAGATTTGAACCTTTGAACACCAAGGATTTGACAGCCTCCCCTACAACAATTTCCTAGGTGGGTTGTTTTGATTTCTGTGAGAGAGTACAAAGAGTCCAAAGTCACCCTGAGTTGACCATACTTTTTGTCCTCAACCTCCATGACCATCAAGTGCATCTAGCTGGGGTAAATTTTGAGCTATCTACGAATACAATTGCTATGGCCACTGGAATACCTTGTGTGGGAGAAAAATGGTTCAAATAGGTGAATTTGGACTTGAGCCATCATCATCCTTTCTTGAAACCAAGATACCAAGCTGATTGCAAAACTATTTTTCCCTTTTCCCATTTGATGGAAAGATATGCCCCTTTAATGAAAGTCATCATAAAGTATTTTACATGCGAGGGGAGGTTTTCTAGACTTTATTCCAACCATATAAGACTTCTTATGCACTTCACTAGGGCCAAACTACTACATTTTCGCTATTACCTTTATAGAAGTGTTGATAAGATGTCATACATTGTGCAAAAGAGGCCTCCTTCACAAAAAATGCAAAGTATTTTCCACCATTCTCTTATCAAGATGATTGTGTTGCATCAATTAGAGCAACAGGGTATCCCATGGGAAGTGTTCATTTCCCATGATGTTTTCACAAATCCACAGCCTCTTCCTCTGCAAAGTTTACCCTCATCATCTCATCCACCTTCCTCCATTCCTCCATCAACCCCCACTGACCATGATTCGTCATCTACACATGAATACCCTCCCCAAGAGAACTTTCCTTCTTCACCTTCTCCTAAAGCCTCAGAACAAGAAGAAAGTGATGAAGAGCAAGAGGAATATGACAGTCAAAAGGAAAATTAAAGTAGAGAAGAAAGGACAAATGATGAAGAAGAAGAAAGTGAAAATGAAGAAAATGATGATGAGGAAAAAACAAAGGACACTGAGGAAGAAGAAAAAAATGATGAGACAGAAAATTATAGTCATGAGGATGAAAATGATGTGGAGGAGGATGATGAAAATCAAGAGACAGGGGCAGATTATGAAGAAGAAGACAGTTTAGAACAAGAAAGCAGTGATAAGGAAGATAATGCAGAGGATGATGAAAACAAAGGCAGTGAGACAAACAGTGAAGAGGAGGACAAAGGAAATGGGAAAAACATTGAAGAAGAAGAAGAAGGCAGTGAGCCAAATAGTGAGGAAGGAATAGATGATGAAAAGGCAGAATTAGAAGAAGAGACAGAGGCAGAATTTGAAGAAAATGGAAGTAAACATGACAGTGATGAATATGAGAACAATGAGCATGACAGTGAGAAAAAAAATGACAATGATGAAGAGGAAATTTTAGAACAAAATTTCAGTGCAAAATATGTGGAAGAGGATGAAAATGATGAAAATGCACCAAACAGTAATGAAGACAATGACAAGGACACCTCTAAAAATGACAACACAAAGAATGATGAAGAGGAGGAAGAGGGAAGTGATAAGGAGGACAATGACACAGAGGCCAGCAATCAAGAAGAGACTAATGACAGTCATGAAGGTAATAAAGACACCATAATCACTGATATCCCTAAATATAATGATAGCAGTGACACTATAAACCAAAAGGACAGTCAAGAGGTTGATGACAGTGGTGAATATCATGACAGTAATGCTAGCAAGGAGGAAAATGCAAGTCTCTCAAGAGGGCAGCCAAGAACATAATGCAGGAGACATAAATGCAGAGATCATTGATGAAAAGAAAGGAAGTTTTGATATCATTCATGGTAATAGCATTCTAGTAAACCAATTTGAGTTTCTCCCTCTCACATATCAAAAAGGATCAAGGCTAGTTTTGTTGCCTCCAAGAGGCAAGGGACTATGCCATCCTCCTTACCTCAGCCACTGAACAAAGGGAAACAAAGGGTAAAGGAAGAAGAAGAAGACCATGAGGTGGAGAGGGAGTTTGAGATCATTTAGGTGGATAGTGATGAGGAGAATGAAGCAAGAATCACAAACTTTCTCCTCCAAGACAGAAATTCACAAATCAAATACCTCCAAGCACATTTGGATAAAGCCAAGAGTGTGAATGATGCCCTTGACTTGGAGAACAGGCAGTTAGGAGCTCAAATTGCAATCTATGAAGCTAGAGACCTCAAGGCCCAGAAAGAAGCACAAAAGGCACAGTTGAGACTAGAAGAGTTCATGGGCGCCTATGAAGAGAGTGAAGATGAGGAAGGACAATCTAGGAGGATACCTAGAACCATGGGATTGAAGAAAGCACTAACCAAAGAAAGGGAGGAAGAATCAGCCCTAGTAGAAAAACTCCCTTTAGATGAGCTTTTAGCCGTGGAGATAGCCCATGATCGGGAGCCTTGGTTGGAGAGAGCCAACATACACTTGGAGGCTAAATTGAAGAAAGCAAATCGATATCTTGACCTTCAAAGAAGGATGACTAAACATTATGCCCGAAGAAACCAAATTGCAAGGGGTAAATTGAAAAAGGCTCAAACCAAGCTCTAGGCACTAAAATAAGACAAAGGCCAAGATAGAATTGGAATCTTGGCACAAGCTTCTCTACAGGTCTCCCAAAACCCATGAGGCACTTATTCACCAAATTTGGGAGAATTTTGACAAGTTTTGGTTTTTTGCTAATTTTGAGGCCAATGGGGTAGCACACATGGTGCTATGATTTTTATCAGAGCATATTCAGGAGTAAAGGCTCGCATTTTTGGAATCCTCATCTCAAATATAGAATTCTCACAAATTTTCAGATCAATTGGAGTTGTTTTGGTCCTCCAAAAGGGTCAAAAACACCCAAATTTTCACCATTCTGCCTGCTTTTTAGGACATGTGTTGCACCTTTACCAGCCTTGGAATTTTTTATTTTTTGAATAGGATTCAAAGGTCAAATAAAATAACTAGGGTATGTGTAGAAATTATACTCAAAGGGCTTTCCAACGAGCCATCACGGATCCTTTTTTGACATCGGGAAGGCTTTCAAAACACTACCGCAAGTTGACCCAATTTTCCGGCAGTGCTACGCCCTTGTCATGGAAATTCATCCTAAAACACAGTGTTGCACCCTTATCAGAGGGAAAGTCAAAAATGTACACTTGAAAAGTTTTAGGAGGTTTTTCAGACCTCAAATATCATTTTCTTTGCTAAAAATGCCTGAAAAGATATTTTGTTTTAGATATTTTGTGCCTTGGGCCTTGCAAGGTCTTTAGGACAATAGTGACATTTCTGATTAGCCCATAGGATTCTAGAGACTCTATTAGGTTTTTCTGCTCCTTGCTTCTTAAAAATGCATTGAGGACTCATTGTTAATGCTGTAATTTGATGACTTTTTAGAGCAATACATGGTTCTTTGAGGTCAAAGAGCAATTTGGTGTTATGGAACTTGTTAATGATTTGCTTTGATTGATGATGATGAAAGCTTTCTTGCAGGATCCTTGAGCTTGGTCAATTGTGATGTGTCTCTAATTTTTTCATGTTTTCTTGTTTATCATTGTGTCCATCCTTCTATGTTGCAGTAGATCAAAAAATTATAGGCTAAGAAATGTTGTTTGAGGCACCTTAGTCCTTCCTGTTGCTATTGTCTTTATGTTTTCCTCTGCTGGGTGTCTTTAAGGAATTCTTAGTTTCTCCTTAGGCTTCCTTATGCTCGTTTATTTCATCAATGGATTAATATGCTAGTTTCCAAATATGTTTTATGGCAAGCCCTACTTATTTGATGTTATCTAAACTCTGTTTTGAAATCTCTCTTTGAAATATTACTTGCTAATTTTAGCCAAAGAGGCCATGTTTTGATCATGCCCTTTGTTTATGCTTCATAAGTTTGCCTCAAAGTTATTTATAACTTGATTGATGATGTCTAGGATTTCCCTCTTCATTGATTAATTTTATTTTTCATCTTATATGTTTTCAAACTTTCAAGGTGAAATCACTAAAGTTAGATAGGATTTCTTGCTTTATGTGTTTCACTGAATTGTTCATATTGAATGTATATTCGTTTAAGTATTGTCATTGAGTTAATGGTGTGCCCTATCTCATGATTATTATCTTTTTCTTATCAGTATTTGAGACCTTCTTGTTTATGGGTATATGAAAAAGGATACTTCACTGCCCTTTGCCCAACCTTGATTCACCAACTTAATGTCCATCTCACTTCACACATAACCTTAGAGATCCATTGACCACACTAGATTTGCCCTATGATGCACTCTTACTCGTTTTCGAGATATCCATGACTTTTATAGACTCCATATCCCAATGATTTGATGATCTCTCACTCCACCTATTCTACCTATTTCATCTTACCCAACCAAAACAAACAACAAACCCTACACTTAACAACTAGCCTAAAATCAACCATCTAAAGCAAACAAGTTCATATCCTTTGCATACAATAGAGACAACCCTCTTTGAGTCCAGGAAGGCTAGGTCCTAGGACTCCAAAGACTGGTCTGATGTTACTCTGTGCATTTTGTCTACGAATCTACTAAATTACGGGACCCTAACAGTCCTTATGGAGGGCATTTTGCAGATAAGAGGACAGGGCATAAGGTATTACAGATGCGATACTATTGGAACTCTATCTTCTAGGATGATCGAGACTATGTCCATGGATGTGCCAGTTTCCAATGGATGGGTCAACCTGGTCAATCAGATGAAATACCACTGTAGCCCCAGGTAGTCCTTGAACCTTTCGAAGAGTGGGCTATCAATTTTGTTCGTCCATTTAACCCACCTTCACATCAGAAGGTCCACATTTTGTTCTGCACAGACTATGTGACTAAGTGGGTGGAAGCCAAGGCTATTGTGAAAGCAACAGAGCAAGTAGTTTCAGATTTTCTATTTGAAGATATTTTTTCTCGTTATGGTGCTCTGTGTTTCAGATGGAGGAGTGCAGTTCACATCACACATGATAAAGAGGCTTATGTAGAAATATGGAATAAAACATAGAGTCACATCTCTTTATCATCCCCAGGCGAATGGTCAGGTGGAAAGCTTGAACAAGGTATTGGAAAATATCTTGGCAAATAATGTGGCAAGAAATCGTCAGGATTGGGCTAAAAAAATTCTTGAATCTCTCTGGTCATGCAGAAAAACATGGCGAAATACAACAGGGTTTTCACCATTTGATTTATTTTATAGGACATCCCCCTTGTTTCCAATAGAATTTGAGATTAGTACACTCAGAACAACTCTTGAGGTAGGATTGGATCTGTCAAATTCTCACAAAAATCGGCTGGAACAGCTAAATGAATTAGATGAAGTATGTTCGATGGTTGTCCAGAATACTGCTTCGATTCAACAACAAAGAACAAAATGGAACGATAAAATTGTTAAAAATAATGTGTTTCACAAAGGATATTGGGCACTACTCTATGATTCTCGTTTTAAGTATTTCAAAGGAAATTTGTGCTCTCAATGGATGGGGCCTTATGAATTGGACACAGTTTTTGATAGTGTAACAGTCAGACTTGTCACAATCAATGATATACATGCTTCTTTTTTAGTAAATGGACATTGTCTGAGACTGTATCATTTCTCATATTCTAGGGATGCTTTCATTAGACATCTCTCTGAAAAATCTGGTTTTAAGGTTGTTAGTGTAGAGAATTCCTCCTCTGCATCCATTAATTTAAAATATATATATATATATAGTAATTTAAATAAAATATTGTTACTACTCAATTTCTTTTTTTTGCAGGAACCACTACTAGTGTGCAATTCTGCGGAGAAGGAATTTTTCTAAGTTTTGGATGTTGTTACTCCTTCAATGTTGTTATTCCTCCGATGTTGTTACTCCAGAAATTTTTCTAAGTGTTGGATGATGTTACTCCTTCGATGATGTTACTCCTCCAATGCTTTTACTCCGGAAAATTTTCTAAGTACCCAGTGTTGTTACTCCTATGATGTTGTTACTCTAGAAAATTTTCTAAGTGTTCGATTTTGTTACTCCTTCGATGATGTTACTCCTCCTATGATGTTGCTCCGGAAAATTTTCTAAGTGGTGGGTGTTTTTACTCCTCTTATGTTGTTACTCACCCAGTGTTGTTACTCTGGAAATTTTTTCTAAGTGTTCAGTATTGTTACTCCATCGGTGTTGTTACTCCCTCACTGTTATTACTCTTCCAGGTTGTTACTCTGCTAAGGTAAGTCGTCAGGTACGTTGATCCCAGTAAATTTTTGCTACCCTTTTAACCAATACCTTTTGTTTCAGCTGATGTGTTAGAATTTAATTTCATCAAAGAATTAATGAACTCACATGCAGATATATTTAAGAGGAAAACATGTCATCAATCACACAACAAAATGAAAGACGATCATTAATGGAGTTCATCCAGTGTGGACTACGTCTCTAGACCTCGATGTCTCTATGGTGTTGGCCACTTCATTTGGTGTTGGAAAATGTGATGATGTAAATGGAATTTGTTTTCTTGTCATACATGGAAATGTGCCCTCGACATGAGTGGCAAAGTCTCTCCACGAGACGTTCCCTACAAGGAACTCTCACTCATAAACAAACCTCCTATCAGCATGACAACCTCACACCTGGTGACAAATAGTATCCTTCCATCAAGACAACAAAGGGATCTCAGAAACATAAATGACCATCCATGATACATACATACCACATCAAATAAACATAAAGATTCCACATCATACATCAAGAAGGAATCAACACGACATAGAACATCCTATAGTAATAATCAATGAAGTACATGGAAAAAAAACTTCATATACCTCAACTATGATGTTGGTTGAATAATAGGTTTCTCAATCACTGGATCTGAATGCACCATCGAAAACGTGGCGTCAAATGGCAATAAATCAACTATCCACATGTTGAAATTAGACACTTTCATCCCATTCTAGAAAATGGCCAAAAATACAAGAATTCAGTTGCAAAAACTGACACTGCCATCAGATTCGTGTCACCGAGAGGTATAAAATCCATATACAATTTGTACAATTCGGACATTGGGAAAATTTAGCCCTCCTGAAAATGAAGCTTAATCAAGGTTCCACTGCCACTGCATCTAGCTTCAAGGTTCCACCTGCATATAAATAAAATATTAATAAACCTCGATATGTGTTTCGCTCCTCAGATATGCCTCCTCTAGCGCACTGATGAAAAGTTTAGTTTATTTGTAATGGGTTGAGTGGACCTTACAAGGTCCGTTGATTGGCATGTTCGTTAAGATATGAGTTTGGAGGATGAGGGGTTGGGGGATCAAATACCGCCCCTCTCCTTTTTAAGTTGAAATGCATTATATAGAACAAAGGTGGGTGGGCGGGTCTGCTCCACGTTCCAAGCACCTTATATGGTATATGTTGTTGTTTAACACATATGTTGTAGATGTTGATGGAGGGTGTGGCAGGGTTCAAGACCCACCACCCCATAATTTTTTAATGTTTTTTTATATGGTGGTTGGGGGGGGGGGAGCGGGGGTCATGGCCTACCCCTCCAAATTTTATTATTTGTTTATTTAAAATAAAACAACCATCTGTTTTTAAAATACCCAAATTTTGGCGGTAGTAGGCAATTTATCTATCCTATAAATTTTCCCGGATTCTGGCCAGAGCTAGTCAGAATCCGACCACTGGAATCCTACGAAATTACATCCTCCTTAACCTACCATGTCACCTAGTCAACCCCAGAACTTCACCCAGCTCTACCTTTCACATGCGGTTTGACGAACCGTTCACACTGTTGCGATCAAGATGATGAGATATTTAACTTGAAACTAATTTTTCCACATTTCTACCACTTTGATTTTCAAGCTTTCATAAGCCCTCTTTGTCTTCTGTGTGTCTCTAGAGCCATCTAGATTAGTCCTCCCTACTGAGGAGCTTTTGGTCCTCCAAAAGCATCAACAATAATCTGCAACTAATGTGTATAATATCTGCACCACAAGTGCCCTGAAAAAGGTCACCCTTCCTTCTCCTTCACCTTTGTCCTTCGGAGCCATAAGCGATGAACCGACACTTGCATCCTCTACAAACCTGTAGTACAATCTCTTGCAAATTACATGCTCAAATATGACCAACTACGACCCAAGCATTTCCATACTTGCCATAAGTTTATAACACATACTCTATGGTCAAGCTTACATCAAAATGGAATCAATAATACACCAGTTATTAATACAAGGCCAAATACATCATTTTCGCATTGCAAGTGATGGAAAAACACATCATCACTTTTACAAAATAAATGCAAGACATGATTTAAAAACACGGCCATGACACACTACCACATCTAGGAAAACCATATTTTTCGTAATAAAGCGGACCACCATGAATGTGGTGGATTCATTCGTCGACCAATTGTTCCAACTGGTTCATGCACTGACACTTCATCCTTAAGGTGATGCTCTAGATGGAGTCTAGAACACGTGGATATTTGATGACTACTTTGGTTGCAATAGCTACAAAAGGTTTTCTTCCTCCATCCCTGATTAACCAGTTTCTTTCCCTGCTATGGAGAAGGCTTTCCATGCCTCATCCTCCTTTGTGTTGCCACACTTTTCCAACACTCAGCAATGACATGATTACGTAAACCACAAAAATGACAAGATTTTCTATGCCATGACTTCTGTCCATGATTATTAACATGATTATAATCAAAATGAACTTGAGAATATAGCAACTTGTTATACCTTTCCTGGTGGTCTCTGGTGCGATCATGGTGACGAGAACTTGCCTCATCTCTTTCAATGCAATGTACGCTATCATAGGATGATGGTGAAGCGTTCCCATCATTCTCTTTCCCCAATGGTTTCAACCATGCATTGGGAGCTTCTGACACCTTCGAGCACTATCCTTCAGTGTACCCCAAACCTGCTAATCGAGGTCTCTACATGACCTCCAATGGCTGAATCATGCCTTGGCCATTAACGCCAAGTCACTCCTCCTTTGTAGCCCATCCTGGTAAGGAGCCTCATGCCAGTTCCTGTAATGGGGATCTCCACATTTCCAATAGAAATAATAGCATGTGATTATGAAACTGAAGAATGATCACAACTATTTACCTCAGATTTCAATTTGGAAGCATGTTATGAGGGCTTCTCTGAGCCTTCATTGCGCTTCACTTCCTCCAAGGCCTCTATTGTGGCTTGTAGCTGAAGTTTTAATCATTGCTTCTCCTCCTTATTTTCTCATAGAAGTGTATTTAATGCATCATGATCTGCTTGAAGACTTTGGTCATTGTGCTTCAACTCTTCTAATGCCTTTGTCTTGGCTTGCAATTGAAGCTACAATTGCTGCTTATTCCCCTTCTCCTCTTGTAGAAGTGTTTTCAACTCAACATTATATGTTGCTTGTTTCTCATAAGCTTCATACAACATGTCCATATTTTTAGGCATCCTCATCATGGCTTTGTACATGTCTTTGACATCCTCCATTGTTGCACGTTCAATGGATCCTGCTTGCAATTCACATCAACAAGAAGATCGCTCTAATACCACTTGATCCAAGTAAATTTTTGCTACCATTTTAACCAAGACCTTTTGCTTCAGCTGATGCGTTTGAATTTCATTTTATCAAAGCATTAATGAACTCACATGCCTATAAAATGAAGAGGAAAACATTTCAGCAATCACACAACAAACACAAGATGATTAATAACGAAGTTTGTCCAGTGTGGACTACATCTCTAGGCCTCGGTGTCTTGCTGGTGTTCACTGATTCATTTGGTGCTAGAAAATGTGATGATGTACATGGATGTTGTTTTCTTTTCATGCAAGGAAATTTTCCCTCAACATGAGTGGCAAAGTCTCTCCATGAGACTTTCCCTACAAGGAACTCTCACTCATAAAAAAACCTCCTATCAGCATGACAACCTCACACCTAGTGACAAAGAGTATCCTGCCATAAATGACCATCCATGATCCATACATACCACATCAAATAAACATAAAGATTCAGCATCATATATCAAGCAGGAATCGACATGACATAAAACATCCTACAACAATAATAAATGAAGTACATGGCAACAACACTTCATATACATCAACTTTGATGTTGGTTGAAGAATAGGCTACTCAATCACTAGATCTAAATGCACCATTGAAAATGTGGCGTCGAATGGAAATAAATCGACTATCCACATGTTGAAATCCAACAACATCATCCCATTCGGGAAAATGGCCAAAAAATCTAGACTTCTGTTGCAGAAAATGACACCGCCATCAGACTCGTGTCGTCGAGAGGTATAAAATTTGTCCAATTTGGACACTGGGAAAATTTGGCCCTCGTGAAAATAATGCTCAATCAAGGTTCCACTACCCCTGCATCTAGCTTCAAGGTTCCACCTGCATGTAAATAAAATATTAATAAACCTTGATCCACGAGCTGCTCCTTAGGTCTGCCGCCTCTGGTGCATTGACAAAAAGTTGATTTTATTTGTAATGGGTTGGGCGGACCTTACAAGTTCCGTCGGTTGGCACGTTGGTTAAGATCCAAGTTTGAAGGATGAGGGGTCGAGGGATCAAATCTTTCCCCTCTCCTTTTTATGTTGAAATGCATTATATAGCACGAAGGTGGGTGGGTGGGTCCGCTCGAAGTGACCCGACCCAACCCGCTCCACATTCCAAGCACCTTATATGGTATATGTCATTTTTTAACACATATGTTGTGGCCGTTGGCGGAGGGTGTGGTAGGGGTCAAGGCCTACCAGCCCACAATTTTTTAATGTTGTTATATGTTGGTTGGGGGGGGGGGGGGTCGTGGCCCGCCCCTCCAAATTTTATTATTTCTTTTATTTAAAATAAAACAACCATCCATTTTTAAAATACCGAATTTTGGCGATAGTAGGCAATTTATCCATCCTACAAATTTTCCTAGATTCTGGCCGGAGCTGGCCGGAATCCGGCCACCAGAATCCTGCGAAATTGTATCCTCCTTAACCTGCCATGTCACCTAATCAACACCAGAAATTTAACCAGCTCTAACTTTCACATGCAAACTTGATTTGACGAATCGTTCACACCGTTGTGATCAGGACGACGAGATATTCAACTTGAAACTAAGTTTGCCACTTTGATTTTAGAGCTTTCATAAGCCCTCTTTGTCCCGTGTGTGTCTCTGGAGCCACCTAGATCATACGTCCCCGTCAAGTTTTATTAATTTGATTGAATATTCCATTGTAAAGACATTTGACGTGCTCATTGACGGTCATTTATTAAGCTGGGGAGGGGGGGTGGGGGTGTTGTCATAACCGAATAATGGCATAATAAAATCAGAATAATGATTTTCCAACATCATCATTAGAACCCATGCCAATAGTACATCCCATGATTTTCACCATTATTTCATATAATTATCAAAATGCATCAGGAGTTGAAGTAAGTACATCCTGACGAGCTAATCAGTCCTTTCTAAATCTTGCAAAATAATTACCATTACCATTTATCATTATTAACATAATCTATTTTTATTTTCCTCATTTTTCGAAATACTATCCATTTTATTTTCTACCATTACCCCATTCCATTTTTTTTACCATGCTATCACTCCAAAGGAGTAACTGTTGATATTCCCTCCCAACAGTCCTCTAATGTTCCAAAGTGCTGCAACAGACCTTCTACGGTATGGGCGGATTGGCCGTGAGACATGAACCCGAAAATATAGCTCTGGTCAGCAGTAATGCAGTTGCATGGGAGGTTTTTATAGATGCAGGATGGGATGTATATTTTGACAGATTGTAGGGATTTGATGAAATAGTCACAACAAATTTTTTTGTAAATCTAGACGAGAATCATTCCAAAGTGCGGGGCTTAGAAATTACTATTACATAGGAGGTCATTTCAGTGGTCAGTGGACTACCACAGCAAGGGCAGAAATGGTTTTCACAAAAAAATCCCCTACCAAATTTCCAGAGTCGTTTCTACATGCTGGAGAGAGGGCGGTTCAAAAAGGGAGAGGATACGGTCGGAAACCTATGCCACATCCATGGGGAGAGGTGGCATACTTTGTGATGAGGTATGTAAATTGCGAGGGGCGATTTACCACCCTGTTAAAATATCACTTTAAGCTCATAGCTCACCTCCGATATTGATAGGCACAAGTTCACTCCTTGGACATGCCTTTCTTTCTTTTGAAAACTCTCCAGCTGATAGCACAATATTCCCGACGCTCGTAGCAGGTGTTGGCAGTTCTTACAAATCATGGGCTAGTTCATTTACTAGTAATTCATGCACTGGCTTAATTTCATGTTCCCTGGGCACAATTTCTTGAGCTGAAAAAGGAAGAAGTAGAAGATATGATAGGTGCGGGAGAGGAAGAAGAGCCATCATCAATTGCTAGATCATCTGAGGAAGATGAGCTAGAAGAAATGGAATAAGAAGAACCTGCATCTCCTGTTGGTTCAGCAGAAGAAGAGGACCCAGAAGAAATGGAAGAAGAAGAACCAACATCTCCTGTTGGTTTTGTTAGTCACCTATAAATTTTTGACAAGCAAACGGGGAGCTAAAATGTTTTTGAGCCTTCAAGGAATGCATTTCCCCTGAAAACACATCATCCTTGAAGCCTCTTTGTGCCTTTTTCCCTTTGATAAATCCCCTCTGCTGATCCCCATTATAAAGCCTCTCTGATTGCAAAAATTTGTGCTACAAAAGGCCTATATTTATCCCATGTATCCCTGAAAAATGTCCCTTTTCAGCCCTTTTTTCTCCTTTGTTAAAGTTCCCCTTTGTACTTTCTAAATCCTCCCAAAATCCCCTCTAAATCCTACAAGTTCCCCTTGTTTGGCCCAATTTCCCCTTTTTCCCCCTACCGTTACCCTTTCCCAACCTCAGAATGCATTAAAAGGGGCAAAAACCCACTTTTCACTTTATATTAAGGCCTAGCCCCCTTCGGCCCAGCCCCTAACCACTTCCCCTCCATGCACCCAAGCGCTAAGACCAAGAGATTATCACAATCGGGGGTTTCATATGCGCCCTTATCCTCTGTAAATACAAAAGTTCTGATGCGATGGTGAACTTGTCAGTCAGCCATGGTAATAATCTCAGCCATCGATCTGTGTAAGATCTAACGGTCAGCGCTTTTTCGCAATGCGCCCGTCACTCCACCGTTCGCCCCTCTGATCTCATCACAACCATCCATCTAGCCCGCAGATCAATGGTCAGCCTTTCACCCGCCCGGTGGTCCCCGTAACTGCGCACTATTCAAAAACCGTCGGTTTCTATCGCATCGCCGTTGGGGGGTGGGCGGTAATTTTCGATTGGCCAGCGATTCCACTCATCGCACGACGCGTGGCAGCAGCACTATTTAAAAACCACCCTCCCATCGCGCGTTATCGTTCGGCATGTGACATGGCGCGATATGCATATACACCGTCTGATCTGCGATCGTCCATCCAACGGCTATCGCGCCACGAAGTTGCGCTGGAGTTAACCAAGACATCTATACCCCTAGCCCACTGTCCATCACCCTCCAACGCATTCCCAGCCATCGATCTCCTCTTGATATCGGACGGTCCTGATTTAAAGTTAGCCCCGCCACCACAGCATCCTGCCACGTCACCATTCCATGTGTTTTGTCACGTTTTCCTCCGTCCTCCTATATATATTCATTCAAAGGTCAAAGTTTAATGTTTTACATTAAAATTTCCATCTCGTCGTCTTCCCGTGCATCCCCCTCTGTTCTATGGTTTTCCTCCACAGTATCCGCTGCATTCATCTTCCACATCCGGGCCACGCTTCCATTTTCACAGTCATCTGCGCCACCCTCCCCGTGCATGTTTTCCTAACAGTTTTTCGTGTTTTGCAGGGTTATGAGAGGGTGAAAGGCGCCATGATTACACAGTCTTTATTACAGTGGCAGAAAATGCAAAAAGGACCATTTTTCAGAGGCCGAAATCACGAAGAAAGCCTGCGAAGGGACCATGACAGGACTTACATTAAAGAACAGGGTTTGAACTCTGTAAAACCTCCCCAGAGCCATTAAAAGCGCAGATTTCATCGACAGAGACAGAAATGGAGTAGCAGAGAGTTTAAGGCATGAAAATGGAGATCTTTGAGCCTTAACTCAGCGGTTTAGAGGCAAAGTACTAGATTGAAGACGTCATGGATCACACAGAGGGTACAGAGCACATAAATTAAGGAATATCAGGCTTTTCACATCAGCAGAAGTTTCTTTCCATAAAGGACTATGCGCCCATACAATTCTCTCTCCTATGCCGTGTTCTAGAGAGATTTTCCAAACCTGACAACAGTCCTATGTTGCCAGCGCATTAGTTATGCAGTATGGAAGACCCTAGCATAATTATTCTACCTTTTTGTGCAATTTACCAGAACACTGCAGCAAGTACATCAGAGACATACCTGGAAGTAAATTACAAGCTGAAGAAGACCATCCTTCTCATCCTAAGAGTACCAGAGATAAATGCTCAGAATTTAAAACAGAACGAGGCTTCGGCCCTTTTCCTCTTCTGAGTTTTAATGCTACATTTAGTTCTCCACCTACCTTCTCTGCTCCACTTGAGCTATAAGAATCCTCGAGAACATATTGTAAAGGTTTTTGTTGTTCGGTTGTTGTTGTTGTAGTTAGATGGATTCAGTTTTGACTGCTAGAACGGTTTGGGAGAGAGTAGTAGAGTAGTTTGTATTGTAGTAGGCTGGGAGGAGAAGTTTGGATTGTAAGAGCCATTGAGCTCAGTGTATGTGACTGTTTTTGCATCAATTAATCAAGCACATTTCTTTGGATCCTGGTCTATTACTACGGGTGATGTTTCTCTTATCTTATCATTTAATTACATTTTCATGTTGTTCATTGGTCTTCTAGGCTCGCATCAGAAATATGGCATAGGATTTACCCTTGTTAGGTACCCTATGTCTCTGCTCTCCTTGCCTTAAATTTTTTCTGCTATATGTATTATCTGAGGGTTGATTTCAGTTAATTTAACTAGTGTAGTGGATGTCATTTCCTGCTAGCTGATGTATGAATTAATGAAATCTGTTTTTAGTTGTTCTTGTTGGGTTTAAGCTGGAATATTTGGGAACACTGGGGATTAGATTTAGCCCTATCCACTAGGATCCTTGTGCGACTAGCTGGCCTTTCTAAGATCTCTTGCTGGTGTCAAATCATTGAAGGTTCAAAGTCCTTCTCTGATCTATAGACCCTGTCTCTGTTAAAATTATCTTTGTTTTCCCTTGGAGCATGCTAAAGCTAACCTGGAGTTAAATGACCTCTGGTCCGATCTATAATCTACCCCTTTGTCCCTCCTTTGAGAGTTGCCTTTGAGTATGTCCAAGCAGGTCTGGAGTTAAATGACCTCTGATCTGATCTATAGACATAAATTGGGTTGCTTTCCTTCTTTCACTTTCAATCCTTAATGTTCCATTCCACCATCTATCTAAAAATATCCTTTAGTGTAGATGACTTGCCCTCTGAAAGCTTGAGCTAGTTGTTGCAAGAAATTCCCTTTCATGACTCCATATCCCAATGGATGGCACTTTCTTGACCTATCCTCTTAGCTAAAACATCCTACTGCTTTGTCCTTTTTCTCCCATTACTTTCTCAGTCTATGATCTCATGACCAACCCAGCAACTAACCAACCAAATCATTTTAAAACCCCCTTTGTGCTTCATAACTAGCTTAACTTCTCATTTTTAGCTTTCAAATATACATCATTATTTGTTTTATTGAAGAGATCCCTCTCCGAGTCCAGGAGGGCTAGATCCTAGGGACCCAAAGTGGTTCTGATGTTGTCTCCTCTTTTGGTCTTTCCAATCTGGCCAAAACATGGGAACCTCAACATAATGGAGACTCTGCTGGGGAGTTGAGTGCATTTTATCTTGCATACTCTTAGGCACTCAAAAGACCCAAGATCTCTGGTTAGATTGGAATTCAATTGCTGATGGTGGACAACATCCAGCTTCAAGCATTCATATACATCCACCTGGTGACTCCACACTCCATAACTCCAAAAAGACCAAATGACTCCACTGGTAGAAGACTCTGAACTGGTTGACCAGATACAGTGACCTATTTCTGATTTACAAACATGCTTCCACACATACAGAGAAGATATGCCCCAATGAGTAGGGAGCATATCCCTAGATTCCCACACAAAATTCCTAAAGTGGACTGGTTAAAAAACCTGCCTATCTTTCAGGGTCAAAATGCCGATGACCCCTCGCTACATCTCATCAAGTTTCATATACATGTGTGGAAATTTAAAGTTGAATGGCATGAAGACTGCCTAATGAAAATGTTCATGGCAACATTATAAGGAAAAGCTAGGGTCTGGTATGAATGGTTAGAACCTCGGAGTTTGTTTTCTTTAAGGGACATGCACCAAGTATTTTACAAGAATTATAAAGGAAACTCTCCATCCTTATCATGGGATTGTTGTGATAAATCTCAGGATATCATACATTACCTGTTGGATATTGATGAGGATTTGGTAAATATGCATCCTGAAGATCTGTTAACAGCCATTCAAGAATTTCATATGCACCCTAGCTATCACGAGAACATGGATGAATCAGCTGAGGAAGAAAAAATTCAAGAGACCGGACACATTCCTCAAGGTATTCCTGAAAACTCATATGTTGATCTACCATCCCTTGCAGTTGAGGCTTCAGATGACATTCTGCCTCAAATCCAGTCTTCAAAGGAAACAAAGAGATGCTGCACTTTTGCACAAAGGAACACAAGACCATCTTCCCCTTTGTCAGAAGAAGAAATAGATCAGATCATCAATGGACAGCCAGCCTCTGAATTTTATTACAGATCAGACATCCTTGTCCATTCATCCGATGAAATTTTTTGTACAGATTTGGAAAGCTCACATGTAAATCAGAGTGAAGAAAAATCTGCTGATAATCTAGTATATCTGATTGGTAGCATTACTTACATTCATGATTCTCCTATTTTTTATCTATATGATGATGATGTTCTCCAAACAGAAGATGATCTTGCAGGGTCATCATTAGTATATTTATGGGAGGAAAATAAATTCCCTTTACTTCCAGAAAGTAATGAGCCAATGCAGGCTATTTATGACACTGATGGGGAGAGCTACGATAGCATAATAGCAGATGAATATTCCTTGAATCTTCATTCTGCCTTACCAGAGATCATCAGTGAGACTGGTAACCAGCAGTTTTTCCTTTCATAAGATGAGGAGGAAAGCAAAGAAGAGATTCTTGAGCAAGGTGAAAACAATGAACCTTCTCTTGACATAGAGGAAGAAATAGAACATACCCCTGCTCAAGAATACATGGATATCTTCACAGAGCTCAGCAGCTCAGAGCAGAATATATCAGAGCTCCAGGAGGACAACATTGCCATATATGATGATTCCTCTAGTTCAGAAAATGAAGAAGATGAGGGAGATTTTCTTTCTCAAGAGAGTCTTGTTCTTGATCCAGTGGAAGAAGAAGAAATCCTGGTTGAAGCCTGCCTGCCACATATTCATCACCAGGTATCATTTCATGATCCTTATGTACATTTCCTGCACACATTTGAAGAAGGATCAAAGGTATTTTTGAGCAGCATGTTGCAAACAGAAAGAAAAATTTTTGTAGCTGCTATTGTGGAACAAAAAGAGTGGGAGAAACCCTGCCTATCCAACTTTCTCAAGGATTTGAGCAAGAGAGACCAGTCATGGGATCATTTGATGGACTGGTTGCATTGGAAGACAATTTTTGTAAGCTAGACTTGTAAATATTCTAGTTAGAGTATGGTAGGTATGAAAAGCTCAATAAATCTCAGTCTGTGAGCATGTAGTTAGTTGTTTTAATTTCTACAAATTCCAGCAAGCCACACAGTCTAATCCTGGCTTGATTGTTTTTTAATTTCTGTCATAGAATGTAGAGAAGAAATTTACTAGACAGTCTAATCCTAGCAGATAGTAGATTAGGTAGAGAAACATATGAGACCAATAGTTTAATCTAGTCCCATGGAGTAATAAGGGTAGAAGTAGAATAGGTTTATTTTCTTGTTTGTAAAACATAAAAATGATGTAAATGGTCTGCTAGTTCAAATGCTCCCTAGAAGAAAAAAATGCTAGGATTGTAGGATGGGTAGGTAGATTGTTTGAGAATTTTTCTGCTGATTCGATGTCTTCACAACTTGTGGCAGCTGATCCAAGAAATTAAATGGATGATTCAAGTACCAGGCATCTGGCCTACACCAAATATCATTTTCTGAATTCTTGACTCCTTCAAGAAGAAGCCATCCCCATGTGGAGCCACTGTTAGCCCCCTATAAATTTTTGACAAGCAAATAGGGGGCTAAAATGTTTTTGAGCCTTCAAGGAATGCATTTCCCCTGAAAACACATCATCCTTGAAGCCTCTTTGTGCCTTTTTCCCTTTGATAAATTCCCTCTGCTGATCCCCATTATAAAGCCTCTCTGATTGCAAAAATTTGTGCTCCAAAAGGCCTATATTTATCCCTTGTATCCTTGCAAAATGTCCCTTTTCAACCCTTTTTTCCCCTTTGTTAAAGTTCCCCTTTGTACTTTCTAAATCCCCCCAAAATCCCCTCTAAATCCTACAAGTTCTCCTTGTTTGGACCAATTTCCCCTTTTTCCCCCTACCGTTACCCTTTCCCAACCTCAGAATGCATTAAAAGGGGAAAAAACCCACTTTTCACTTTATATTAAGGCCTAGCCCCCTTCAGCCCAGCCACTGACCACTTCCCCTCCATGCACCCGAGCGCTAGGACCAAGCGCTAGTCATAAAGCTCTTATCGCAATCGGGGGTTTCATATGCGCCCTTATCCTTTGTAAATACAAAAGTTCCGATGCGATGGTGAACTTGTCTGTCATCCCTTGAAATAATCTCAGCCATCGATCTGTGTAAGATCTGACAGTCAGCGCTTTTTTACAATGCACCCATCGCTCCACCGTTCGCCCCTATGATCTCATCACAACCGTCCATCTAGCCCGCAGATCAATGGTCAACCTTTCACCCGCCCGGTGGTCCCCGCAACCACGCACTATTAAAAAACCGTCGGTTTCTATCGCACCACCGTTGGGGGGTAGGAGGTAATTTTTGATTGGCTAGCGATTCCACTCATCGCACAATGTGTGGCAGTGGCACTATTTCAAAACCACCCTCCCATCGTGTGTTATCGTTTGCCATGTGACATGGTGCGATATGCATATACACATCCAATCTGCGATCGTCCATCCAACGGCTATCGCGCCACGAAGTTGTGCGGGAGTTAACCAAGACATCCGTACCCCTGGCCCACTGTCCATTGCCCTCTGACGTGTTCCCAACCGTCAATATCCTCCTGATATCAGATGTTCCTGATTTAAAGTTCGCCCCGCCACCACTGCATCCTGCCACGTCACCATTCCACATGTTTTGTCATGTTTTCCTCCGTCCTCCTATATATATTCATTCAAAGGTCAAAGTTTAATGTTTTACATTAAAATTTCCATCTCTTCGTCTTCCCATGCATCCCCCTCTGTTCTATGGTTTTCCTCCACAGTATCCGTTGTATTCATCTTCCACGTCTGGGCCACGCTGCCATTTTCACAGTCATCCGCGCCACCCTCCCCGTGCATGTTTTCTTAACAGGTTTTCTTGTTTTGCAGGGTTATCAAAGGGTGAAATCCGCCATGATTACACAGTCTTTATTACAGTGGTAGAAAACGTAGAAAGGACCATTTTTCAGAGGCTGAAATCACGAAGAAATCCTAGGAAGGGGCCATGACAAGACTTGCATTAAAGAACAGGGTTTGAACTCTGTAAAACCTCCCCATAGCCATTAAAAGCGCATATTTCATCGATAGAGATAGAAATGGAGTAGCAGAGAGTTTAAGGCATGAAAATGGAGATCTTTGAGCCTTAACTCAACGGTTTAGAGGCAAAATATCAGATTGAAGACATCATGGATCACACAGAGGATACATATCACATAAATTAAGGTATATCAGGGTTTTCATATCAGCAGAAGGTTCTTTCCATAAAGGACGATACACTCATACATTTCTCATCCTATGCCATGTTCTAGAGAGATTTTCCAGCCCTGAAAACAGTCCTATGCTGCCAGCGCATTAGTTATGCAGTATGGCAGACCCTAGCATCATTGTTTTTCCTTTTTGTGAAATTTACCAGAACACTGCAGCAAGTACATCAGAGACATACCTAGAAGTAAATTATAGGCTGAGGAAGACCATCCTTCTCATCCTAAGAGTACCAGAGATAAATGCTCAGAATTTAAAACAGAACGAGGCTTCGACCCTTTTCCTCTTCTGAGTTTTAATGCTACATTTAGTTCTTCACCTACCTTCTCTGCTCCATTCGAGCTATAAGAATCCTCAAGAACATATTGTAAAGGTTGTTGTTGTTCGGTTGTTGCTGTTGTAGTTAGAGGGATTCAGTTTTGACTATTAGAACAGTTTGGGAGAGAGTAGCAGAGTAGTTTGTATTGTAGTAGGCTGGGAGGAGAAGTTTGGATTGTAAGAGCCATTGAGCTCAGTGTATGTGACTGGTTTTGCATCAATTAATCAAGCACATTTCTTTGGATCCTTGTCTATTACTACGGGTGATGTTTCTCTTATCTTATCATTTAATTACATTTTCATGTTGTTCATTGGTCTTCTGGGCTCGCATCAGAAATATGGCATAGGATTTACCCTTGTTAGGTACCCTATTTCTTTGCTCTCCTTGCCTTAAATGTTTTCTGCTATATGTATTATCTGAGGGTTGATTTCAGTTAATTTAACCAGTGTAGTGGATGTCATTGCCTGCTAGCTAATTTATGAATTAATGAAATTTGTCTTTAGTTGTTCTTGTTGGGTTTAAGCTGGAAAATTTGGGAACACTGGGGATTAGAGTTAGCCCTGTTCACTAGGATCCTTGTGCGACCAGCTGGCCTTTCTAATATATCTTGCTGGTGTCAAAGCATTGAAGGTTCAAAGTCCTTCTCTGATCTATAGACCCTCGCTCTGTTAAAATTATCTCTATTTTCTCTTGGAGCATGCTAAAGCTGACCTAGAGTTAAATGACCTCTGGTCCGATCTATAAGCTTCCCCTTTGTCCCTCCTTTGAGAGTTTACTTTGAGTATGTCCAAGCAGGTCTGGAGTTAAATGACCTCTGACCTGATCTATAGACATAAATTGGGTTGTTTTCCTTCTTTCACTTTCAATCCTTAATGTTTCATTCCACCATCTATCTAAAAAGATCCTTTAGTGTAGATGACTTGCCCTCTGAAAGCTTGAGCTAGTTGTTGCAAGTGATTCCCTTTCATGAATACATAGCCCAATGGATGGCAATTTCTTGACCTATCCTCTTAGCTGAAACATCCTGCTGCTTTGTCCTTTTTCTCCCATTACTTTCTCAGTCTATGATCTCATGACCAACCCAGCAACCAACCAACCAAATCATTTTAAAACCCCCTTTGTGCTTCATAACTAGCCTAACATCTCATTTTGAGCTTTCAAAGATACATCATTCTTTGTTTTATTGGATATATCCCTCTCTGGGTCCAGGAGGGCTAGATCCTAGGGCCCCAAAGTGGTTCTGATGTTGTCTCATCTTTTGGTCTTGCCAATCTGGCCAAAACATCAGAACCCCAACATAATGGCGACTCCGTAGGGGAGTTGAGTGCATTTTATCTTACATACTCTTAGGCACTCAAAAGACCCAATATCTCTGGTTAGATTGGAATTCACTTGCTGATGGTGGACAGCATCCAGCTTCAAGCATTCATATACATCCACCTAGCGACTCCACACTCCATAACTCCCAAAAGACCAAATGACTCCACTGGTAGAAGACTCTGAACTGGTTGACCAGATACAGTGACCTCTTTCCGATTTACAAACATGCTTCCACGCATACAGAGAAGATATGCCCCAATGAGTAGGGAGCATATCCCTGGATTCCCACACAAAATGCCTGAAGTGGACTGGTTAAAAAACCTGCCTATCTTTCGGGGTGAAAACATTGATGACCCCTTGCTACATCTCATCAAGTTTCATATACATTTGTGGAAATTTAAAGTTGAATGGCATGAAGACTGCCTAATGAAAATGTTCATGGCAACATTAGAAGGAAAATATAGGGTCTAGTATGAATGGTTAGAACCTCGGATTTTGTTCTCCTTAAGGGACATGCACCAAGTATTTTACAAGAATTATAAAGGAAACTCTCCATCCTTATCATGGGATTGTTGTGATCAATCTCAGGATATCATACAGTACCTGTTGGATATTGATGAGGATTTGGTAAATATGCATCCTGAAGATCTGTTAACAGCCATTCAAGAATTTCATATGCACCCTAGCTATCACAAGAACATGGATGAATCAGCTGAGGAAGAAAAAAGTCAAGAGACCGGACACATTCCTCAAGGTATTCCTGAAAACTTAGATATTGATCTACCATCCCATGCAGTTGAGGCTTCAGATGAAATTCTGCCTCAAATCCAATATTCAAAGGAAACAAAGAGCTGCTACACTTCTGCACAAAGGAACACAAGACCATCTTCCCCTTTGTTAGAAGAAGAAATAGATCAGATCATCAATGGACAGCCAGCCTCTGAATTTTTTTACAGATCAGACATCCTTTTGCATTCATCCGATGAGCTTTGTTAAACAGAGTTGGAAAGCTCACATGTAAATTAGAGTGAAGAAAAATCTGTTGATAATCTAGTATATCTGATTGGTAGCATTACTTACATTCATGATTCTCCTATTTTTTATCTATCTGATGATGATGTTCTCCAAACAGAAGATGATATTGCAGGGTCATCATTAGTAGATTTATGGGAGGAAAATCAATTCCCTTTACTTCCAGAAAGTAATGAGCCAATGCATGCTATTTATGACACTGATGGGGAGAGCTACGATAGCATAATAGCAGATGAAGATTCCTTGAATCTTCATTCTGCCTTACCACAGATCATCAGTGAGACTGGTAACCAGCATTTTTTCCTTTCAGAAGATGAGGAGGAAAGCAAAGAAGAGATTCTTGAGCAAGGTGAAAACAAGGAACCTTCTCTTGACATAGAGGAAGAAATAGAACATACCCCTACTCAAGAATACATGGATATCTTCACAGAGCTCAGCACCTCAGAGAAGAATATATCAGAGCTCCAGGAGGACAACACTGCCATATATGATGAGTCCTCCAGTTCATAAAATGAAGAAGATGAGGGAGATTCTCTTTCTCAAGAGAGTCTTGTTCTTGATCGAGTGGAAGAAGAAGAAATCCTGGTTGAAGCCTTCCTGCCACATATTCATCACCAGGTATCATTTCATGATCCTTATGTACATTTCCTGCACACATTTGAAGAAGGATCAAAGGTATTTTTGAGCAGCATGTTGCAAATAGAAAGAAAATTTGTTGTAGCTGCTATTGTGGAAAAAAAAGAGTGGGAGAAGCCCTCCCTATCCAACCTACTCAAGGAGTTGAGGAAGAGAGACCAGTCATGGGATCATTTGATGGACTGGTTGCATTAGAAGACAATGTTTATAAGCTAGACTTGTAAATATTCTAGTTAGAGTAGGGTAGGTAGGAAAAGCTCAATAAATCTCAGTCTGTGAGCATGTAGTTAGTTGTTTTAATTTCTGCAAATTCCAGCAAGCCAGACAGTTTAATCCTGGCTTGACTGTTTTTCAATTTCTGTCTTAGAATGTAGCGAAGAAATCTGCTAGACAGTCTAATCCTAGCAGATAGTAGATTAGGTAGAGAAACATATGAGACCAATAGTTTAATTTGGTCCCATGGAGTAATAAGGGTAGAATTAGAATAGGTTTATTTTCTTGTTTGTAAAAAATAAAAATGATGAAAAGGGTCTGCTAGTTCAAATGCACCCTAGAAGAAAAAATGCTAGGATTGTAGGATGGGTAGGTAGATTGTTTGAGAATTTTTTTTTTGATTCAATGTCTTCACAACTTGTGGTAGCTGATCCAAGAAATAAAATGGATGAGTCAAGTACCAATCATCTGGCCTACACCAAAGATCATTTTCTAAATTCTTGACTCATTCAAGAAGAATTCATCCCCATGTGGAGCCATTGTTAGCCCCCTATAAATTTTTGACAAGAAAACAGGGGGCTAAAATGTTTTTGAGCCTTCAAGGAATGAATTTCCATTGAAAACACATCATCCTTGAAGCCTCTTGGTGCCTTTTTCCCTTTGATAATCCCCTCTACTGATCCCCATTATAAAGCCTCTCTGATTGCAAAAATTTGTGCTCCAAAAGGCCTATATTGATCCCTTGTATCCCTGCAAAATGTCCCTTTTCAACCCTTTTTTCCCCTTTGTACTTTCTAAATCCTCCCAAAATCCCCTCTAAATCCTACAATTTCCCCTTGTTTGGCCCAATTTCCCCTTTTTCCCCCTACCGTTACCCTTTCCCAACCTTAGAATGCATTAAAAGGGGCAAAAACCCACTTTTCACTTTATATTAAGGCCTAGCCCCCTTCGGCCCAGCCCCTAACCACTTCCCCTCCATGCACCCGCGTGCTAATACCAAAAGCTTATCACAATCGAGGGTTTCATATGCGCCCTTATCCTTTGTAAATACAAAAGTTCCAATGCGATGGTGAACTTGTCTGTCGACCCTTGAAATAATCTCAGTCGTCGATCTGTGTAAGATCTGACGGTCAGCACTTTTTCGCAATGCGCCCGTCGCTCCACCGTTCACCCCTCCGATCTCATCACAACCGTCCATCTAGCCCACAGATCAACAGTCAGCCTTTCACCCGCCCGGTGGTCCCCGCAACCGCGCACTATTCAAAAACCGTCGGTTTCTATCGCACCGTCGTTGAGGGGTAGGCGGTAATTTTTTATTAGCCAGCGATTCCACTCATCGCACGATGCGTGGCAGCGACACTATTTAAAAACCACCCTCCCATCGCGCATTATCATTTGTCATGTGACATGGCGCGATATGCATATACACCGTCCGATCTGCGATCGTCCATCCAACGGCTATCGCGCCACGAAGTTGTGCGGGAGTTAACCAAGACATCCGTACCCCTGGCCCACTGTCCATCGCCCTCCGATGCGTTCCCAACCGTCGATCTCCTCCTGAGATCGGACTGTCCTGATTTAAAGTTAGCCCCGCCACCACCGCGTCCTGCCACATCACCATTCCACGTGTTTTTCAACGTTTTCCTCCGTCCTCTTATATATATTCATTCAAAGGTAAAAGTTTAATGTTTTACATTAAAATTTCCATCTCGTCGTCTTCCCATGCATCCCCCTCTGTTCTATGGTTTTCCTCCACAGTATCCGCTGCATTCATCGGCCACGTCCAGGCCACGCTACCATTTTCATAGTCATCTGTGCCACCCTCCCCGTGCATGTTTTCTTAACAGTTTTTTGTGTTTTGCAGGGTTATCAGAGGGTGAAATCCGCCATGATTACACAGTCTTTATTACAGCGGCAGAAAACACAGAAAGGACCATTTTTCAGAGGCCGAAATCATGAAGAAAGCCTGGGAAGGGACCATGACAGGACTTGCATTAAAGAACAGGGTTTGAACTCTGTAAAACCTCCCCAGAGCCATTAAAAGCGCAGATTTCATCGACAGAGACAGAAATGGAGTAGCAGAGAGTTTAAGGCATGAAAATGGATATCTTTGAGCCTTAACTCAGCGGTTTAGAGGAAAAGTACCAGATTGAAGACGTCATGGATCACACAGAGGGTACAGAGCACATAAATTAAGGAATATCAGGGTTTTCACATCAGCAGAAGGTTCTTTCCATAAAGGACGATGCGCCCATATATTTCTCATCCTATGTCATGTTCTAGAGAGATTTTCCAGCCTTGAAAACAGTCCTATGCTGCCAGCGCATTAGTTATGCAGTATGGCAGACCCTAGCATCATTATTCTGCCTTTTTGTGAAATTTACCAGAACACTACAGCAAGTACATCAGAGACATACCTGGAAGTAAATTACAGGCTGACAAAGACCATCCTTCTCATCCTAAGAGTACCAGAGATAAATGCTCATAATTTAAAACAGAATGAGGCTTCGGCCCTTTTCCTCTTCTGAGTTTTAATGCTACATTTGGTTCTTCACCTACCTTCTCTGCTCCACTCGAGCTATAAGAATCCTTGAGAACATATTGTAAAGGTTGTTTTTCTTCATTTGTTGATGTTGTAGTTAGAAGGATTCAGTTTTGACTGTTAGAACAGTTTGGGAGAGAGTAGCAGAGTATTTTGTATTGTAGTAGGTTGGGAGGAGAAGTTTGGATTGTAACAGCAATTGAGGTCAGTGTATGTGACTGGTTTTTCATCAATTAATCAATCACATTTCTTTGGATCCTGGTCTATTGCTACGGGTGATGTTTCTCTTATCTTATCATTTAATTACATTTTTATGTTGTTCATTGGTCTTCTGGGCTCACATCAGAAATATGGCATAGGATTTACCCTTGTTAGGTACCCTATGTCTCTGCTCTCCTTGCCTTAAATTTTTTCTGCTATATGTATTATCTGAAGGTTGATTTCAGTTAATTTAAGCAGTGTAGTGGATGCCATTGCCTGCTAGCTGATGTATGAATTAATGAAATCTATCTTTAGTTGTTCTTTTTGGGTTTAAGCTGGAAGATTTGGGAACACTGGGGATTAGAGTTAGCCCTGTCCACTAGGATCCTTGTGCGACCAGCTGGCCTTTCTAAGATCTCTTGCTGGTGTTAAAGCATTGAAGGTTCAAATTCCTTCTCTAATCTATAGACCCTGGCTCTGTTAAACTTATCTTTTTCTTCCCTTGGAGCATGCTAAAGTTGACCTAGAGTTAAATTACCTCTAGTCCAATCTATAAGCTGCCCCTTTGTCCCTCCTTTGAGAGTTTCCTTTGAGTCTGTCCAAGCAGGTCTAGAGTTAAATGACCTCTGACCTGATCTATAGATAGAAATTGGGTTGCTTTCCTTCTTTCACTTTCAATCCTTAATGTTCCATGCCACCATCTATCTAAAAATATCCTTTAGTGTATATGACTTGCCCTCTGAAAGCTTGAGCTAGTTGTTGCAAGTAATTCCCTTTCATGAATACATAGCCCAATGGATGGCACTTTCTTGACCTATCCTCTTAGCTGAAACATCCTGCTGCTTTGTCCTTTTTCACCCATTACTTTCTTAGTCTATGATCTCATGACCAACCCAGCAACCAACCAACCAAATCATTTTAAAACCCCCTTTGTGCTTCATAACTAGCCTAACATCTCATTTTTAGCTTTCAAAGATACATCATTCTTTGTTTTATTGGAGAGATCCCTCTCCAGGTCCAGGAGGGCTAGATCCTAGGTCCCCAAAGTGGTTATGATGTTGTCTCATCTTTTGGTCTTACCAATCTGGCCAAAACATGGGAACCCCAACAGGTTCAGCAGAAGAAGAGGAACCAGAAGAAATGGAGGAAGAAGAAGTCATAGTTTATGCTGCTACACAAGAACCAGTATATCCTGTTGGTCCATTAAAATAAGAGGAACCAGAAGAAATGGAGGAATAAGAAGCCACAGTTGATGTAGTTACACAAGAACCAGCATATCCTATTAGATCATTAGAGAAAGAGGAAGCAAAAAGAATGGACATAGAATAGGCCACAACTGATGTTTCTACATAAGAACCAGCATCACCTGTTGGCACGGTAGGAGAAGAAACAATGAATATAGAAGGTGGTATAGTGGAGGTTGTTACACAAGAACCAATCCTGCCTATGGGACCAATTGATGTGGGAATTATGGAAACATAGGATAGAGCCGATGTTGTTCCTCAAGAATCAGCATCCACCATTGAGGCACAATTAGAATCATTACCAGTTGGAGGAATAGCAAGTGATGTTGTTACATAAGAACCAGCACCACTTTTCCAAGCGAATTTGGATCTTGAAGCGGGTAGTGGTGTTACACAAGAACCACCAGTAATTCAGACGAGCCAGGAAAATTTGGAAGAGACAGGTCATGTAGTCGACATTGTCCCACAAGATCTAGTGTCGACTACAAGACAAAAAAGTGATGAAGAAGAAGGCTTGGTCCAAACAGAAAATAAATATGGTGAAGAGAAAGTGCCTAAGATAGTAGACATGATCAAAATAGCCATAGAGGATAATTTCCCTCATTCTCCATTTCTTTCCACTCTATCGAAGGGTGCAAAGAAGTTTCGTTCTCCTCGGCGCCTTGGGGAAGAAGTAGTCATCCCTCCAGTCTTATAATTTGTTAGGACAAGTTCGAATACAATTGATGGTATAGCCATTGGAAAACCAGCGCCTGTTGATTCACTGCCAGTGCAGCCTGAAGAATTCAATGTGGAAACACAAGAACCCGTGTTGCCAGAAGTACAAATGATAGATGACGCCACTCCACCAATGGAAATTACCTAGACAAAAGCTGACCTACAGGAGTTGAAGACAATGCCCGAATATTTAGAAGAAAACCTTACAGCAGAAAAATAACAAAGAATGGATGTCAAAGACATTTTCCAAGTGGCTGTAGAAATTCCTAAACCAATAAGGGAAAACGAAGGGACTACTCCCAAGGAGAGGGGAAAATTTAGGGAGGATTTGGTGAAAAAGGAGCCTGTCAACGTTTTTGTTGACAGAAACTCACCAATTCCTGAACCAGTTGTGGTGCCAGTAGAAGAATTTGTTGTCAAGTAAGAATTTCTAGAGTAGTGCGCGAGAAGAAGACCACCTCTCAAGGAGAGATACCAGCTTCAATTCAAGGAGACTATGCGGTTGAAAATATATATTCATAAGTTAAGGAAGCAAGTATCACAGCTAAAGAAGAAGGTAAGGAAATAAAAAGGTAAGGTTTTGAAGCCCAAAGTCAAAGTTGTTTCTAAGGCTACATAGACCGACCCTATAGAACATATGTTCGAAGCTCGGGAATTTCTCTTATTGGCCGAAATCCAAAAATGGCAAGTTGGTGAGGCCTATCTCCAGCAAGGGACCATCACATTGAAATAACACAGAGAGGACGTGAAGAGGGTCCGCGGGAAGGCAGCCTAGACCATTACTGGGTATATAGATCAGCTAGATAGAGCAAGGAAAAATTAAGAGAAGAAAAGGAAAAATATTGAAAGCTTAGAGGAGCAGGTGTTGATGTTGAAAGTTGATAAGGAGGAATTTTTTACCTTGACACAGCAGGTAATGGCTTGTCAACCTTCAGCTCATATATATGCCTTGTCTCTCCTTGAAAAATTCCTTTTCTTTTTCCTAGAGAGCATTCATAGTGAGATTAGTCGTGAAATCTAAGATCCGATACAGTTTCTTCGCGTCCTGATGATTCACGATGTTGTGAATCATCATTTGATGTGTGAATTTGATATGCATGACTATTTCTTAAGGGATGACTGGACTTTTAATCCAGTCCCATTTGTGGGAGACATCCATTTAAGAGCTTTTACCTCCTACACCATTAATCAAGTTAAGTGGAAAAAGGCTTTTGATACATTTTAAGAGAACCAAGCTACAAGGCCACTTATGATAAGAAGAGAGAATGGTCAGTCTGTGAACATCTACAACAAAAATTCCACCTTTTTACATATTGAGGGGCACAAGGAACGAATGTTGGCCACACAAAAATGGTGTACTAATCTTTGTACCAAACAGGTGGTTACCTTCCAAGATGATGCTTGTGACGTCTGCCAAAGGATATGGATGTTGTCATCATCAGTTGTTAGAAACCGGGAGCCTTTTGGGGCATCTAACTTTGCACGAGCATTAGAGACAATGCCACGATACATTGCATGCATTTATACTTGTGGGGTCCAGTGGATGGGATTGAGGTTTCAATTCCTCGTCGTTTAGCTGCCAGCAGACCTGTATACACCAGCATACAATGTGGGCAATGATTGGTGGAAGGAAATTCTTTTGACAGATGGATATAAACCCCTAGGGACATAGATGGCAGAAAAATATTACCTCACTCAGCTTCATGACGACCATAGTTATTCCAACCCATACCTATGAAGGAAACGAGCTGCATGAGGACATGTAGAAAGACCAATTGGGGGGACGATGTTGGGAGCTAAACCTGTACATCTTTTCCTTCCATTTTTATCCACTTTATTTATCCATTTGTATCATTAACATTCAATTCATTTTCTAAAGCGCACAATTAAACCCCTCTATGTGTCTTCTTTGAATATTTAATGAATGAAGAAAAGTCACGAGGATTATTTCCTAAATCGATTTACTAATCTGGTTATTTTTGCAGATTTGGTGGTCGGAAGACCATATCCGCAATTCCAAGAATAGCTCTGAGTTGGCAGCGCTACAACAGCACAATGACTCCAGATCATTTCTTTGATTTCTTTAGCATATATTTTTTCTATTATAATGTTGTATAATTGTAGGCACTAGTTGTTGAGGTTTTAGGAAGAGTAATTGTAAACATTTGTATAAGAAGGTCTCTGAAGTTGTGAGTTGGGGGTTGGCGATATAAGGAATTGATTTTTGTAACATCACATTATTATTAAGTTAATGCAATTTATCTTCCTGTTACTCTTTTGATTTTGAGAGTACATCGCAGCCCTAATCAACGATTTGGGCCCACTCTCTTGATCAATTGTTGCATGCTTTCTGTGTGTTGTTAATTCTATTTTTTGTTTTGCATATTTCGTAATTGTTGTGATAGTATATGTAATTGTTGTTATCTTTAATACTATGAATTCATTGCAAGCTTTACAACTTATTACTGTCATTATTTTATTGTTGTTACAGTGAATTTTTATTTTCTTAATATAGAATCCACAATTAATATAGGATTGTGCTATTTTAATTTGCATATACTGTGCGTGTTAGCCTTGCAATAACAAACACACTTGGATTGATAATTAACGTGGGAAAGGGTTTGAATAATCATTCACACTTGGACACCGACAAAGGTCCAAAAGGAGTAGCCCCTGAAGTACTAGATTCAGTAGTCTACATCTTTGTTTTCTTACAACGTCCAGGAGTTTCCTCTGTTTGAATAGGACGCAATCTTTGCATCCTACATGAGCGATAGTGTTGAGAGGGTTGTTCTTCCATGTTGGTTCAATAAATTTTAGAAATAAACACAAAAATAAATCAAGAAAGGAGTAACTAGGAAAAAGGGTTTACCAAGAAACTATGAACTGCAATATACCACCTTAGAGAGCCAAGTATTTACATACGTGTAGGAAATCTCCCTAAATGGTGTGTTCGGTGTATCACAGTGTACAAGGCGGGCGACTTGGTTACCTAAGGTGAGGATAGAAACCTAGTGTGGACTTTTAAAATATACCTGATGGTACATGGAAGCACATTCCATGTTAGTGTTGTATAATGCCTAACCATACGATGAGAGTGTTCTCATATACTTTTCATGTGTGGAGAGCCATCCAATATAGCCAAAGCTAAGTGGAGAACGATCCTATACACTTATTTACGTGGAACGAGATATCACTCACGGGATGCAACGTTGGAAAAAAATGGCAGCTCCTATGTTTATAGACACTGGACCACGTCTCTAGCCTAAAACCTCGAGATATTTGAGTTAATGTTTCAAATGATCCTTAATATTGACTCAATAATTTTAAATCTTTTATTGAATTACGTTTCATTTTTCAAGGCTCGCCATGAATTTCACCTAAATACCCTAAACTGTAGTCTAGCATGAGAAAATTAAATCTTTTCTATTCAATGAAAATCGATGTATGGGATGGAGGAAACAAATATAATGCAGCAAACAAGATTTTCCAATCCAATTTCCCTAATGCAATTGTTCCAATTTCCAATTTCACACACAAACCCTAAATGCAATGCAAAATATGAGATTTTTCTTTTCAAACTTCTTAATTTCCAAATGAAATGAGAACTAAGATGCTACTAAATCATTGATGAAATAAATCACATAGAATGATGGATGTAACATCAATTTCTTCAATCAACCAATGATCAAGTCATATATTTTCCAATGACCTAACTTATAAGAAGAAAGAAAAATCCAAAAAAAATCTTATCAAAGGCTATCAAAACCAAAATCAAACAAGGTGAAGGCTTTTAGAGGAAAAAACACACTCAGGGACAAAAGGAAAACCAACTAAACCAAAAAAATTCAGAGAGTGAGGGATCATCTCACATGTATAACAAGCACCAGTGCTCTGTAACGCAGGTGCAAAAAAGGAGTAGTTGCGTTGGGGCGCCCTGCCTCCAGATCAGGGGGTGCGCTGAGGCAGATTCGGCCAAAATTTGACACAAAAAATTAAATCAATCTCATATAAGGGTTTCCCTAGGGTCAATCAATGTCTAAGTGAAGGAATCAAGGTTAGTTTTTTTAGTCATCAGTATTTTTTACTATCTTTAGATGACTATAGGATGTTTATAGATTTCTGAAAACAATATTCCTTAAATATCTTGAGTTTCATAAATCTCATTGCCTTCATTATCCTTATAAAAACCTTTTCACTTTTCCTCAGTTGGTCTTCCCAAAGCCACTCTGTTGCTCCTAAAAGACTCCTTACGAGCTTATACCTCTCATTTTCATCCTCCTTTCATGCCTATAACCTCATTTCCCTATTTTCCCCTTGTCAATGAACTCCACCTTCTACCTAGGGTTTTCCTGTTGTAGACTCATTTCCCATGTTTCCCAGGTTCCTCAAGCATTGATGGTCTCAAAAATATCTCTGTAGAATCTTTAGATAAGTCACGTACATTGGATTTTGGATATTAAATACAACACTTTTGATAATAATCTGTTTTTCACTTGAAAATCCCGAGGTCCAATTTCAGTCAAAATTAGGTCAAAGGACCCTCCCACTAGGTCATTAGGTTTTTACATGTTTTCAAGGTTTTCCTTGGATGTTTTAGGCACTGATTTTCCTTTGCTAGAATCTGGCTCAAATGTAATCGAATGTCAAGACAAGGTTATTCAATAAGGACCTAAAAATCCAAAGAATATTACCTTATCAGTTCAAAGTCTGCAAGTGAGGAAAATGCAAAGAGTTTAGCACTTTTGCAGGAGTGTTGAAGGATTTGTCTGCAGAAGGTATTGATGAGGTGGACTATCTACTCCTGAATGAAGATAAATTACAACAAAGAAAAGGGGAACAACTTGGTCTTGTAGATAACTAGGGTTTTGAACTTGATGGTCTAGTTGAGTGCCAAAACAATGATCACTTGCAGAGAATGACATAGAAGAGGCACACAAGGCCAAACATGAAGAAAGTATATCAGAAAATATCGATGGAATAGGGAAAAAGGTGAGTTGAACTAGACATAAATTAATGAACTTGAAAGGGCTATAGAGAACTTAGAAGATAACATTAATGATTGATGTAAAGCACTCCAGACACCTAGGGTTTTGAAGAGAATGGCTAGATAAGGTGGAAAGATGAGTTAAACTCCATGGTGGAAGAAAAAGAGGATTTTGAAGATACTGATAGGAGTAGTCATCCTAAAGTTGTCAAAGTGAACCTAACATGCCTCAAGGAGCAAAAGAGAAAGCCAATTCAATGATTTCAATCACCTGCAAGCAAAAGTGTAAAGGAATATCAGTGAAAAGGGGAAAAAGATTTTCAAACATTAGAAAGTGGGTTTTCATAATTAAATCAAACTTCCATTTTCCTATAAATCTCATCTAACACTTTAAAATAATCATTGTTGTCTTTCAAAGCATCATAATTGTCAAGGAGAGGAGAAATTGTGAGATTTCAAGCGAAATTTGGCTAAGTTGCCTTGGCGCTGCACCCTTGGAATTTTTCCTCCATTCAATTTCTGAAGGCGTTGTGCGCCTGGGAAGTGGCGTTGCACGCTGGGAGTGGCATTGCGCTCTTTCCTGACTCACCCTCTGCTCAATTTAATTGGTGCAGTGGGCTCAGAGCTGGCGCTACGTGCCTAGGATTGGCACTACATGCTTGGATAGGAAGGGTTTCTAAGCCCTCAAACCACTCAAATCAAGTCAAATTTCTTCCAAATCTCTGCTCAAGTCCTCCAAGACACTGTTAAGTGGTAAGTGCATGCCCTAACCCACTTTGAAGCTATTTTTATCATCATTTTGTCAATGGAAGTAAAACCCTAAAGCAAACCCTAAGTTTTCAACCTTGAAATCACTGCTTCATGCTTATTTCATCTTCCTAGACAACAATATCAGTCATAAAAAAGGGAGCTACACTAATTTAGATGGCTACCATTCATATTTCTTGTCACAACCTTCATTCCCTTCATTCTCACTCACTCCCTTAATTTGCAAAATTTCCATTTCATACCCTCCCTTCATCTCATTTCACATCAGCCCTAGGGTTTCCAAAAACAGAGTTTGAAATTTCTAAGGGTGAGGACAGTGGTGGTGAGGCCCAAATTCCAAGGAGGCATGATCACAAAGGAGGAAAGATAAAGAAATTTTAACCCCTCAATACTATGGAACTCATGGCATCTCTCCTTACTGTTTCATGCTTAAAACATGTAGGTTGTTTTGATTTTTGTGAAAAGGTGCATCAAGTACAAAACCACCCTGAGCTAACAAGACTTTTCATTATCAATTTGCATGACAAACAAGTTAATCTTATTGGGGTGACCTTTGAGTTGTCTACAGATACCATTGCCAATGCTACAGAAATACCAAGTGTGGGAGAAAAGTGGTTCAAGAAAGCAAACCTAGACATGAGCTACTTTGAGCCATATCTAAAACATAGGTATAAATACCACCACAAATCCATATTTCCTTTTTCCCATCTAATTGATAGATATGTGCCTATGATGAGGATAATCATGAAGTATTTCACATGTGAGGGAAGGTTTTCCTCTCTTTACTCATATCACATCCAGCTTCTTATGCACTTTACCAGAGTGAGGATGCTGCATATACCATACTATATTTACCGAAGAATTGACAAAATGACCTACATAGTGCAAAAGAAATATTATCCTTAGCAAATGCAGAGCTTGTTTCATCACTCGCTTATCAAGATGGCGGTTATGCACCAACTACAGCATAAAAGCATTCCATGGGAGACCTTCATTTCCAATGAGATTTTCACTACTCCACATGGCCATCATCAGCAAGATATCCCTTCCTCATCTCATCCTCCCATTCCTACTCCTCCATCACATCCCACTACTCATGCATCACCATCCACTCACATTCCTTCACCCAATGATGACCATTCCACATCACCTTTCCATAATCCTTCACCCTCATATCATGATGACACAGCATCAAACAGTGATGAAAACATTGAGGTAGATGGCACTAAGATGAGTAACATTGAGCCACTTCCTTTGACTTACCAAAGAGGCTACAGGCATGTGTTTGTTGCCCTTAAGAGTCAAGGGGCCATGCCTTCTACATCAACAAAATAGTTTGACAAGGGTAAGGTAAAAGTCATTGTTGAAGAGGAGAAAACACATGAAACTGAACAAGAGTTTCAATTGACTGACCTAGAGGATTATGATGAGGAGATGATCAAAAACGTGCTTCTCAAGAGCAAGGATGCCAATATTAGTTAACTTCAAGCTAATCTTGGTAGGGAAAAGAATGTGATCAACTTCCTTGAGTTAGAAAACCAGCAGTTAGAGACAGAGAAAGCCATTAGTGAAGTCAGGGCTATCATAGCTTGGAAGGAAGCTGGAAAGGCCAAGGCTATGCTAGATGAGACCTTGGGCACTTTTTATGACAGTGAAAATGAGGAACAACAGCTTCCTAGGAAGAGGCCAAGGACAATTGGGATGAAGAAGGCTTTAGCCTGGGAAAGAGAAAAAGAGACAGAGTTGGCAGAGCAGCTCACTCCAAGTGAGTTTCTTGCCATGTAAATCAGCTATGATAGAGAATATTGGCTAGAGAGATCCAATGTGCACCTAGAGGGTCATATTGAAAAGGCAAAAAGAGACATTGACCTACAGAAGAAGATGGCAAAACATTATGCCTTGAGGAACAGAATTGCAAGGGCCAAGCTCAAAAGAGCCCTTGCAATATTTAAGCACAAAATGAAGCAAAAGAGAAATAAAATCTTGATATCCTTATTGATGTATCCCTTCAAGCATCCAAATCATGATTAGCAAGGTAAATTCCAAATTTTGGCACTTTGGTGCAAATTTTGATTTTTGATTGTTTGGCTAGCAGAAAAAAGGGCCAAAAGCGCAGCGCCACTGGCACTGCACTCTTTTTGGGGAACTAAAATGAAAAATGGATTATATATTCATGATCCTCATGGCAATTACATCATCCATAGAAAATTTCAAGTCATTTGGAGCAAAACTGGTCCCTCAAAAGGGCCAAAAACCACCTAAAGAACACCTTTCTACCCTCTTTTCGGCACTGACGCTGCGCCCTTATTAGTCTTGGGAGAATGGATTTTTGACTAGAAAAATGGACAAAATTCTAGAAACTAAAGGCATATTTAGAAACTATACAGGAGAGGATTTCCAATGAGCTGTCATGGAGCTCATTTGGACACTGGGAAGGCCTCCAAAACTTAGCTGCAAAACAGGTGATTTTTCTAGTCTTGGCGCTGCGCGTTTGGCTTAGCGTTGCACGCTTGCCAGAAAGTCAAAAAAAGACACTAGAAGTTATTGAAATATATTTTGAAGGCTTAAAGGATAAATATCTCTAAAATTAGTTGAGGAGTAATGTTAGAAGTTATTTTTGTCATGAATGAGTTTGGACATTTTTGCCTTGGGCCTTGCATGGTCTCAAAGGTCAAAGTGCCTTAAATGTGTAATTAATGACATTTTTAAATCCTATCTAGGGTTTAATTCATCATTTTTCAGTTAAATACTGCATGTAAGGCTTCATAATTTTGTTGGTTGATTTTTGAGCTCAATATACATAGACTTGGAGTTGTGAAGAAATTGGTTTTGGAGCTTTGTGACTGTTTTGAATTGAGAATCAATGGAGAAAGCATATTCATAGGATTCATGAACCTATTTAATGGTGATGTTGTTCTAATTTAGTACTTGTATTCTTATGTCTTCCATATTTTGCATCTTTCCCTTATGACAGAGTAGAAAATTTAGATTAATATATGTTGTTGAGAGGCACCTTAATGTTGTCTACCTTTTGTTGTTTATATGTTTTCCTCTGCTAGATCTGATTAGAGAATTCTTAATTTCTCTCTAGTTCCACTCAGCTTGTTTACCTTTAAAATGATTTAATGGATTCAAGCCAAAGAATTTTATGGTATGCCCTATCCTTAGGTGTAGCTTAAAACATTTTTTAAGGCCTTTTCTTTAGAGTTTACTAATTAGGGTTTGGTTGAAGAAGTTTATGGTTTGCCCTGTCCTTTAGTCCATCTTGAATAGTCACTTTGAAGGTATTTTATAGTTTTATTAAGGAATTTAGGAGTTCCCTGCTCTTTAATCATCACTAATGTGTTATCTTAAATTTTTTCTTTCTCTGAAGGTGAATAACTAGAGAATTTAGGAGTTCCCTACTCTCTAGGGTTTACTAGATTGTTGTTTTTAAATTTTACTTGGTGAAGTTTGACCAGAGAATTTTATGGTGTGCCCTGTCCTTTGGTTATTTCTTAAGCATAGTGATCTTGAAATCCCTTCTTGTTATAGTATATGTTAAGGGATTCTTAATTTCCCTTGAAGCCTACTATGTTCACAATTTAATGTTCATTTTACACTCACATAATCTACTAAGATCCATTTGACTTTGTTAACTTTCCCTATGAAACACACTTGATTCATTGTTGTCCTTTTCAAGCCTTTCGCAGACCCCATAAACAAACGGTTTGAATTTCTCTTACTCTATCTATTCTTCTTGAAAACCTACCCAACCAAACAAAAAAAACAAACTAACCCTATCAATTTAACTAGCCTAAAATCAACATCCTAAAATCATACAAGTCATATATTTTATACAAATTTAGAGAGAGCCCTCTCTGAGTCCATGAAGGCTAGGTCCTAGGACTCCAAAGTTGGTTTGATGTTACCCTTGTCTATTTGGTCTTGCCAATCTACCAAATTACAGGGACCTAACAGGTTCAAGAGGTGAAAAAGGTGCTTAATTCAAGTAAACCACTAAGGGAAGAAATTGTTCCCCAACAGTGTTTCCAATTTGTTGTGTGGAATTTACAATTGCGGACAAAATTAATTTCCCTAGACCTAGTGGACTAGTCTATAACAACAGAAGACAAATAATATAATTTTTTTTTCTTATAGAAATTGAAAAATGGTAAAGAATCCTACTTGGAATCTGTCACAAGATTTGTTTTCCTAATTGTTTGTGAGCTCCAATTATAGCTCCATATGCTATAATTAGAACATGTTCATACAAGAAAAACAAGCCAAGGATCTACAACATCTATGTAGCAAAATTCAATTACTATATTCAATTAATCAAATTGTGCATTGAAATACATGAAAGTAAACATAATACAACACATATAGGGAAACGAGATACTCTTTGTATTAATCTAAATAGGAGAGAATTTTAAACCAAGAATAGTATTTGGTCTTGTAAGGATCTCCCCAAGTTGACGTGTCCTTTATTATCACAAAGCACACTTCAATGTCACCCTAATGTTATGGATGGTAGTATATTTATAGGAGAGGTAGGCTAGTTTAGGATTTACCATGATGGGCTTGAGATCCACATATGAAGTGAGTATGAACTCAAGGGATAAGAGGTTCAAGGAAGCAACATGAGGGCATAATCAATCTCCAAAATTAAACCCTAATGTTATGGATGGTAGTATATTTATAGGAGAGGTAGGCTAGTTTAGGATTTACCATGATGGGCTTGAGATCCACATATGAAGGGAGTATGAACTCAAGGGATAAGAGGTGGAGTCTCTAAGGTAGGATCGGATAGGATTCGAATTCTTATCCATGGTAAATGGTTAAAACAACCCATGGAAGCTTATGGAAGAGGAAGCTTTAGAGATATTTTTAATTTTTCCAAATTTATAGAGTCAGCACACTTTTTGAAAGGAGCAACCAACTCTAATCAGTGTTGGTGTAGAAAGGAGAAACCAGCGGCATTGAACGTAGGTTTCTAAAGGGACAAGGTGTGTTGGGGTTAAAAACACTGATTTTGAGTAGTTAATCACAGAAACTTAGACTTTTGGGAAAGTTCATTCTTAGGGCTTTGTGTAGGGATAATGAAAACATGTTCACAGATGTTGATTGATCTGTTTTGCAAGACCATTGACCATATGTGACAAAATGGATTATAAAAAGGACACTATGAGGAGAAGGGATTCCATTATATAGAATTATTCTCATTCCATAGCTAAGAAAAAAAATAAGAGTGTTGTTTCATGAGAATAATAGAGAAGAACGAGAAGTGTGTACTAGTTGAAAAGCCTCAGTGTCAAAATGTCAAAAGGTAACTCGACATTGAGTTCCCATTTATCTATATATGCATTTTACCACTAAAAAAAAAAAAAAAAAGCATATGCCTCACCTTATAGTCCGGTTTTCTCAAGTATTTGGGTTTCCTATGATAAATATTTTGTGCATTTGTGTGGATGGTGTGTACTTTTTTCATGTTCTTTAACTTTCATATTTCATATATTTTATAAAACCGTTGCAAGGTTAGTGATTAATTAATATAGGATCTAAGGAAAAAAAAATTTACAACCTAAAATTTCATAATATTGTAAGATTTGTTGTGGTGAACTATTTTTATGGAATATCTATGGTAATTATAAATCATATTGATATAAAATAATTTTTCTTTGGAGTATTCATGGGAAATTGTGGGATATAGGAATTGGCTCAAGGAAAAAGGTCACATAACCCTACATATGGCAATTGAGTATATTCACAACAATCCTAGAGATCCAGAAACATATATATTTGTGAGGTTGTTAAAGTAATTCCTTGAAATCTGTCATAATATATCCCTCCTCATGGAATCTCAAGAAATCAAGCTCAAACCATTTAGGAAATGCTACATGTTATAATTTGGAGATTGGATCATAGGGGAAACCAAGAGAAAATGAAAACCTAGAAAAGGAGCTGAGGAAAGAGCCTAAGAAAGAGTAGACAAGTTATAGTGACATTACTCGTTCATAATCCTTATTCAAAATGGAAGTGAGAGTGGATATCAGTTCAAACCAAGGTGATATCGATGTAGGAAATTTGAATCGTTGTTTTTAGTAGTTAGAGATCTATTTCAAAATCCACGGTATAGAAGAAGGGTAGAAGACTTCATTTTCCATATTAAAAATAAGAGGACCATGCATTAACCTATGGGGAAAGTCACATGAATACACTCACGCTAAAGGTTTATTTTTTAGTAACTAATTGAAAATGTTTCAAAACCCTCATTAATTCCTAGCTTATTGGTTATATATAGGACCAATGGACCCCTTAGAATTAATTTAGGAAAAGGTGCAAGCAAAGTGTCCAATAGTACACCATAAAATTTGGGAATATGGTTATAATGTTGGGTATATCTTCCAAGAAACAAGATATACTCCTCAAGTGTTTTGTAGGGTATACACAATAAATTGTGGGAGTGAGTAATGCTCTTCAAGCCTAGGACAATTAATGAGGTTGTGCGGAAGAATAGTATCTAGAAAATATAGGCCACAGAAATAGGTATCCAAGTGGTTCAAAATAGAAAGAGCATTAAGACTCTTCCAAGGAAGGAAAGAATAACTGAAAAAGGAAATACAAAAATATGGTATCCACTTCATAGAAATGTAAGGATTCAAATAACCATTGCAACCATCGCAATATTGATGGTCACCTTGAAAAAGGTGTTGGAAACTACATCCAAAGATGAGCCCTAGGAATGATAATAAGGATGAAAGAAGAACCTTCTAGCCACAAATTCAAGCAATCAAGAAGAGAGAAACTCGGAAACGTATGTGAATTTTTCAGGTACTTCAATGCAGAAAGAGCTTAATATAAGTAACCTTCATCACTAGTAAGAGATAAAGATGGAAAACTCTTACATATCAAGATAAAGGTCAAGAAGTCCAAGATATATGCTCTATTTGATTATGGTCAGCAAGATAATCTCATAGCATTCAATATTGTAAGCAAGCTTGGGTTGGAGATTCATTTTCATCCAATTCCATACTCATTAGGGTGGGTAAATAAGGATATGACAATCAAGGTCATGGAATAGTACAAAATCAAATTTGTTGTAAGTGCAGAGTTTATTAATGAAACAAACTTAGATGTAGTACCCCTTGGCATGTGTAGCATAGTGTTTGGAATCCCCTACTTGTATATCAAGGATGCAATATTCATGCGGAAATCCAAACAATACTACTTGATCAAGGATGGGAATTCCTATATCATCAATCCACTCAAAGGTCAATTGAAAAATCATCACACTAGTAAGTTCCAACCAAGCTAAAAAGTTTATTAGTTCCAGTAAGAAATACATGTTTCTTTTCTTAAGAGATAATCAATGAGGTAATGGATTAATAAGCACAAATGAATCCTTGGAGGGATGTACTAAAGAGAAAAAACAATAATTGAACGAGGTGGCTACAAGCATACATATGAGTGTTCCCTGAGCCTAAAGGGCCATCACCTAAGAGAGATGTGGAGCACAAGATGATGTTGTTTCTTGATTCCCCATTACCAAACATTGGGTTTTATAAATAGTCTATTTTGGGAAAAAATGAAGTGAAGAAGAAATTACAGCAAATGTTGGAGCAATGTGTGATTTGACCAAGAACCTCACCTTGTGGATCACTTATCATCATTGTACTTGTTATTCTTGATAACAACTAGGTTTGTATAGGTTTGTCTATGTTAGGTCCCTATATTACTAGTATAGTCCCTTATTTTTGCTAGTGTAACCCCCTTATTGTTATTATTGTACCCCTGTAACCCCCATATTGTTATTATTGTGCCCTTAAATTATTATTGTTAGGTCGGCTAGGATTACATTGTGGCCCCATGGACTCCTATATATAGAAAGGAGGTTTTGTAATTTGTATCATCCAAGAATTGTTCATTAATTTAATGTATTGGAGGTTTCCCCCTCGAAGTGGCTTATTTCTAAGGCATTGATATCTCTTTTCTTCTATTTTTGGAGCTGGTTTCACAACATTTGGTATCAGAGCTTTGAGATTCTAGGGTTTTGATACTCCAAACAAGTCAACATGGAATTTTCGCTATAAATTTTTTTCTACGAAGGTTCAGAATCTGAAATTTTTAGTATGTGAAGCCCAAATCCTGAGAAACATCTTCGCAAAATTTCAAAGCTTGGTTCACAATATTTTCGGAGATATGATATGTGCAAGTTAGGTCATTTTTCATGCTCCTGAATTTAACCTAAATAGGTCATCGTGGTAATTTCATAATAAAGTTTTTTCTACAAAGATTCAGAAGCTAAAATATTTAGAGTGCGAAGCTGAAATCCTGAGAAACATCTTCGCAAAATTTTAGATATTGGTTCGTATTTTCAGAGATATGATCTGTTGAAGTTAGGGCTTTTTAAGGCTTCTGAATTTCATCTCAAAGAGGTGATCGTGGGAAAATCTTCATAGCTCTCTCTCTAAGCATCGGATTGGAATGCTATAAAAAGTGGCCATAAGTACACGGACTGCAATTTTCATTCTATCAATTTCAGAGCCAAAGGAGGAAACAGTGACATGTGGCAAGTCGTACAAATTCGATCTACTGAACTGTACCCAAAATTGGGTCATTGTGGGAGATTGACATAACTTTGTCTTGAAGGATCAAAATCAGACGAATTGGCACAAATTTCAAAGAAGCTTTAGAGGGCTACTACAAAATGGGACACTCAGATATTGAGGATCCACAATTATATAGATAATTCAATTTCAATATAGAGCTCCCCAAAAGCAAGTAAAAGGTGTGTATTTTTTTCCCGATTTGCATAAGTCTTGTTTGAAGAATCAAGTTGAATTGATTCCAAGGGCATATTGTAGAATAGATATCAGTATTGGATTCTAAAATGGCCCCTAAAAATAATTCAACACCCATTAAGCCTTTAGAAGGCTCTACTATGACTCATGAAGACGAAGAATGGAAACATGACATATCAAAATTACAAGAGCAAGTGCAACAAATTTCGCTCTCGCAAAGAACAACAAAAAATGAAATGGAAGTTTTGAAGAAAGGTGTGGAAACTAAGATGGATGGTTTGAAGAAATGCATGGAAGCTAAGATGAATGGTTTGGAAGCTAAGATGGATGGCATGGAAGTGGGCATGGAAGCTAAGATGGATGACATGGAAGCTAAGATCGATGAAAAAATGAAAGACAACATGGAAAACATGAAGAAGGATCTAAAAGTAGACATCGAAGGTTTGGCAAAATTGATACAAGAAATGTTTCCTAATGGTGAAAATATAGTAGAAGAAACTCATGATGAGAACAAAATAAATGTTAATCGTGATTTCATAAACTCTACTATTGGAGGGAAGAACCACCATATTCCAAAAATGGATATGAGGAAGTTTGATGGAAAGGATCCTGTAACATGGATACTACAGATGGAGCAATATTTTGATCTCAATAATGTGCAAAATACACAAAAGGTACGCATTGCAACTTTACATTTAGAAAAAAATACATTTGTATGGTATCGATGGTTTTGCTCCCATAAAAAAATTGTCACTTGGTCAATTTTTACAGAGGAAGTGATAGCACATTATGAGGATACAAAGAGAAACACCTTCTTTAGCCAATTGATAAATCTCAAACAAAAGGGTTTAGTGGGGGAGCACATTGAGGACTTCCAAAAATTGAATATAAGGGTAACTGATATTTCAGAGGAACACAGGATTGATCTCTTCATAGGTACTTTGGAGGATAACATCCAACATGAAGTTCGCGTTTTGGAACCTGATTCATTGGAGAAGGCATTCAGGTTGGCCAGAAAAATTGAATGTAAAATTATGGTGACAAGGAAGCCTACCACTCACTTCTATAAAGAGGTAAGTGTTGCTAACCCTAGATATGCACAACCTACAAGTTTGACACCACAACAATTGGAAGAAAAAATAGCAAAAGGGCTTTGCTACAGTTGTGATATCAAATACACTAAAGGTCATAAGTGTGCTGAGAAGAAATTATTTTACATAGATTGTGAAGAGGAAGAAGAAAATGAACAAGAATATTCAATAGAAGAGGATATACACCACCAACCAACCCTATAAGAGGAAGAAATGAGTCTTACCATATCGTGTAATGCATTGGCATGAACTACCACTCCTCAAACTCTCAAGATAGAAGGACATATCAAGAAGAAAAAGGTAATAATGTTGACTGATTCAGGTAGTACCCATAATTTTATTCATTGTAAGGTAGCCAAGGAATTGAATTGTTTCCTATACCCAGCACCAGAATGTCAAGTGATGGTTGCACATGGAGGAACTATAAATTGCTCTGGAAAATGCCATAATATCAAGCTAACCATGGGGGAATATGTATTGAATAGTCCAATGCTTTCCACTCCTATGGGAGGTGTTGATGTTGTACTAGGAGTACAATGGTTACAATCTTTGGGGACGATAGCTTTTAATTTTCAATAACTTTTCTTGAAATTTTTTTCAGAAGGAAAGGAAGTAAAATTACGAGGTATTGCATGGAAGCCAGGAAAGATAATAAGCTCTAATGTAATGACAAAGCTTCTAAATAAATAACAACAAGGCGTAATTGCACAATTATGCTCACTAGAAGTTCCAACACCAAAATCATCTATTTCTTCAGATCTCCAAAAAGTCTTGGACAATCATTCCAAGGTATTTGAAACTCCCAAAGGACTCCCACCTATTCGTGATCATGATCATGCTATTCATTTGATTCCAGGAAGTGTTCCTCCAAACATCAGGCCTTATAGATATCCTTATGTCCAAAAGAGAAAATTAAATGTATGATTGCAGAAATGTTAGAGGCTAGTATAATTCAATGTAGTCAAAGTTCTTTCTCTGCTCCTGTAGTATTGGTACACAAGAAGGATGGATCATGGCACATGTGTCCAGTTTATGGGGAGCTCAATAAGCTCGCCATTAAAGATAAATTTCCCATTCCTATGATTGATGAATTACTGGATGAATTACATGGAGCAATTTATTTTACCAAGTTGGATCTTTGTTCAAGATATCATCAAATTAGAATGAAGACTGAAGATATTCCAAAAACAGCATTTTGAACTCATGAAGGTCATTATGAATTTTTGGTCATGCCTTTTGGCCTTACCAATGCACCTTATACATTTCAAGGGTTGATGAATTCCATTTTCAAACCCTTCCTTAGAAAATTTGTGCTATTATTTTTTGATTATATACTAATCTACAGTAGGTCTTGGAAGGATCATGTTCAACATGTTGACAGGGTGCTCAAACTATTGCAGGAGAAACAATTATATGCAAAAACATCCAAATGTTTCTTTGGATTGCAACAGATGGAATATCTGGGTCATATTGTATCTCATGAGGGTGTTAAGGTAGACCCTAACAAAATTAAATCCATTAAGGAATGGAAAGTCCCCACAACCATAAAGAAGTTGTGAGGATTTCTTGGGTTAACATGGTATTATCACAAGTTTGTTAAGAATTATAGGATAATAGCAGCCCCTCTAACAACATTATTGAAGAAAGATGCATTTTCATGGACTCTTGAAGCAACTAAGGCCTTTGAACATCTTAAAGAAGCAATGTGCCTAGCACCAGTCTTAGCTACACCAAATTTCACAAAAACCTTTATTGTGGAATGTGATGCCTCAGAAAATGGAATTGGTGTTGTTTTAATGCAAGAAGGAAGACCCATTGCTTTTGAAAGTCGTCCAATCAAGGAAAGTATTTACAGAAAGCTATTTATGAGAAGTAAATGTTAGAAATACTACATGCACTAAAGAAATGGAGAACTTACCTAATGGGAAGACACTTCAAGGTAAAAATTTATCATGATAGTCTTAAACACTTTTTGGAACAAATACTATCTTCAGAAGAGTAGCAAAAATGGGTCACAAAGATGTTGGGTTATGACTTTGAAATAATCTACAAAAAAGGGAAGCTAAATGTTGTTGTAGATGCACTCTCAAGAAAGAATGAAGAGGTGGAAGAATTGCTTTATGCCATATCTATTATCCAACCAGATTGGATAACCGAAGCAAGGGATGAATGGAAGAAGGAAAAAGAAGTGTGGACACTCATTCAAAAGTTGCAGCAAGATCCTAGTACATCTGATACATTTATTTGGAAAAATGATTCCTTATGGTACAAAGATCGCTTATATCTTTGTAAGAATTCCCAACTAAAAAAATTTATTCTTTTGGAATTGCACACTTCTCCTTTAGGAGGACACTTAGGATTTTTAAAAACATACCACGGGGTGAAGAAAGATTTTTTTTGGGATGGCCTTAAATCTGATATTCAAAATTTTGTGGCGGAATGTTTGGTTTTCCAGCAGAATAAAGTTGAGACAATTAAGACCCTGGGTCTTCTACAACCTTTATCCATTCCAAGTAAATGTTGGGAGGAGATTTCAATGGATTTTATCACAGGTTTACCTAAGTCCGAAGGAAAGAGTGTCATCATGGTGGTAGTTGATAGACTTACCAAGTATGCACACTTTTGTGCATTATCTCATCCATTTAAAGCAAGTACAGTTGCTACTACATCTATGGACAAAATTCAAAAGCTACATGGAAGCCCAAGGGTTATTGTGAGCGACAGAGATCCCATTTTTACTGGAAATTTTTGGACGGAGTTATTTTCTTGTTTGGGTACTCAATTAGCTCATAGCTCATCTTATCATCCTCAATCTGATGGTCAAACTGAGATAGTAAATAAATTTTTGGAAGGATACCTTCGTTTTTTTGTATCTGATAAACAAACACAATGGGTCAAGTGGTTACCTCTCGCTGAATGGTAGTATAACACTTCCTTTCATACTGCAGCAAAAATGACCCCATTTATGGCACTTTATGGATATCGTCCACCATCCATCACATCATCTTTAAGAGAAAATTCAAAGGTTCAAGCAATGGAAGATCACATTGAGCATCAAAAAGAAGTTATCCAACTCTTAAAGGATAACCTAAATTTGGCACAAAATCGAATGAAACAACAGGCAGATCAACATCGCAGCGAGAGAAGTTTTGATGTAGGAGACTGGGTATTTTTACGGCTACAACCATATAAACAAAATTCCCTCAAGCAAGCTAATAAGGATAATAAATTATCGCCAAAGTACTATGGTCCTTACAAGGTGTTGCAAAAGATTGGTACTATGGCATACAAATTGGAGCTTCCTACATCTTCACGGGTGCATCCAGTTTTCCATGTTTCATGCTTAACGAAGGTTATGGGTGAAAATATTCCTGTTCAAAAAATATTTCCAGAACTTGATGAGGAAGGAAAAATCATATTTGAACCTGAAGCAGTCACGAAAACAAGAACTCGACAGCTATGAAATCAATCAATTTCATCGTATCTCATCAAGTGGAAGAACTTACCTACTGAAGATTCTACATGGAAGGATGAGAATTTTATACAGAAGCACCCAGAGCTACTCAAGCATTGAGGACAACACTTTTTTGAAGGAGAGGGGCATGTTAGGTCCCTATATTACTAGTATAGTCCCTTATTGTTGTTAGTGTAACCCCCTTATTGTTATTATTGTACCCCTGTTACCCCCATATTGTTATTATTGTGCCCTTAAATTATTATTGTTAGGTCGGCTAGGATAACATTATGGCCCCACTAGGATTACAATGTGGCCCCATGGACTCCTATATATAGAAAGGAGGTTTTGTAATTTGTATCATCCAAGAATTGCTCATTAATGTAATGCATTGGAGGTTTCCCCCTCAAAGTGGCTTATTTCTAAGGCGTTGATATCTCTTTTCTTCTATTTTTGGAGCTATTTTCACAACAGTCTAGTTTTGTCTTAGGTAAGTTAGGTTGGGTCATTTGGATGAAATAAGGTCATGAATTTCATTAAATTTCAAAAACATTGTATATAGTTTAAGGGGTCTAAATAGTCATTTGTCATGCAATAAAGGTCTTACCAAGGTAAATTTCAAAAAAAATTGATTGCATGGGTAATAAAGGTCATTCTGTGACACTTTGCAACTTTTCCTAGATTCCACAATTTAGTCAATGTAAAACAGTCGGATTTCACTATGGAAGTGCCTGACATATCCGTAGTGAATTTTCCCTCCGGAGTATTAGAAACACTACGAATTTTGTTTTTCTGCTAATGGTGGGATAATATGTGTCTTGTCATAATTTCAGTTGTCAGGGAACACTTGGTCATCATGCTACTATTCAGTTATGTGTCACCATATGTCATGTGCATGTGTGGTAATCATTATTCCTCACATAATTTCGTTTTTCCCACTAATTTCCTCTTTCCTAATTTAGCCCGATCCCTAAATTCGAAAAGAAGCACCTTACCTTCATCCTTGTAAGTTGTTTGAACAATTTTTTCCAGCAGTCTAGAGTATTTTTTTTTTTTTCCAGTAGCTTTCTTAGGCTAGGTGTTACTTGTGTCAAGAGAGGTGCTTATTGTCTCAAAAAAAATTTGTAGGTGTCAAATAAGAAATCGATTACCGTTGTGTTTGAAGGTATGGATTCGCATAAAAGGACAAACAAGGGTGGCACTATGGTCAGATATGAGCCCATGGATATGAGGCTAATTGCATAAGACCCCAGCTTCTCACAAGCTTTTGAAAATGCGGGTTTCATACGGTTCTACCAGAAACTGCAAGGATATCATGCACAGGTGTCTAAAGATTTTGTTGTAAACTTCATTGGTACAGGTTCGAAGGTGGGCATCCTCAATTTTACTATGTCTCCTGAGACAATTACACAAGCAACCGAAATTCCATGGTCTAGAGAGGAGTGGTTTAAAGAAACAAAGTTTAAGCTTCAAAAATGTGATGAGTTTCTAAAGGAGGAGCACATAGGCATAGACATGAGCTCGGTCATCTCCAAGAACTGCCTCAAGCTTGAAAATTATTTAAAATTGTTGATGGTGATTCAGAAATACTTTACTTGTGAAGGTAAATTTCACGTGATCTATCAATACCACTTTAGATTGTTGCTTCATTTCACAGGTAAACAACCTTTGGATTTACCATTTTTTCTTTTTAGGAGTTTAGGGAAAATGGCTGATAAGCTTCAAGCTAAACCTGAAAGTAGTGACACTTCTATTTTTCACCATGGTTTGATAAAATTGTTAGTTATGGAGGATTTAAAGAAGTTAAACAAGGATTGGTCCAATTTTCTATTCTTAAGTGGGTATGAGGTGGATGTCCTCACTCCTAGAAAGACACCTAGATCAAAGGCAAATACTCCAAGGAAAGATAAATAATCTAGGGTTGAAACAGAGGTTGAACGTGAGGTGGAAGTGCAGATAGAGGTGCATCCCATGATGGAGCCTATGGAGGTAGAAATTGATCAATTGCAGGATACAGTGGTGCCTAAACAAACCCCTACCAGTAGTAAAGTCAAAATTGATATAAGAACCCATAGAAAGATCACTAGAATCCATATAGAGGGGAAAGACAAGCTAGAAGATATTTTGCGGACAATTGACATTGAGGAATCTCCTGTTGTGAACCCTGTAGAATTTAAAGGAGAAAAAACCAAGAAAAAGAATATTAAATCTAATAAACTAGACATTTCCAAAGAAGACTCAGGTTTTTTTTTTTAAACCTAGGAAGCCACTCACTAGTGTGAAACTTCTACTACAGTATGAAGGTTTATTTCTCCTACTTGATTTAAATTATTACAAGTTATTTTCAGAAGTTAGACTCGGAAAATACCAAAATAAACACAACTACAGTCTACACATGCAAATAATTTACTTAATAATACACTCATCCAACAAAATGACACATGGATTTTTGGACATGAGTCCCCGGAAAAACCCAAAGTGGGAAAACCAGTGCAGCAGATATGAGGGTTTATTTATTAAGTATATTCTGAGTACAGTAAATTTGGGTTCCAAATTTGGAAATCCCGACAGAGAATAAAAGAAATAAAATATGCAACTAACCTATAGATCTAGGACCAAATATCTGATTGATCCACACCCTCATATGGGATTTACAAGGCTCAGCCTGGATCTGGCCCTAGAAACCCAGCACTGCCCCTAAAGCCCCAGCGTTAGCCCTTCTAGCCTCAGAATGCCATTGAGTCACCCAGAGAGGGATTGTGTAACCCCTGAGAGGGTGACATAGGCCTTACGTTGGCCCTAGAGACCCTCTGTGTAATTTCTAAAGCCCTCTGGAGCCTCTGGGATGTCTTATGTAGCACCTGCATAGCGGCTGCGCAGCACCTGCGTAGTTTCTGCTCTACTTCTCTACATTGTCCTTGTTGTTTATCCTCTACCTATTACTGAATCTTGGCTCTCGAATCAAATCATTCCCTTAGCCAATACTACCCCTTGCTGCAGAAAATTCCTCCGAAAATTCCTAGCAAACCCTACCCTATAATTCCAGATCTATTTCTCAGCTCTACAACTATTTGTGTGTCTCCAATTGACCCTCAATCCTTTCTCTTATAATTTTACATTCATCTCATCAACGGCTGAGATTAAAATACTGCTTGATCCGTGTCTTTTAGAAAATTTCATCACATGTGTTAATTAATTCACTTTAATTATTTAATTTTCCTATGTTTAGACTTAGGAAATACATTAAAATAATCAATTATTTGAATAACTTGAACAGAAACTGAAATTTATTAAAACAGTTTCTGGGTTTTGGATTTCAAGTGTGTTCTAGCCCCTCCACAAAATTTATGGGCTAGAGCACACCTAATGCTACACCAACTATACAAAATCTCAACACTCCCTCTTAGCATGGAGTGTTCTCTAGTAATGCATTCACACCATGCACTACAAGATTTTGAAGCTAGATTTTGTGTTGTTGATGCTTGGCCTGTTGCCCTCCATCCACTACATTTTTTATTTATGTACTAATACCCATGCCACTGACACTGCCACATCTAAACTGCATCTCCCTCTCAAATTGCTGCATCATGTTTCCCATAGCAATGTCACTGCTAACTGCTACACTGCAACTCAGTTGTTGAGAAGTAAGCAACTAAAGGACTTATAACCAATAGTTTTACAAATAAGTTAGGTTTTCTTCCATCACTGAAGCTCCCTCTAGATGTTGAATTTACGATGTCCTCTTGGAGGCACTGTTATGCTGCAACATTGCACTGCGTGAGCACAGCCTCTCTGCGTTGCTGAAGTCCCATCAGCCCCTCTGCACTGGTGCCTCCATGTTGTTGTTGCCTCTACATTACGCTGATCCCTCTTCAGCTCTTCATCTCGCCCTTCTGCTTCAATGGACCTTTTGCAACCATCTCCCGACTCATCTCGCTACCGTCTTAAGGCTCCTGTAGCTCGTAAGTGATCCAAGAGTAGGGATAACTCAAGGATGTCACCATCGTCTGTAGATGCTCTACATATTCATGTCATCCCACCTCTTCTCTCAAGGTGCACGAGCACTCATGGTTGGATCATCATCAGAGCCATCATCCTTTTCTGAGGCAGCCTTGGAATCAGAATATCCTTTGTCTTTCTTCTCAAGACAAGTGTTGGCGAAGTGTCCAAGATCGCCACAGTTAAAGCACCAAACCTTGGAAAGGTCCTTCTTCTTCTTCCCTTGCCACTTCTTTTCCCTTGATGAAAGGGTTGAATCATATTCCACCTATTTTACTTTGAATTTCTGCTTCCACCATTATATTCTTCCACTTAGTGATCCTCTTGATCTCCTCTTGGCAGAGGATAGCCAACATGTTAGCCCAAGATGGCAACGCTGCCCTTCCCAGAATGCTCTGGAAAAATATTTCCCAATCTTCCGAGACTGCATTCAGAGTATTCCTCACTAAGAGCCCCTCATCTGGATTAGCACCAATACCAACCAACTGATCTCGGATAGCTTGAAGTCTGAAGAGGAATGGATCTATCCCTTCACCCTTCATCATTTGGAACAACCACATCTGATTCTCCAGAAGCATCCTCCATTGGATGAAGCCTCAGTGGTACATCATGTCCAAGGCTACCCACATGTAATTTTTTGTAGTCTTCCCTTCAATATGATGTATAATGTGGTCCTTGACTCCGTCTATGATCAAATTCTTAGTCTATGCTTGATTTTGTTCATACTTCTTCAGAGGATCTGCATTGGTTGGTACAACAATAACCTTCTTTGCATGATCTTTAAGACCATACTCATCCATAACTGAAAGGATTATGGCCCTCCAATATATCTTGATCCCTCAGTCTATATTGAACTATCTTACTTAGATATGACAGAAACAGTACGCCTTCTCCCTCTAGATCTAGGTTTCTTGGTGACTAGAAACCCTGTAGTGACTGCTTCTGTTGAAAACTGATTTCCCTCCTGGAAATATTTCACCCAAACACAATCGGACAGCACTCTCTGATCCTCCTGATCGAATCTCAAATCTATTTGGCTCAGATATACTGAGTAACTATCTTCCTCCTACCCTTTTTGACTTAGCTAGACACAATTTTGCACCTACAGAATCTCTACCCTACCAGCACTGCCGAAGATCTAAAGCACTGCTTCTGGATCTTGGAAAAACATTTCTACAATTGGAGAAATGACTGACTGTGTCTTACTGACTGGCCCAATGTAGCCTCAGTGCTGCTTAAAAGTGGATTGTGTAACCCCAGAATAGGCGACACAGTCCTTACACTGCCTTGGGAAGGGTCTGCATAAGCTTGATGGACTTCTGCAGCTTCTGCATTATCCTCTTATGGATCTGCATTCTCTTGCTATCAAGATGCTCTTTTCGGATCTGCTGCTTCTTCTACCACCCTGCAGAAAAATATTTCTTCAGCTGATTGCTGGAGATTCAGCTTGATCTGCTATCCCTCTGATACCATGTGAAACTTCTACTGTAGTATCATGGTTTATTTATCCTACTTGATTTAAATTATTACAAGCTATTTTCATAAGTTAGATTCATAAAATATCGAAATAAACACAACTACAGTCTACACACGCAGATCATTTACTGAATAACATGCTCATCCAACAAAGTGACACATGGATTTTTGGACATAAGTCCCCGGAAAAACCCAAAGCGGGAAAATTGGTGCAACAAATATGAGGGTTTATTTATTAAGTATATTATGAGTATAGTAAAGCTGTGTTCTAGATCTGGAAATCCCGACAGAGAATAAAATAAATCAAATATGTAGCTAACCTGGAGATCTAGGACCAAATATCTGACTGATCCACACCCTCAAATGGTATTTACAAGACTCGGCCCAAATCTAGCCCTAGAAACCCCAGCGTTGCCCCTGAAGCCCCAGCGTTGCCCCTAAAGCCCCATCGTCAACCTTGCTAGCCTCAAAATACCATTGTACTTCCCAGAGAGGGACTGTGTAACCCCTTATAGGGTGACGCAGGCCTTACGCTGGCCTTGGAGACCCTCTGCGTAATTTCTAAATCCCTTTGGAGCCTCTGCGTTGTCCTGCGTAGCACCTACATAGTTGCTTCTTTTCTTCTCTGTGTTGTCCTTTTTGCTGCTCCTCTACCTCTTACTGACTCTTGGCTCTAGAATCAAATCATTCCGTTAGCCAATACTACCCCTCGCTGAAGAAAATTCCTTCGGAAATTCTTAGAAAACCCTGCCCTAGAATTCTATATCTATTTCTCAGCTCTGCATCTGTCTGTCTGTCTCCAACTGACCCTCAAGCCTTTCTCTTATACTTTTCCATTCATCTCATCAACGGTCGAGACTAAAAAATTCATCAACGGCTGAGATTAAAATACTACTTGATCCGTGTCTTTTAGAACATTTCAGCACATGTGTTAATTAATTCACTTTAATTATTTAATTTTCCTAAGTTTAGACTTAAGAAATACCTTAAAATAATTAATTGTTTGAATAACTTGAACACCAACTGAAATTTCTTAAAACAATTTATGGGTTTTGTATTTCAAGTGTGTTCTAGCCCCTCCACAAAATTTCAGGGCTAGAGAACACCCGATGCTACACCAACTATACAAAATATCAACAACTAGGTCATAGTTATCAAAGGGAGACAAATCTGAGAAGCTGCATAAGGAACTAGAAAAGGAAAAATAGCTAGCAAGGGAAGAAATAATAGATTTATCTCCAACAGAGGTAGATGTAAGAAAGGCAAGAGAAAGGAAAAAGTTCAAGTAAAATATGAAGTGGAGCTTTTAAAAGAACAACTTAAGGAAGATAGAGAAGATATTTTAGAAACTAAGCTAGAGCTAGCAGATTTCAAAAAAGACAGGTAGGAGCTCACAAACTTCAAAAAAAAAAGTGAGCAAATAGATAGATTTTTATGATGAGGTTACAGAGGGGTTAAGGAATATTTTGAAGAGGATACTGCCTCTGCACAAAATGATGAAACATCTCTTCAAGAGGAACAAGTGGTTGCAATCAGAAAGAAGGAAGTTACAAAGCCAAGTTAGAGAATCGGAAATACAAATGGAGATGGTGCAAGCAGAGTTAAAGAAAAAAAGGTTTAAATTTGATTGTGATGGAAGATGACCCTGTTGCTCCATGAAAGAGGGTAAGACACACCTTATTTTGGTGAATTTATGTCTTAGGATATCATATCAATTCATTTATAGGGCTTCAAGCATGTTTTTGGAGTTAAGGAGAAAAATTGTAAAATTTGATGAAATTAGGCAAGTTTGTAGCGAGCTCCAGGCTTGAAGCCAAGTTTTCGCTACGAACCCACTGTAAAAAAATTTGAGGAAAAAATTTCCAAAAAATATCGTGTCAGGGGTAAATGAAGGAATGTGTTTACCTTATTATACCCAATGAAGACCCTCTCCCAAAAAATCAAAAAATTTGCAGAAGGTGGTGTTATGAAAATGCTACGAAAACTATGCTCCGAACTTGCCTAAATACTTTGTTTTCCAACGTGCTAAAGTTTTAGTATTTTTGAGGCATTTAATGCATTTCAAGAAGGACATGATTCATCAAAAGAGATTGTAAAGTGTCATTGGGACATGTGTTGATGAAGACAACTCAACAATACACTTCATAAGGTTGACATGGCTGACAACACATCACTTTTTCCACCTCACCAATAGACAACTCATCATCAAATTCGGTATCTTAGGACCTAAAATCCAGTATGACAGTTTTCCACCTGAACATGGTTGTTTGCCACCTAAAAAAGGTTGTTTGGTTCAATATCCATCATTATCATGGGTTATTAAAAGTTCTTGTTGATGCAGTTAATAGAGATAGAGTCCTTTTTTACTACAAACTATTTCAAACATAATTATCTCTATTTTTTCTCAATGTAATGGAATCATTTTTGGATTATATCTCTAGATCAGGTTCAAGAGTCTAGCCCAGGTTCGAGAGTCTACCCTAGGTGGCAGACCTATGTAAAAGGGATTTCACTCTATAAATGTGAAAATTTCTGAATATTACTTATGCAAAAATCCTACTGTTAAATCTGGTTATACTTCTCCTACTTAATCAAGTTATTAATCTAAAATTTCAACATTAACATTGAAGTAAACGCATTAACAGTAATCACAGATACAGATCCAAACTAAATACATGCACATAGACAAAGTGACACACAATATTTTATGGACAACTGTCCCTGGCAAAACCCAATGCGGAAAAATCGGTCTTCTGGCTGCTGGAGGATTTATATTATTAAGTATATTATAAGTACATCAAATCTGGGCACCTTACTGGTTAACCCGAGAGAGAAATATAAGATCTGCAACAATAGCTCTATTTCAGAGATGGAAAATTGGACTGATTCACACCCTCAAATGGGATTTAAAAACTCATCCCCTTTTTGTCTTCAAAAACCCCAACGCTACTCTGAAGCCATCTCCATCAGCTTTTCTACCCTACTAGTGACCCTGTGCTACTGAGGAGAAACCTGTGTAACCCCAAACTAGGTGATGTAGTCCCTGTGTTTCCCTATTTGGGCTTGCGTAAGCCCTTATGGCCTCCCGCTTCCTCTATTTTTCCCATTCTGGGCCTGTGTAGCACCTACGTGGCACTGAAGCCCTCTGTTGCGTAACTGTTGCGTCGTTGTTGCCCCCTCTGCGCTGCTCTGGATGCTACTTCTCTGCCTCTTGCTAACTCTTGGCTCTGGGATAAAATCATCCCCTTAGCCAATACTACCCCTCCCTACAGCTTAAACACTTCTGGAAATTCTTAGCAAGCCACACCCTATAATTCTAGCTTAGTCTCAGTGCTCTACCTTTGTGTATGTTGGGCCAACTGACCCCAAGCCTTTCCTTTATACTTTCTCATTGGGAAACCAACAGTCGTGATCTAATATTGATTCGACGGCTAAGATTAAAGGAAAACTTGATCTGTGTGACTTAATTAATTTCCATCGCATGTTTAAATTAATTACCTTTAATATTTTAATTTTCCTAAGTTAGACTTAGGGTCCTTAATTAAAAATATTAATTAATTAATTTTCTCTTAAACCGAATGGAATTTCTCAAATCCCTTTCTGGGTGTTGGATATCTCATGTACTCTAGTCCCTCCACAAATTTTGGGAGCTAGAGCACATATGAAGCTACCCAACACTCAAAAATATCAACACTCCCTCTTAGCGAGGAATGTGCTCCAGCACAACACTACTTCACCCTGAAGTTCTAGACTGATCTTTGGTGTGGGTCTCTGCGTTGATGCTTGGCCTACTTCCCTTCATCACTGCATTATTTTTTATTTCTTGTACTGCTTCCCATGACACTGCCACCACCACTCCTACATATGTACTGCAGCTCCCTCTCAATCTGTTGCATCATGCTGCCAACTGTTGCACTGCAACTCAGTTGCTAAGAGAAACTCCTGCCCAATATTTGACAGACAAGTCAGTGGGGTTGCATCCTCATCATTGAAGCTCCATAGTTTGCTGCTTTGTGCTGTCATCTGGACGTTTTTGCAAAGCCACGGATCTATATCACATAAGCAGACCTCCATTGCATTGTTTAAGTCACATCAGCCCCTCTGTGCTGAAGTCCCCTATGCTACTTCGGCATTGCACTGTACTCCTGAAGCCTCTATGTTGCTGCTGCTTTGCTTTGCGTAAGCCAAGCTGCACTGTGTTGCTGAAGTCACATCATCACCTCTACGCTGCACTTCTACTGCATCTACACTGCTTTGCTCCCTTTCAGCATCCAACTTTGCCTCTGCTCCATCTGTGACTCTCTGCACCCACTGCTCCACTTGTCCCGCTATTATCTTAAGGCTCCTATAGCATGGATTTGATCCAAGAGTTGGGCTACTCAAGGATCCCGCCAACACTCTGTAGCTTCTCTACAGATCCATGTCGCCCCACTTTCATGGTTCATGAGCTCTCATGGCTACTTCATCTTCAGAGCCATAGTCCGCCACAGCAGCCTTGGAGGTAGAAGCTTCCTTTTCCTTCTTCTTCTAAGGACAATTGTTGGCGAAATGTCCTAGTTCGCCGCACTAGAAACACTTGATCTTAGATAGATCATGCTTCTTCCTCCCTTGCTGACTCTTTGATTCCAAGGCTACCTCTTCTTCCTCTTCCTTCGTATTTTACATGATCCGGTGTTGTATTATCTTTTGGTGAATTGACGGAGTTCTTCTCGACGAAGGATCGCCCACATATTGTCCCAGTTGGGAAGTTCTGCTCTGCCCAAGATACTTTGGAAAACAGTTTCCCAGTCCTTTGTGACCACATTGGGTGCAGTCCTCACCATCACATCATCCTCAACTTTCACTCCCATGGAAGTCAACTAATCCTTGATCGCCTGTAATCTAAAAAGGAAGGGTTTGATCTCTTCTGCCTTGACCATCATGAATAACCTCATCTAAATTTCCAAAAACATTCTCCTCTGTGTGGATCTTCCTTCATATAGGATTGTTAAGGCTTTCCACATCTCATTAACTATCTTATTTTCGTTTATGTGTGGTACTACATGATCCTTAACCCTATCCATTATGAAGCACTTGGCAGGTGCCACTACTTCTTCATGCTTCTTCAGGAGATCCACATTGGTCAGCGTCGCCACAACTTTCTCTCCATTCTCCCTCAAACTATGTGCATCCATGACTACCAGGATTCTGGCCTTCCAGACTGCAAATTTGGATAGGCCGTCAAACCTATCCTGGTCACGTAGTCCATGAGGTGCCATCTACTCGGAAAATCAGGTGGAACAAATCCTCTTCTCTATTATAGAGACACAGATCTAGGGTCCTTAGAAATAAATGCACCCTCTACTCCCTCTAACAACTTATTTACTCTCTTGGAATTTTTCCAAATCATAATGAATCAGCTCCCTTCGATCCTTTGATCGACCTGCAGATTTATTTGGCTGGAAATTCTCTGAGAAGATGTTCTCCTCCCGCTCTTTTTCAACTAGGGCTCAGGCTAATTTCTACACCTTCTGAAATTTAACCCCACTAGCAGCTACTGAAGCTCTGTAGCACTACTTCCGACACTCTGAATCAACAACAGCTTTAAGACTGCATCAGCCTGGCTGGCCTCTACGTGAGAAGATAGTCCCAGCAATGTCTATGCACTGCCTCTGCATAGTAGGTACGTGGACCTGCGTGGAGACTGTTGGAAATATTGTCATTGATGGCAAAGGAGCACAAAGGAGCAACACCAAGACAAGGGAGCAGATCAAATTTAGATGGAATTATTGCAGAGAAAGAAAGTAAAGTGGCAGAAGCTACAAGAGGAAGGAATTTCCTATGTAATTATTGTGTATTAATACAAAATAAAACTCAAATTCTGAGTTCATGTTTCATTATACTGTGGGCAGGGAAAATTGGTAGAAACCAAAGAATTTCCGTCATTTTTGAGCTATGGGATTATTGAAGTTTCCTGGATGTATTTTGCAATTGGAGCTGACTTCGTATAAAGCATTTCAAGGATATATTACACATTTTGTTGTATATACACAGTGAAGTGAGATCCAGAGTTTGAAGTTACATTTGGGGGTTTTATTGTATTTATAAATAATTATAAAACCATAGAAAATGAGTAATAGAGGTTAAACCATGCGTGGAATGAATGCCAGAGTGGGGTTGAAGACTGGTTGACATATTTAAAACAGAACAATGGAGTAAAGGAGAAGTCATAGTGTAGTGAATATAAATCGATGGTTTGTTTAAACAATCATACAGAGGAATTGTAACGAAAGATATTGGATGTGGAATTGGGAGTCAACAGAAAAGGAGAACAGTGGACAGTTTCAGAAAGCAACAGACGGTTTTCGAGTAGGTTGGGAACGGTAAGCAGTAATTGCTGGAGAGAACGCAATAGATGTTCGAAAGTGACACGTCGCAAAGGAATACCTCCTATTTCGCGTTAGTTTGGAAGGATAAGTTTTCGAGCTTAATTTTATGCGATATCCGTCTGATCAAAGGAGGCAAAGATCTGACGGCGTTCGCATCAGAAGTTGTGCAGAGGTTAACGAAAGTTGTGGGACCCAAAAAATATAAGTTGGTAATTATTTTTAACCAAAGTATAATTAAAATTATATAGAGAGGATATTTTATATGGTTTGTAAATGCAAATAAAGATTTATGAAGAGGAATAAGTTCTGCATATAAGGTTAAGGAAGAGTGGGTTTATCATGGTTTATAACCATAGTTTTTTTTTAAAAGTGAGATTGACAGTCAGGAAATCTATGGGCCCAGATATATATATACTGTAATGTTGATATCTTGTGTTTAAACCAAAGTATGGAAGGGCAAGTTATATTGTATTTATGACTTATGTTAAGTCGGGTAATAAACCTTGAGAATTTGCGATGCGATTGCACATCGCAATTGGGGCAGAAGAGATATCGCACAAACTTAGAAGTCACAGAAAATGCGAAGTGCAAAATGATGACGTGGCAATGATGTGGAAAGATGACGTGGCAGTGACGTGGTGATGACGTGGCAAGGCGACGTGGCACAATGACATGGCGATGACGTGGACCTGGCTTGCATATCGCAATCAGTGATGCTTATGTGATAAGAATTCGTAAGTTATAGAATTTGTGATGCGATGGATAGATGCGATGCGATGCTATCGCATATCGCAATCGGCAATGCTTATGTGATAATAATTTGTAAGTTATAGAATTTGCAATGCGATGGATAGATGCGATGTGATGGATGTGATGCAACTTTAAAGAAAAAGTCTAAAGGATTTCAAATCCGAAGGTATAAGGTTCCCCTTTTAGAAATCGCATCAGGAAGATGACAGAGCAACAGAGAAATGAAGAAAAAGAGAAATAGCCGAAACGTCAAGATACAGCCTGGTGGAACCCTTCACATATCGCATATCGGGAGATCGGATGGACAAAGACACATGGGATAACTGAATCGCCAAAGTGCGATAAAGAGAGCGGACGCGATGAAGATCAAAGCCAAAACCTAAAGGTATTTTCAAGTCCGAAAATATGTGGTCTTCCTTTGTAAATTAGATCAGAGAGCAAAGGATCCATATATCAAGGAACAATTGAAACACCGAAGTGCGAAGAGCGACAATGAAGCAGACGTGATACAGATCGAAGATGAAACCTAAAGCATTTCAAGTCCGGAAGTATGTGGATTTCCCATCTTAAATCACCTCTGAGAGCAAAGGAGGATTATAATGTAAAACAAAAAGAAAAGGTTTAACACAGCAAGGAAAGGCTCGCACAGTTAAAAGGACCCGTTCCCATGTAGAATAGTTAGAAATATAACAAAAGGCAGAGAAGACAAAATAATCGAAAAACTGAGAGCTGAAAGGGCTGAATTGAGATATATTGATTGTAACTATAACTGTAAATGAATTAATTATTTTTTTTGTATGTGATGCAAAGGCAAGTCTCCGTAGGAAGAGCAAAACTCCATTGTAATACACAAATATATACATTCTGTTATATTATTATGAATGTGTTGTACAATAAAATGAGAAGGGGGAAGGCAAAGAGTCATACCTGTTCATTTCGAATTCCCTGTGGAATGCAAACAGTTATGAGGTTATCTCTATAAATAATGTTATCAACATATGCATAAGTGATAGAGAATGGAGAAAGAGGTGAGAGAATGTAAGAAGAAGAAGGAGCAAAGAGAGGAGTTGTGAAAATCTAGAGATGATATAAAGAAAATTTGAAGGCTGGAAGGACAGCAGTAAGGAAGGAGAAAAACAGAGTTGATATCCAGATAAATCAGCATATGATTTTATTGTACAGTGAGGAAGTTGGTGCTTCCAAATCAAGTTATAGCTTGATAGATGTCCAGTTGTAGTTGGCTGAGGTAGGAGCCTCCTGTAGGTTGTAGCCTGTAGAAAATAGATGGGAGTTGGAGCTTCCTTGCAAGTTGTAGCTTGAAGAATTGAGGTAGTAGCCTCCTGTAGGTTGGAGCCTACAGAAAATCAGTGGTGAGAGGGATTTGGAGCTTGCCTTTGCATCACAACAATAATAAGATGTGGTTTTCTCCCTTATGGGTTTCCACTTATATCTGTTGTCTATGTGAATGATGATTACGTGTTGATATTATGTATTTAATATACTTAATACCTGCTGCTCACTTATTAAGGTTGTTGTTCCATTGTATATTAAGTTGATCACGAATTGAAGATGTAAATAAGTGTAAAAGAAATTTTTACAAGACCATGACTGCATTAAACTGATTCACCCCCCCCCTCTCAGTTTAACCAAGGTTTCAACAATTGGTATCAGAGCCAGTTCCTTCGGTATCATTTTAACAACTGGAAGGAGATCCCTGGTCCCCAAGATGGCTAGTCTAGAAGGATGCTCAACAAATAAAGCCCCTTTGTTTACTGGCAAAAACTATGCCTTCTGGAAAATAAGAATGAGGACGTACATAATGTCTCTAGGAATAGAATTCTGGGCTACTGTGGATTTGGGATATGCCCCAAAGTAGTCTGACACAGAGAAAGAAGCCAAACAAGATTTTATAGCTAATGCCAAAGCCATGAATGCTCTCTTAAGTGGTCTGTGTGAGGCAGAATTTATCAAAGTAATGCACAACAAGACTGCTAAGGAAATATGGGATACATTAGAAAGTATCCATGAGGGAGATAAAAAGGTGAAGGCTACCAAGCTGCAAGTCTATATAGCCCAGTTTGAAAATATAAAAATGAATTTAGAATAAGATGTTGCTAGCTTCTTCTTAAGGGTTGCAAAAATTTTGAATAACATGAAAGCTCTAGGAGAAATCATTAGAGAATGTGTAATTGTTCAAAATATATTGAGATCTTTACCATCATGTTTTAACCCCAAGGTTTCTGCCATAGAAGAAACAGCTGACTGGGAAACATTGACCATGAACCAATTACTTGGAAACTTAATAGCCTATGAGATGAGACTTCCACAGAGGAAGTCAAATGTGAGGGAGGTAGCCTTTAAGACAGAGAAGAGCAAAGAAGAAAAAGAAGATACATGCTCCTGCTCTGATGAAGAAGAGGCCAAATTTTTCAAAAGATTAGATAGAGGCTCAGGCAAGTATAAAGGTAAACTTCCATTTAAATGCTTTAACTATGGAAGAGTTGGGCACTATGCATCTAAGTGTCCTCATAAGAAAATAAAGAATCAGACTCAAGAGACAGAGAAAACCAAAACAAATAACTGGCAAAAAGGGAAGAGATTTAATAGAAGATCATTTTATGCTCAGCAAGATAGCAGTGCATCTGAAAACTCATATGAATCCTCAAATGAAGAAGGAACCTCTGAATTTTTGTTGATGGCCAAAGAAGAATCAGAAGGATTCCTTTTAGAAGAGGAGGAAGAATGTGAGGTAGATTTTGAAGGGGAACTAAGAAGTGCCCTGGAGGAAATTGACAGACTTAAACTAAAGTGCAAAAAACAGAAAGATATTCTCCTCAAATATGTAAAAGAAGAACCAACTTCAGAAGACCTCAGTCAATTGAAAGTAAAACTTGAAGAAGCTAAGAAGGTGGAAGACACTCTACTAAATAAAATTGAGGATAAAATTCAAAAGCAAGAGAAATTGGAAGAAGTGGTATGCCTGAGAAAGAAACTAAAAAACACCCAAAGGGAATTGTCAATGAACACTCCTCGAATGACAAGCACTAAACAGTTGGACAAGATTCTAAATGCTCAAAGGTCTCCTCTCATAAAGGTTGGGATAGTATATGAAGGAGAAACTAGTCAATCCAAGGTAGAAGATAACAAGAATATCATTTTTGTAAAAGTTGTAAAGGATAATGAAACAGCTCAAAAAGGAACCACAGAAGTAGAATCCAACAAGAACTTGATGTGTGATGAAACAAACAGAAACAAGCAGCAACATCAAGAGACAAATAATGAGAGGAAGAAGCTAGCAGTTGCAAAAAGCTCAATTGTTCCTGAAGATCAATTGAACAAGTTCGGAAGATCTCAAAGGAAATTCTTTCCTCCTATGAGAAATGTCACTTGTTTTGCCTTCACAAACTGGGACATGTTGTTGCATACTGTCAGACAAACATAATCGATTTCAACCTTTAAAAGATGTAGAAATTGAAAATACTACCTCAAGCAAACAAATGGAGAGGAAAACCCTACACCAGGTACACTAATCGTTTCCATGGGTATTGTTTTTGTTGTATGGGGTTCGGCCATAAAGCCATGGAGTGAAGAACGTATGGAAAAATATTGATGCTTAAAACCCCAAGGATATTTATGAACAATGGAGAGCTCACTCATACACATAATCCATTTAAAAATATAATAAAATGCTTTGTATTCCATCAAATCGGACACATGTCTTCCAAATTTACTCTCAAAGAATGTGGTCCATCTTCTCAGAAAAGATGCCAAACAAATAGTTGCCTACATTGGAAAAAAGAAGTTGAATAAGTGTGACCTGGCTCTAATAGCCTAAGATCAGAAAATCCAATGGTATTTGGAGAGTGTATGTTCAAAGCATATGACTGGAGATCGAAGCAAGTTTGTAACCTTTGATGAAAATAAATCTGGGAATGTAACATTCGGCAATGATAAAGCAGGGAAAATCAAAGGAAAAGTCTCAGTCAGTCTGAATAATGGAATAGGAAAAGCTCAAGATGTACTATTTGTGGATGGGCTGAAAGCCAATCTGCTAAGCGTCAGTCAAATGTGTGACAAAGGCTATGAGGTCCTTTTTAGAGCCCAAGATTGTGAGGTAAGATCAAGCACCACAGGAAATACCTTCATCAAAGGTGCTAGAATAGAAAGTAATGTCTATATAGTGGAAGAAGAGAATGAAGCATGCCACGTAAGCAAACTTGATGAATCATGGTTATGGCATAGAAGACTGGGACACCTAAACTTTGACCACATCATCAGTTTGAGCAAGAAGAATGCAGTCAGAGATATGCCAGCAATAAAGAAGCCTTCAAATACCATATGTAAATCTTGCCAACTGGGCAAGAAAACCCGCATATCTTTCAAGACCAAAGAGATAATATCTACAATTCGGCCTCTTCATCTTGTACACATGGACCTATGTGGACCTTCAAGAACTAAAGCACCAAGCGGAGAATCTTATTTCATGTTGATAATAGATGACTTTTCCAGATTGACGTGGGTAGAATTTCTCAAATATAAATCTGAAGCACTTGAGAAATTCAAGATATTCAAGGCATTGGCAAAAAATCAAACAGGATGCAAGCTAAAGTGCATCAAATCAGACAGAGGAGGTAAGTTCACAAACTATGATTTTGCAGACCTATGCAATGAGCATGGGATAAAACAACAGTTTACAATTGCAGGTACACCTCAACAGAATGGAGTGGCAGAGAGGCAAAAAAGGTCAGTACAACAGATTGCCAGAGCTATGATGCAAGAAAGTAACATTCCGCAAACCTACTGGGAAGAAGCAATACACATATCTGTTCACATTCTCAACAAAGCTCATCTAAGACCAAATTGTGACAAGACTCCTTACGAATTATGGCATGGTAAACTAGTATCAATCAAGCACTTTAGAGTCTTTGAAAGAAAGTGTTACATAAAAAATAATGATGAAAAACTAGGGAAGTTTGATGCAAGATTTGATGAAGGAATATTTTTAGGATATGCATCCAAGAGTAAGGGTTACAGGTGCTACAACAAAAGACTGCACAAAATTTTGGAAAGCATTGATGTAATATTTGATGAAGATCTACCAAACAGAACAAGAAGCACAAGCTGCGCCAATCCTCCAGATGATCATGAAGCTAAGAACCTTGATAATGATGAACATAGAAAGACAACAGAAGATATTGAATTAAACTCAAAAGGTCCCTCAAGACACACTCAAAAGAACCATCCAAAAGATCAAATCATTGGGGACAAGAGTGTGGGAGTCCAGACAAGAAGACAGCTTGTTGAACAGACAAAAGAAGTATACCTAGTCATGCTATCTCAAATAGAGCCAAAGAAGTTTGAAGAAGCCAGCAAAGACAAAAACTGGGTAAATGCTATGAATGAAGAACTAGACCAAATTGAGAAGAACAATACCTGGGAGTTAATTCCAAGACCCACTGGGAAAAATGTCATTGGCACAAAATGGATATTCAAGAATAAGATGAATGAACAAGGGCAGGTAATCAGAAATAAAGCCAGAATTGTATGCAAGGGGTATTCTCAAATTTAAGGACTTGACTATGATGAAACCTTTGCCCCTGTAGCTAGAATGGAAGCAATCAGAATTTTTTTGGCCTTTGCATGCTATCATGATTTCAGGGTATACCAAATGGATTTGAAGTCTGCCTTCCTGAATGGAGACTTAGAGGAAGAAGTCTACATGGAACAACCTGAAGGATTATCATTAACAGATAAACATGACTATGTGTGCAGATTAAAGAAAGCCTTATATGGTCTCAAACAAGCTCCTCGTTCATGGTATTCAAGGCTAGACAAATACTTGAAAAAACAAGGGTTCAAGAAAGGAGGAGTAGACATAAATTTGTACATAAAGGCTAATGAAAATGAACTCTTAATTCTAGTAGTGTATGTAGATGACATCATGTTTGGTAGCAACAAAGATGAGTTAGAAAAAGGATTTGTTGAAGAAATGAAATCAGAGTTTGAGATGTCAATGATTGGAGACCTCACCTTCTATTTAGGACTTCAAATTCAACAAAAGAACACAGGAATATTCATTTCGCAAGAAAAATACTTAAGAGAAATGTTGAAAAGGTTTCAAATGGAAGACTGCAAACCTATGTCAACTCCCATGATCACTGGATGAAAACTATGTGCTAATGATGGATCAACAGATGTAGATCAAAAATTTTACAGATCCATGATAGGAAGTCTGTTATATCTAACTGCTTCCAGACCAGACATTCTGTTAGCAGTAGGACTTGTGGCAAGATATCAAGCAGCACCAAAACAAAATCACTTACCTGCAATCAAGAAAATATTTAGATATCTACAAGTAACCTCACATTATGGCCTATGGTATCCAAAAGGAAAAAGTTTCACATTGACAGCATACATAGATGCATATTGGGCTAGTTGCATGGATGACAGTAAAAGCACAAGTGGAGGTGCATTTTATTTGGGAAAAATTCTGGTGGCATGGCTAAGCAAGAAGTAAACTTCTATCTCTCTATCTTCAGCAGAAGCAGAATTCATAGCAGCAGCTGCATGTTGCACACAAGTAATGTGGATGAAACAAACTCTCCAAGACATGAAGGTAAGCATTGATGAACCCATTTCTATCAAATGTGACAATACAAGTGCAATAAGTATATCAAAAAATCTTGTACTTCATTCAAAAACAATGCACATCCCAATAAAGTACCACTTCCTTAGAGAACAAGTAGCATAGAAATTAGTAAAGTTGGAATATGTACCAACCAAGGAACAAACAACAGACATATTCACAAAACCTCTTGCTAAAGAACCATTCGAATATCTAAGAGAAAAACTAGGGGTAGTGTCTGCAGATGTTACTCTCTAACATGATAAAAAAAATTAAGGCTGCATACAAGAAACGAGATCAGTGCAAAAGACAAGTGATAGTCAATATCAAACAAGAAAGCATCATTCCAGGGGGAGAGAAGTCAATAAATTGTCATCAAAGAGCTAGAACAATGGTTTGGCTGCATGGAACAGGTCCTCAAGATCAAAGGAAATGAAAAGATAGAAACTACATTGGGAAATGTGCAACCCTTTTTCATTGATGTCAAAGGGGGAGGAAAAGCAAGCAAAAGAAGAAAGGGTCTTCTGAAACGCAAGCAAAGGAAGTCCTAGATGAAGCATTGGAGTATTGCCATCAATGCCAAATGGGGAGACTATTGGAAATATTGTCATTGATGGCAAAGGAGCACAAAGGAGCAGCACCAAGGCAAGGGATCAGATCAAAATCATATGGAATTGTTGCAGAGAAAGAAAGTGAAGTGGCAGAGGCTACAAGAGGTGTTATTTGCTGGTGGATAAGACCAGAAATTTGTGGGGACGAATGCTGGTGGAACAGATCAGAAGGTTCCTCTTGGGTTTACTGTAGTCAAGTTAACAGATGTAGTGTAAAAGGAGAAGGGTGTTTGATGATGCGGAGGAACTATATTAAAAATTGGATGTGGAACCATGAGCCAACAGCGAAAACAGAATAGTGAAAGTGGTTTCGAAAACCACCAGATGGTTTTCGCACCGTTTTTGGAGGATAAGTGATTTTAAGTGAGATGGACGCGATATAGTTAGGAGGGCGATTTGTGGCATACTGAAACTGCCTTTTTCGCGTAGGTTCAAAAACATTACCCATCGAGCTAGTTGGCTCGTGATAACGCGATTACTGTTGGATCATTCTAGGATCAACGACGGAGACTCAACATTATTTGGAATAACGAAATTGTGAGTTAAGAGAAGGATAAACCTCGTGCACATATTATGAGCGTGGTTAACGTTGATCTGGGATCAACAGTACCGCGGGGGCACAAATAGTCCGATGGTTAACCCAAGGGGGTGCCTCCGCAGTTGACCCACCCATCGCGCGTTGACCGCAGATCGATGGTTATCATTCGCTGCGGTAGCACAAGCCCGATGATCATTCCGTACCAAGGAGTGCCTCCACTGTGTCGTGAATTGGGACCCGCTTTCCTAAAGCCAAAAAGTACAGTCGTGGATCGGCGCGATCAACGGATGAGAATTAAGGGAGATTGACGGTAGCGATTAAATCACAATCGAGGCAGGATAAATATTGCAATCAAGTGGGACCCGATCGCATATCGGACATCGCAAGCTCAGGAGAATAAGCATTTGAGAATCGAGTTGAATCGCCAAGCGTGAAGTGCAATAATGAATTGGCGATGCAAAGTTGTGATGCAATGTGGCGATGTGAAGGGACACGTCACGGCACAACACAATATCGCACATCGGCGATACGAAGTTCATCGCATACCAGGAAGTGGCGATGTGAAGATGCGATGCGATGCGTTGTGATTGGTCACTGCATTGTGGGACCCTTCAACCAAAGTTAAGTCCGGGGTTAAATGTTTTATGAAGAAAACCATGGAAGCAGAGATCGACTCGGGTTACAAAGGAAAGACTTGAAAACATGAAAAAAGACCCTGAGAATGTACATAATAGTTTTAAGAGGTTGCGGCCGTTGAGAAAAGAAAATTGTTGAATGTTGCGGGTAAAAGAAGGAAGGTGACTAGACATGGTCGGGCAAAAGGAGATATGATGGCACTGTTAGAAATGCAATAGAATGGGTCAAGTTGGACAAAAATATAAGTTATGCAACAGAGCTAGAATATAACGGCAGAAACTGAAAAGACAGTGACAACAGCAGAAAAGACAAATATATGACGAACCAAGAGCTGGAAGGGCTGAATTGAAATATTATTGTATCTGTAAATGTGAATGATTTAATTATTTTTATTGTATGTGATGCAAAGGCAAGTCTCCGTAGGCAAAGAAAAACTCCAATTTAATTCTGAAATGAGTAGACAGTGTTGTAAACTCTTGAAATGATGAGTGATAAAATGAGATGGTGGAAGGCAAAGAGTTGTGCCTGTTCACTTCATATTCCCTGTAGAATGCAAACAGTCATAAAGCTATCTGTATAAAACATGTAGTATCGGTATGCATAGAGAGGTTAGAGAGTGTAAGAAGAATAAGGAGCAGAGAGAGGAGTTGTGAAGATCCAGAGATGATATAAAGCAAATTTGAAGGCTGGAAGGACAACAGTAAAGAAGGAGAAAAACAGAGCTGATATCCAGGTAAATCAGCATATGATTTTATTGTACAGTGAGGAAGTTGGTGCTTCCATATCAAGTTGTAGCTTGATAGATTTCCAGTTGTAGCTGGCTGAGGTAAGAGCCTCCTATAGGTTGTAGCCTGCAAAAAATATATGGGAGTTGGAGCTTCCTTGCAAGTTGTAGCTTGCAGAATTGAGGTAGTAGCCTCCTGTAGGTTGGAGCCTACAAAAAATTAGTGGTGAGAGGGAGTTGGAGCTTGCCTTTACATCACAACAATAATAAGATGTGGTTTTATCCCTTATGGGTTTCCACTTATATCTGTTTTCTATGTGCATGATGATTATGTGTTGATATTCTGTATTTAATCTGCTTAATACCTGCTGCTCACTTATTAAGATTTTTGTTCCATTGTATATTAAGTTGATCATGAAATGAAGATGTAAATAAGTGTAAAAGAAAGTTTTACAAGACCATGACTGCATTAAACTGATTCACCCCCCCCCCCTCTTAGTTTAACCAAGGGTTCAACAAGCACATGTCATAAAATTCATGCCAAAGACACAAATTAACTAGATTCTATTTGGAACAATAATTATACAGAAGGAATTTCATTTAGGGACAAATGCTAAATTCAATTTCTAATCATAACATAAAATATACATAGAGGGGGTGATCTTTCTATACAATTTTTGGATGTCTCACGCTAATCCTGAGTAGTGCTTTAGCCTTTCACCAAATATTTTCCTCTGGCCCTTTACACACACAATTTTCCTATCAAATCAGACTAGACCTCACCTAACCTTCTATTTTTCCTCTACATTTATTTTGTAATTTCACATAGGATGTGGAGTTTCCTTACTAACTAAATCTATTTGTGACTCTTTCCAAAACGAATTAACACCTCAACTAGACACATGCTACATTTACAAAACGCCCACTTGGCCATAAGACCAAGCTCATGAAAACAACCAAACCACACAATTATTATGATTCTTCTAGAATTAGGACACATGTTTGTATTTTGAAACTCCCTATTTCTACTTTTATACAAATTTACATTTGAGGGAAAATAAATTCCATTAGGAAATCCTATGACCTTGCTAGTGTGTAAACTAAATGGTTGATTAGTGTTTATTCTCTTTCATAAAAATACTTTGGATCATAGCTACTCATGGTTGCTGAACAAATGAATCATGGTTGCTGAACAAATGAATCACATGGTTTCTCAAAAAATGAATCATGGATCTATGTCTTCCCTTTTCTCCATTGTGTTCTATTATTTCTCTCTTGAGATAAAAGCAATGTCTGTTAAAATAAAATATTGCTCAAATAATTGGTAAAATACGAGCATAGATCCATTTTAACCATGGATATAGCATGAGCCTAAAGGGATGATATTTATTTAGGTTCAACTTCTTTTAAAGTGAAAAATACAATTTGTATTTTTTCTTTGTTTAAATTATTATTTTTTATATAAAGGTGAATTTCATATCAACATAAATTAGCTAAGTATATGTCAATATTAATTCATATTAAAATATTGTATTCATAACCCACATTAGATATTTTATTCTGTACAAGATGAATACTTTTTTTTCAACATTTTATTTTCTTTATATAGATATATAAGAATTTGATATCACATGTTAAAATATTTTTGGAATGCATAAAGTTTAACCATCTTACTCACCTATTTTTCTTTCTTAACTTCTAATTACTTTACATTAAATTATACTAGGTTATATGGACAACTATTTAATATGCATAGCATTTTATTTATTTATGTTTATTATAGCAGACATTGTTTTATATTTAGATAATATTTTATTTTTATTGCAGCAAGAGGTGCTAATCTACAACCCAGTATAGGGTACATGTGTAGATGTAATGTAAACATTTTACGTGTCGGAGTATAAGGCACATGTGTAGATTTTATGTGAAAAATGTAAGGTAAGAAGTGTAATGTAAGTAAACATTTGAAATATCGGAGTATATTTACCAACACTCAAAAAAGAGGTATGGTAAATAAATAAGAATATAAATAAACCATAGGTACGGTAAATAAATATAGCATGGGCCAAATATTGTATTTATAAAAGAGGTATACAAATTTATGGTAAATACATAAAAATATATCAAATATGATTAGAAATCAACATCTAAGTATGTGCCAACCCTATGGGCCAAATACCATGGTAAATAAAAGGGGTATGGTAAATAAATATAAATATAAATAAATGACAAGTATGGTTAAAAATAAAACCTCTTTTTATATTTACTCCATACTCCTCTCTATATTTGAAACACTGAGAAAAGATGTTTTATTTAGGTGAAGCCTAAGAGCCAAATACCATAATATTAATATTAAAAGATTAATACTAATATTATTATTAATTATAATATTCATATTCATATATTATAATATTAATATTATTAAATTTAATAAGTTTGGATCGGAGAGGTTTGTATTTGAGCACACTGCATGCATTGACTATCTCAGGTAAACAAGTAAACATAAATCTAAATGTAAAAGTAATGTTTAACATTTAATATTTAAAATTTAATTTAATTAATCTAATGTCGGCCCTAATGAAAAAACACTTCTCTCCCTAAATATATAAATTTAACACAAATAAAGTGTCGAATTGTATTTCTGAGGAAGCTTCTCTGTGACGATGCGAAGAGTGAAATAATATTTGTGAGAAAGGATTTCGAGGGCTGTGCAGAGTGGAAAATATTATTTGTGGGAAACGATTTCACAGTACTAATTGTGATAGCTTTTTAGGTTTTATTTTGTTTTCTACTGCATTTAATTTTTTCTACCTTTTTGTTTTTACCTTTTCATCTACTTCGACTCCATGAATGATATCATGTGTAATGAATCAATCTTACCACCAAATTAGAATGATTTAATTTATGTCTTGGGTTAAAGACCACCAAAATTAGAATGATTTAATTTCTTCCTTGTGTGAAACCTTTCCTGGCTATGAAACAAATTGATTTCAAGAATCCATTTCTAAATGTGTAAAAAAATAGCCTAGATACATCTTAAATCTGAATCTATAGGGCCCTCTTGGGGTTCCTATGTTTTGGCAGATTTGGCAATACCAAAAGATAAGACAACATCAAACCACTTTGGGATCCTAGGATCTAGCCCTCCTGGATCCGGAGAGGGATCTCTCCATAAAAAGAAAGAATGATACATATCTTTGAAGCTCAAAAATGAGGTAGTAGGCTAGGTATGAAGCACAAGGGGGGTTTTAAATGATTTGGTTGTTGGGTTGGTAGGAGATCATTAACTCAGAAGGCTATGGAAAAGAAAGGAACAGAGTAGCATGATGTTTTGGCAAAAGAGAATAGGTCGAAAAAGTGCCATCCATTGGGCTATGGAGTCATGAAAGGGGATTACTTGCATAAAAAATAACAAAGGCTTTCCATAGGGCAAGTCATCTATACTAAAGGATCTTTTAGATAGATGGTGGAATGAAACAATAAGGATTGAAGGTGAAAGAAGGAAAGAAACCCAATTCCTGTCTAGAGATCAGGTCAGATGTCATTTAAATCCAGACCTGCTTTGACATACTCAAAGGCAACTCTCAATGAAGATACAAAGGGCAGCTTAAGATCAGGTTAGAGGTCATTTAACTCCAGGCATGCTTCATCATATTCCAATAGAAAAAACAGAGTTAAGATTTAACACAGAGCAGGGTCTATAGATCGGAGAAAGACTTTTAACCTTCTCTGCTTTGACACCAGCTCAAAGGGATCTTAGAAAGGCCAATCTATTGGAAAAGGACCCCAGTGGATAGGGCTTACACTAAATCCCCAGTATCCCAATTCTTCCAACTTAAACCCAAAAATAACATCTAAGCAACAAACCCCGAATCCACACATCAGTAAGCATGGGCCAGACCAACATCTTCAACTGGTTAAATTACATGAATTTGTTCTTAAATTCACTATCAGTAGAAAACATCAAAGATAAGAAGAGCAGTGGGCATTAAGGTACCATGCGAGGGTATATCCTAAGCCTGATTTACTGATTCTTATCAGAGAATAATGGACAGTGTGATTTAATGAAATAAAACAATTGCAGTAAGAGAAACATCACCAGAAGAATAGACTAGGATCCTGTGAAATTTTCTTGTTCAATTGATATGCAAAACCAGTCACATACTTTGAGCTCAATGGCTGAATACAATCCAAACTTCTCCTCCCAGCCTACTAAATTACAAACTACTCAGCTACTTCCTCCAACAACTATTCTAACAGTCGAATGAATCCCTACAACTAACAACAACAACAACAACTTTTACAATATGTTCTACTGGAGTTCTTATAGGAGAATGAGTAACTGTGGAAGTAGATGTAAATTAAATCGATTTATTAAGGCAGAGTGGAGGCGGGTCAAGTGTCCATTCTGCAAAATGGCTCTTCATTAACTGCGTGTACTCTGTGGTATGGCCTAGAAGTCTTGTTAATTACTTCAAGTATGTTCTTCTGAAGTACTCGGGCTGGCATGGTACTTTGTGCTGCCTTCTGGAATTAGTGATCTGGATAGAAATTCTGCGGGCCTCCATGCTTCATAACTGTGGTCTTGACAGACTTTAAGAAGCTTCTGTCAGTGAAAAATATTTAAGGGCTCAAGGAGGCATGGAGAATGTTGTAAGGCAGTCCTTCTGGAGAAACATCGTTTTGCTGATGCTAAAAGCACTGATATGACCTTATGTGCACTTAAGTCTTCAAATTGTGTCTTCTTCCTTTGAACACGGGATTAAATCATTAAATATTCAATAACAGGCTTTAACCCCTCTAATCCTCTTTGTTGATACACTTTCCCACTGTTGAAATGGCCTTTCTGTGCTCTGAGTCACAGTAACTGTGACTGTGGAGACAGAGTGAATTTTCCACTCTATAATCCCTGCACAATATGATAAAACTATTATAAAATCTAGGGGAGTGGTGGAAAGATGTTGCAAAGGTCTGGAGGAATGATGGCGGAAATGGCGTATGTAGCTAAAAACTAATGGAAACGTAGCATAAGGGTGAGGAAATAGGGCTGATGAAAGGTTTGGGGCAAGAAATATTCTGGGCCGTCTGATTAGAAAAGACACTAGATGGATCAACAGATGTAGATCAAAAACTTTACAGATCCATGATAGGAAGTCTGCTATACCTAACTTCTTCTAGACCAGACATTATGTTGGTAGTAGGACTTGTGGCAAGATATCAAGCAGCACCAAAACAAAATCATTTACTTGCAATCAAGAGAATATTTAGATATCTACAAGGAACTTCACATTATGGCCTATGGTATCCAAAAGGAAAAAGCTTCACATTGACAGCATACACAGATGCAGATTGGGCCAGCTGTGTGGATGACAGGAAAAGCACAAGTGGAGGTGCATTTTATTTGGGAAAAAGTCTGGTGGCATGACTAAGCAAGAAGCAAACTTCTATCTCTCTATCTACAGCAAAATCAGAATAAATAGCAGTAGCAGCGTGTTGCACACAAGTAATGTGGATGAAACAAACTCTCCAAGACATGAAGGTAAGCATTGATGAACCCATTTCTATCAAATGTGACAATACAAGTGCAATAAGTATATCAAAAAATCTTGTACTTCATTCAAAAACAAAGCACATCCCAATAAAGTACCACTTCCTCAGAGAACAAGTAGCACGGAAATTGGTGAAGTTGGAATACGTACCAACAAAGGAACAAATAGCATACATATTCACAAAACCTCTTGCTAAAGAACCATTCGAATATCTAAGAGACAAACTAGGGGTAGTGTCTGTAGATGTTACTCTCTAATATGATAGAGAAAAAAAAAAACAAAAAAAAAACAAAAACTAATAATAAGGGCTGCATACAAGAAACAGGATCAATGTAGAAGACAAGTGATAGTCAATTAGACAAGAAAGCATCACTCCAGGGGGAGAGAAGTCAATAAATTTTAATAAAAGAGCTAGAAAAATGGATCAATGCATGTAACAAGTCCTCAAGATCAAAGGAAATGAAAAGATCGAAACTACATTGGGAAATGTACAACCCTTTGTCATTGATGTCAAAGGGAGAGGAAAAGAAAGCAAAAGAAGTCTTCTGAAAAGCAAGCAGAGAAAGTCCTGGAGGAAGCATTGGAGTATTTCCATCAATGCCAAAGGGGGAGACTGTTGGAAATATTGTCATTAATGGCAAAGGAGCACAAAGGAGAATCACCAAGACGAGGGAGCATATCAGATTCAAATGGAATTTTTGTAGAGAAAGAAAGTAAAGTGGCAGAGGCTACAAGAGGAAGGAATTTCCTATGTAATTATTGTGTATTAATACAAAATAAAACTCAATTTCTGAGTTCATGTTTCATTACTCTGTGGGCAGGGAAAATTGGCAGAAACCAAATAATTTCCATCATTTTTAAGCTATGGGATTATTGAAGTTGCCTGGATGTATTTTGCAATTAGAGCTGACTTCGTATAAATCATTTCAAGGAGATATTACACATTTTGTTGTGTATACACAGTGAAGTGAGATCCAGAGTTTGAAGTTACATTTGGGGGTTTTATTGTCTTTATAAACGATTATAAAACCACATAAAATGAATACTAGAGGTTAAACCATGTGTGGAATGAATGCCAGAGTGGGGTTGACGACTGGTTGACATCTTTAAAATAGAATGATGGAGTAAAGGAGAAGTCATAGTGCAATGAATAGAAATCGATGGTTTGTTTAAACAAGCATACGGAGGAACTGTAATGAAAGAAATTGGATGTGGAATTGGGAGTCAACGGCAAAGGAGAATAGTGGACGGTTTCAAAAAAGAATAGATGGTTTTCGCATAGGTTGGGAATGGTAATCGGTAATTGTTGGAGAGAACGCGATAGACCTATGGAAGTGACACGTCGCAAAGGAATACCTCCTATTTCACGTTAGTTTGTAAGGATAATTTTTCGGGCTTAATTTTATGTGATAGTCGTCCGATCAAAGGAGGCAAAGATCTGACAGTGTTCGCATCAGAAGTTGTGCAGAGGGACCCAAAAAATATATGTTGGTAATTATTTTTAACAAAAGTATAATTCAAATTATACAGAGAGGATATTTTATATGGTTTGTAAACGCAAATAAATATTTATGAAGAGGAATAAGTTCCGCAAATAAGGTTAAGGAAGAGTGGTTTTATCATGGTTTATAACCATTGTTTTTTTTGAAAAGTGAGCTTGACCGTCAGGAAATCTGTGGGACTGGATATATATATATTGTAATGTTGATATCTTATGTTTAAACCAAAGTATGGAAGGGCAAGTTATATTGTATTTATGACTTATGTTAAGTCGGGTAATAAACCTTGATAATTTGCGATGCGATCACACATCGCAATCGGGGTAAGTGAGATATCTCACAAACTTAGAAGTCACAGAAAATGCGAAGTGAGAAATGATGACGTGGCAATGATGTGGAAAGATGACGTGGCAGTGACGTGGCGATGATGTGGCAAGGTGACGTGGCGCAATGATGTGGAGATGACGTGGACCTGGCTCGCATATCGCAATCGGCGATGCTTATGTGATAAGAATTCGTAAGTTATAGAATTTGCGATGCGATGCAATGCTATCGCATATCGTAATCAGCGATGCTTATGTGATAATAATTCATAAGTTATATAATTTGAGATGCGATGGATAGATGCGATGCGATGCTATCGCATATCACAATTGGCGATGTTTATGTGATAATAATTCGTAAGTTATAGAATTTGTGATGCGGTGGATAGATGCGATGCGACGGATGCGATGCAACTTCAAAGAAAAATTCTAAAGGATTTCAAATCCGAAGGTATAAGGTTCCCCTTTGATAAATCGTATCGGGAATATGAAAGAGCAACAGAGAAATGAAAAAAAAGAGAAATAGCCGAAACATCGAGATACAGCCTGGTGGGACCCTTCGCATATCGCATATCAGGAGATCAGATGGACAAAGACACATGGGATAACTGAATCGTCGAAGTGCGATAAAGAGAGCGTATGCGATGAAGATCAAAGCCAAAACCTAAAGGTCTTTTCAAGTCCGGAAATATGTGGTCTTCCTTTGTAAATCGCATCGGAGAGAAAAGGAGCCATTTAGCAAAGAATGATTGAAACACCGAAGTGAAAAGTGCGATAATGAAACGGACGCGATACAAATCAAAGCTGAAAACTAAAGCATTTCAAGTCTGGAAGTATGTGGATTTCCCGTGTTAAATAGTCTCGGAGATCAAAGGAGGATTATAACGTAAAACAAAAAGAAAAGGTTGAACACGGCAAGGAAAGGCTCGCACAGTTAAAAGCACCCATTCCCGTGCAGAACAGTTATAAATATAACAGAAGGCAGAGAAGACAAAATAATCGGAAAACCAAGAGATGAAAGGGCTGAATTGAAATATATTGATTGTAACTGTAAATGTAAATGAATTAATTATTTTTTTTGTATGTGATGCAAAGGAAATTCTCTGTAGGCAAAGAAAAACTCCACTGCAATACACAAATATATACATTTTGTTATATTATTCTGAATGTGCTGGACAAGAAAATGTGAAGGGGGAAGGCAAAGAGTCATACCTGTTCATTTCGAATTCCCTATGGAATGAAAACAGTTATGAGGTGATCTCTATAAATAATGTTACTAGCATATGCATAAGTGATAGAGAATGTAGAAAGAGGTGAGAGAATGTAAGAAGAAGAAGGAGCAGAGAGAGGAGTTGTGAAGATCCGGAGATGATATAAAGAAAATTTGAAGGTTGGAAGGACAGCAGTAAAGAAGGACAAAAACAGAGTTGATATCCAGGTAAATCAACATATGATTTTATTGTACAGTGAGGAAGTTGGTGCTTCCATATCAAGTTATAGCTTGATAGATGTCCAGTTGTAGCTAGCTGAGGTAGGAGCCTCCTCTAGGTTGTAGCCTGTAGAAAATAGATGGGAGTTGGAGCTTCCTTATGATTTAGCTTGCGGAGAATTGAGGGTGGCTTCAGCCTCCACCTTGGGTTGGAAAGCTGTAGAAAATCAGTGGTGAGAGGGAGTTGGAGCTTGCCTTTGCATCACAACAATAATAAGATGTGGTTTTCTCCCTTATGGGTTTCCGCTTATATCTGTTGTCTATGTGCATGATGATTATGTGTTGATGCTACTCACTTATTAAGATTTTTGTTCCATTGTATATTAAGTTGATCACGAATTTAAGATGTAAATAAGTGTAAAAGAAAGTTTTACAAGACCATGACTGCATTAAACTGATTCACCCCCCCCCCCCCTCTAATTTTAACCAAGGTTTCAACAGAGACTGCGTCATTCTAGCCTCTGCATGGCTCTGCTTCCCTCTACTACTATGTTGTCCTCTCTCGTCCAGCTTTCTGCAGTTGTTTTTGCTTTCTTTGCTTCTTTCTACAGCAAGGATTCTTCAGTCTTCTTGTTGGTGATCCAGCTATATCTGCAATCACTCTGATACCATGTGATAATTTCCGAATATTACTTATGTAGAAACCCTAATTTTAAATCTAGTTATACTTCTCCTATTTAATCAAGTCATTAATCTGAAATTTCAGGATTAACATTTTTTTTTCTAAGTAACACTAATTCTATTAATAATTAACATAATAATACAGAACTTCCTCTGTCCCAGCTGTGGAAGCCTGAGCACAGGGCTTGAATGCCATGAAAATTCATAGTTTAGACTGCCCAACGTGGGGAAACTAGTCCCATAAGATTAAGATTCGCCACCCTCATAAGGGAAACCGGCGTTACATCCCAACTGTTTGTCAAAAATACCAAAATTATAACATGCCACTCTGCTAGCAGAGGATGAAAAAACAAGAAAACCAGAAAGAGCATGAAGACCTTGAACCTGGAAAACAAAAACCTCTGGGGCATCTTCTGACTACTGAGCATCGGTGGAGGAGGGCGGTTCTTCAACGATTCTGCAGCCCCATTCATCTCTGCTCCCCTCATCATCAGTCGGGGGTAGCACTGTATCTTTGTCCGTGCGTTCCACGTGTTGAACCTGCATAGAAACGTATGGGACCAGATTTAACTGGGCCAAGGAATCCTTGGCAAAATCTGCAGTAATGGGGTTGGGTGCAGAGGGGCCCTGGAAAGTGACGGAGGGACCAGGAGTAGTAGATGGAGGAAGCACCAAACTAGAAGATTCTTCACAAACCGTAACAGTGAAAAAAGCTTTGAGGACCGGGCATTCAAAAGTGCAGTCGAAGGTAAACTCTGCACGTTAGGAAGACTGGCGGAGGGAAGAAGTGGGATGCTGGTGAGGAGCGGAGGGAACAGCAGAAGGGCGGACCGGAGGCATTGGAGAGAAGACGAAAGGTGACGGGGGATGCCCAGAGGGAGGAGCGGAGGGAGGGCCATGAGGTCTGCCTCTGTGACCTCTAGATTCCGAAGAAAAGTCCGATGAAGAATCAGAGGCGAGTGACAACGGAGACCGATGAACTCTGCCCCGACTGGAGCCTCTTCGACAGCGCATGCGCTGGTGCAAATGAGGCATGGCGGAGGGGGGAGGCAGATGGAATGGAAAAAAAGGCAGAGATTGCATAGGAACAGAGGGGCAATACAGCAAATTTGAAAAACATAATTGACTGTGAGAGTAATGGAATTCCGGAATGGTTTCCAAACAACATAAAAATTCACACCTTCGGCTTGTTTGTGTTCGAGCGCTAGGCTCCGAGAAGGCAGACGGGCAAGAAGCACGGTGAGACACAGTAGCAGAGAAAACAAGGCATGCGCCATGCAAATGATTCCTATCCATGCCAAGAGCCGAGGTAAAATAGATGAAGAGCATGCTGCGAAGACGGTTCCAGAGACTGCACTTAATATGGCGTGGGGTGGCGAATTGAATGCCACAGTAAGTGCGAGTGTGGGAGACCAGATGGCCTGCCCATAGGTTCTTCCTCGGGAGGCGACGAGGGACGAGAGTCCCATCATGATGAACTGGAGTCAACCGCATCCGGAGAATTTCAGCATTAACATTGAAGTAAACACATTAACAATATTCACAGACATAGATCTAAACTAAATACATGCACATAGACAAAGTGACACACAAGATTTTAGGGACAAATTTCCCCGGAAAAACTAGTCTTCTAGCTGCTGGAGGGTTTATATTATTAAGTAGATTCTAAGTACAGAAAATATGGGCACCTTATTAGTTAACCCGACATAGAAATATAATATCTGCAACAATACCTTTGTTCCGAAGATGGAAAAATGTACTGATTCACACCCTCAAACAGTATTTACATAACTTGGCCCCCTTCTATCTTCAAAAACCCCAAAGCTGCTCTGAAGCCCTCTGCATCATCTTTTCTACCCTGTTGGTCCCCTGCACTACTTAGGAGAGGCCTGAGTAACCCCAGACTAGGTGATTCAATCCCTGCGCTTCCCTAACTGGGCCTGTGTAAGCCCTGATGGCCTCCTGTTGCCTCTATGTTGCCCTTTCTGGGCCTGCGTAAGCCCTGATGGCCTCCTTCTGCCTCTATGCTACCCTTTCTGGGCCTGCGTAGCACTGAAACCCTCTACGCTGCGTAACTGCTGCATAGCTACAACCCCATTTGCCTTGCTCTGGTTGTTGCTTCTCTGCCTCTTGTTGACTCTTGTCTCTGGGATTAGATAATCCCCTTAGCCAACACTACGCCTCGCTACAGCTTAAACACTTATGGAAATTCTTCGAAAACCACACCCTAGAATTCCAGCTTGGTCTCAGTGCTCTGCCTCCGTGTGTGTTGGACCAACTGACCCCAAGCCTTTCCCTTATACATTCTCATTAGGAAACCAACGGTCGTGATCTAATATTGATTTGACAACTAAGATTAAAATAAAATTTGATCCGTGTGACTTAAATCATTTCCATCACATGTTTAAATTAATTACCTTTAATATTTTAATTTTTCTAATTTAGACTTAGGGTTATGTTAACACCAAATTGAGTTCCTGTTGGGTTGCTTCAATGGTCAACTTGGAGTAACTTTTTCAAACCACTGTCAACTAGAAAGTAGACTCTCGAGTGTGAGAGGTCTCTCTCAAAAGAATAAAGGATATTCAATGAGAATTTTATGAAAACATATGACTAACTCTAAATTGGATTGAATGTGTTGTTTTTGTGTAGGTGAAAGATGTAAAGGGTTTGCTACCATTGGGCTTATGGAGTCAATATGAAAACTAAGTCACAAGTCAACTTATCTCATGGAAGCTGAGGTAATTGTATTCTTATTAAACCACACATGAAGGAAAAAACAGAAAGCTATATGTATACAGGAAGTTGGAGCATGTCACAATGAATTCCAAGTGATTAAACATAATCAAATTGATAAAACATGAAAAAACAGCAGATTAGATGTATAAAGGAAGTTGAAGCATGTAATCATAAATTCCAAGTGATTATACAACTAGAACACTGGAGAGAAAGTAAAAGACTAATATAAGAGACATAGATAAGAATACAGAGAAGAATCCCAAGTCTGAAATAGGTTGTTGCAAATTTTATATTACTGATAGACAAAGATTACAAGAGTAGTGCCTACATAACATCTCCCAACTCTTTGTCATCCGATATTCTGCCTATTAATAGGCTTCAACACCTTCACATTGGATCTGCCTTCAATTTGGACCTTTGAATTCTTCTCTTGACACCTAATCTAACTAAAAATCCAAATACATGGTAATGATAATGACACCTTAAATTTTAGGAGTTAGATACCTAATAGGACCCAACTATCGATTTATTACACTTTCCAACTGAAAGGACCACATCTTTACAACGGAAATGATCATGTGCTTAGGTGCCACTGACCATGATCAAACTATAAATACCTCCACTATATTCATAAACTCATCTTCCTATTTTTAAGGAGATGATGACATGACATTTGCTTACTGTCTTTTGCTGAGTTGCTGAAAAAGACAACTTTGTAGAAGACCAAATATTTGCTAGAATGTTCCACTGCTACCTTGGAATGCCTCCACGTGGTTGGTTGTCTTTTAATACACTTTCCAAACATCAAAATACAACTAAAAACACTATGCTACAAAAACAGAGTGCAATAGGCAGTTTCGTAGCGTAGTTTAGTATCAAACTCATTTCAGCCATCCAAGTCAACTTTTAGCTCTATTTGCTAAAGTAGACATGTTTGTTGGGTTTAAAGAGCTAAAAAAAAAAAATTCCAGGCCTTGAATTTGATTTTATCCATCCCTTTTTCCATGTAATCACCTACAGCAGTTTTGTAGCAGATTTTCGGCTTCAAGCCTGGGAGTTGCTACGAAACTACCTAAAGTGAAAAAAATTCAAAATTCTCCCTTTTTCTTCAAAATTTCACCTGTATGCCTACAAATGGATATGATGAAGGATGATAAGGAACTTTTGGTTCAAAATTCCTCTTACCCTCTTCAAAAAGCATCATTTTCACCTTTAGCAAGTTAATTTACCATTAAAATGATTGTTTTTTCTGAAAAATAGGGTTCAAAGATGAGCTCCTATCTCCATATCCTTGATATTTGTTACAAAACTAGAGAATGTTTTGTAAATAAGTTCCTCATCAAGAAAAACCTCTCTTGGTTTTTTGAAAACCCTCCAGCTGTTGGGAATATGCATTAGAAAAACGTGTCTAAAACAAGAAAATTCTGAATTCTGAAAATAGGTCCCAAATACATCTTCTAATATCCAAATTGGTAGCACCTGTGAAAAAAGTGAAAAAGGTTATTGTTCCTTGTTGTATTCTTGACAATAACCTCTCTCAATATTGCAGAATTCATCTATGTTCATCCATAATCTTCTCTTTAAATTTACTGCTCACACAGTCCAAAGACAAAGCAAATTCCCTTGTAGCTCCAACAGAAATTCAAGCAACCTGAATTGGTGAATGCTTCAGCAAAGCTAGGTTCCTCCATGAATATATTAAGGTCCATGAGCTCCTATCTAACCATAGAGCCTCCTTTTTACACTTTCTTATTCATGGCCATCTCTCTTTATAACCAAACTTCCTTCTTAAAAATGTGACACCTGTAAAAAGCAAATTGGGCAGCAAGTTGCTTGCCACAAAGCTAAACTTTTCAAGGATAACAATAAGATTCTTTACATGCAAAGGCTTAAGGTTTAATTATAGAGAGGAGCTTGGGTGATTTGTTTAAAAAAGATGAAATTTGAACATGAGAGGGAAAATGACAAATGGAGGGATGAAGGTGGAATGATGGCAAGCACTTATGATTTCACATGTTGGACAGTTGTCATAACCTACTAGGTGATATCACCTTTCCCCAAAACCAATAGCAAATGACAAGTCATCGATTTTATTTTGGCAGATTTTCTACGGAATTATCAGGTAGTTTTGTAGTGAAATCTGTTGTTTTGCCATTGTATTCACTACGAAACTATGAACAACTGACAAGTGGCTCATTTTTGTAATTTGAAGACATGGGTGCGAAAACTAAATGACATGGAGTGTATTTGGCGAACATGACATGACTCGTGGTGGGTTTTAGTCTTAAGATAAATATGATTTTATAAATTATTCATCAAATGCATGACCCAACATAGCACAACATGAAACCTATGGTGACCTTATCAAAACAAATTTTGAAAAAATTGAGTGTAATAATAGTGGCTCCACTGGGGATGGTGTGCCCCTGTGGTACAACAAAGAATTTGTAGATCCAGTGCCTTATCTTGAGAAATTGAAAATTTTCTGAAATTGATGAAGACTTTGCCAAGCTCTTATGGCCTTCTCCTTGGGCTCAAGCTTGATGATAACTATTGAAAACCAAATATGTACATGCTGAAAATATGCTCGGACTAATTGAGCTTATTCACACACACTCCTACCTACCCTAACAGTTGCAATCTTCATTTTTTATTCAAGAAACATGAAACCTCCAATAAATCCATTCAATGAGTCGATATGATACCTGAACTCCTTGATTGTGCTTAAACCAAAAGAAAATTGTATTCTAAAATGATAAAGGTAACAGAAAATGGGTTTTTTTTCATAGTGAAAAAATAATTGAAAAGTTGGACTATAGAACTCTTCCATGTAATCAGCTATGGGATCATAGAAGACATAATTTATTGATATCCCTTTTAAGCTCTCAATGACAAATTGATCCTGGATATCCTTTTCATTTTCTTCGTCAAGGCTGAACCTTGATTCCAACTCTACAATATCAAGCTCATAACCATATTCTTCTCTATCAGCAAGTCAAATGGTATAATAATTTCCTCTCTTTTTGGAGGAGGAAGACTTTTCAAGAACTGTTTAGGATCTTGGAAATCATATGATTCAATTTGATCCAATAGTTCAATTTCATTTTCTAATCTTTCAGCAACTAAACCAACAAAACAAATTTTATTTTCAGGTGTGAGTCGACTGGATTTCAAACAACGGAATACTATTGTTGAAAAATGTTCATCTATCTGAAATTCTGCTAACTCATCCCTTACACTTTGTAACATTTCATAATATAAAGGGTTTTCCCCATACCCTGTCATCTTGGATCACCATCAATGTTCCGAAATCTGGATTCTTTGGCAGCGAAGTCGCTCTCAACTTTGAAGCTCGGGATCTTGAACAATGGAGTCGCCAAGTGAATGGTACATCCTTCCTATGTTTGGCTTGTGTTCACCATCACAAGTCAAATGTGAACTTTGTCATTCTTCCTAGAGAAAATTATACCTTCGATCCCCGACAGCGGTGCCAAAATGTTATCTCTAAACTAGTATTGATGGGCTGCTCCAACAGACAACTTAGAGTAACTGTTTCAACCAACTTTGAATTGAAGATTATCCTCTTCAGTCTTAGGGGGCTCTCTCAAGGTAACTTATGATTCTCAATGAAAACTCAATTAGATGGCTAACTTATGACTGTAAATTGATTATGATTTGATTGTAGGTTGAAAATTTAAAGGGCTGCTACCATTGAGAAAATGGAGTCAACATCAGACAAGTCAATGAAATTATCCTTCTTATGGAAATTGAGGCAAATGGAAGTTTCAATGATAAGATGGTACACGTACACAATACAGGAAGAAAACAGCAATTTAACATCTAAAGGAAGTCATAGCATGTTTCCATGAGTTCTGAGTGATTAGATATAAACTAACTGCAGATATTAAACATAAAAGATACAAGACAAATAACTCATTGAACACCTCATTCGAATCTCGGGTGAAAAAGACCAAAACAACCACTGTATATTACTAAAGCTGAAAGTTTTACAAAAATAGCAGTGTAGTACAATACTCTCCAACCCTTTCATATTCAATCTTCTATTTATAAATAGACTCTTTTTACATTACATAGGATGTTGGATCCTCGAACCTTGACTCTGACAGCTAATCATAACTGACAACTCTATTTCTGGAACATAAAAAGACACCTATTCAAATAAGAGTTTCTCTCCTAATGGGACTCTAATTACATTTATTTCCTCCACTTCTCTAATAGTGGGATCATTACATAGATAAGTATTAGGTGCTCGGATGGCATTCTCCTTGACATAATACATAAATACACTTTCCAAGAATTTAGCAACAGTTGTCCTATTTTCTAGGAAAGGGTCAACAATAACCATAATTTTGTCTTCATGTTTTTTTGTATGAGTGGCACATATGTCAAGTGATGAATATATGTTGAGATGTCTCCTTATCTGTTTGGATGCCTCCACATGGATGGTTGGTCTTCCATATGTCTTTTGAACCTTCAAAAACACCTCGCTGCAAAACAGAGCATCTTTAGGCAGTTTCGTAACGTAGTTTAGTAGCGAGTTGGTTTCTGTCTTTTAACCTTCCTTCTACCACCTCTGCTGGTCAAAATTAATTTGTCAGGTCAAAACATCTAAATACTATCAAACTCCCTCCTTAGTTCTTTATAAAACTAATTTTAAAGGCCAAAAGGAATATTCAGAAATTTCGTAGCGTTTTTCAGCCTTCAAGCCCAAATCTCGCTATGAAACTACCTAATAAGGCAAAAATTGCAGATTTTGTAACTTTCTTCAAAAATTTATCTTCTAATCCAAAATTTATGTCACTTTCAATCTATAGCCATTAATAAAAATGTCTCGGCTCATCTCTTTAGTCCTTGGGTGTTTCATCTTCATTAACAATAGGTTGACCTTCAAGTTCTTCAATCACTTTCATTTTTAGTCCTCTCTTCTCCAACTCATCTTGAATCGTGTCCATTTGTTCCTGAAGGTCTTCCACTTGATTTTGTGCAGGTGTATATTCATATTCCTGTTATGTTTGGTTATAGGTCTTAGAGTTTGGGTCCTTTTTAGTAGTCTTTTAGCATTACTCATAGATTCTAAAACACTTGAGAGTTGATTGTCCCATTTTTTCATCATCTGATCAAACTCAGCCTTTTCAGACCTATGATTCTCTACTTCCAACTTCAACTCAAGTATTTCCTCTCTTTCTTCTATTATTTGTTCTATGGGGAGTTATGTTTCTAATTTTCCAACCATCATCTCCTTTCCCTTTCTCTGCATAGTGACAACTTCTTCTATTGTTGGGGATAAAACTATGATGTTTTCCAGTTTCATATCTTCACTGACTTTCTCTGATCTTTTGATTTCCATGGCCTTCTTTACAATTTGTGACCTAGTCATTGGCTTCCTTGGTTGAAACATGAAGCCAACTTCCTCTCCTACAAAATCCAACTTCTTTACAGACCTACCTTTCTTCAATTTTCTTCCATCACCTTCAATATCTTTTTCTTGCACTATTGGAGACTCCTCAATATCTATTGCATGTAGAGTTTCTTCCAGATTTCCTTTGGCCAATGTCTTACTCCTTTTTATCCTCTTACTGCTTTGTTTTCTAATCCTTTGTTTCTGTTTTGCACGCGATGGCTGAGGGATATCAGTTTCTTGCAGAGGTTCTACTTCAATGTCCATTGCTTATACAGAAAATTGTCTTCCTTCTTCCTCAATATCTTCTATTGCAGCTGGATATGTAGTAGTTTTAGGTTTTGAAAACTTATTTGGAGTCACTACATCTACTTCATACCCACTCATAAAAATAAAATAGGTCCAATCTTTGTTTAACCTTTTCAACTCTTCCAGCACTAACAGTTTTATCAGACCATGGTGAAATATTGATGTTTCATTACCTTCTGACTTGACCTGAACTCTATCTGACATCTTTCCCAAACTCCTGTATAAAAACAAGGGTAGGTCAAGAGGTTGCTTACCAACAAAATGCAGGAGTATAATATGGTAAGAATAAACCATGTGGAATCTCCCTTCGCAGTTGAAGTATATTTGGATCACCAGCAGCAGCTTTGCATAATTGTATTTCATATAACTCCTGGGGATGTCATTGGTCATATCAACTCCTCTGTGCTCCTACTTGAGAAACTCTTCATGGCCTTGAATTCTGAACTTTGTGCATTTGAAACATTCTTCACCACTTCTAGGAATTTATGTAGCTTCGGAGATGATATCTGGTGACACTGTGAAATTCAAAATCCCAACTTTTGATGTTGTCCCTGTAAAATTTTTTGCAAAGTCTTTGGAAATATGTGCATGGAAACCCTACAATTTCTGGCAGAATTGTAGGCAGCCTATCTTCCTGAAATCCTCCATAGCAGTGGGATCTTCATTCAGCAGATTCAAATCCATTGGATTATACCTTACGCAATGACCACCCTTATTTGTTTTCTTCTTCGATGCCATGATGTTTTATACTCTTTGTTGCCTCACTTGTTGATGATACCTGCAGAACCAATTCGAATAGAAACTTGCTTTGCGTAGTGAAGCAGCTCTCAAACAGTGACAGTGAGATACTTCACATGCAATAATTGAACGTTGAATGACAAAGAGAAACTTGGGGTAAAGTTTCAGAGGTAATTTGACAACTCAGAGTTTGATGATGACACATGTGACCATAAAAGACAAAAATGATAGCAGATATGGCTATGCATGTTTGGGAATCAACATAAAAAACTCAAATGACATAACCCTTTACTTGTCTTATCGAAATTTGACACCTCACACCACTCTGACACTTTCTACAGAAAAAACCCAGTTTCGTAGAAAAAACCATTTAACTTTTGACAGATTCGCTACGGAACTGTGGAACCGTTTAAAAATTTCATGAAAATGACTTATGAGACAGCATGAACCTAGTTCAATGACATGTATGACCCTATCAATGAAAGTTTTAAAACTAATGAGTGATAACAAGTCCTTAATTAAAAATATTAATTAATTAATTTTCTCTTAATACAGATGGAATTTCTCAAATCCCTTTTTTGGGTCTTGGAGATCTCATGTACTTTATTCCCTCCACAATGTTTGGGATCTAGAGCACATCTGAAGCTACCCCAACACTCCCTCTTAGTGAGTAATGTGCTCCAGCACAACACTACTTCACCCCGAAGTTCTGCACTGATCTCTGGTGTGGGTCTCTGCGTTGATGCTTGGCTTACAACCCTTCATCATTGCGCTGTCACTGCTTTCCTGTATTGTTTCCCATGGCGCTGCCACAACCACTGCTACATCTGTACTACAAATCCCTCTCAATATTCTACATTGTGTGGCCAACTGTTGCACTGCAACTCAGTTACTGAGAGAAAATCCTGCCAAATAGTTGATAGACAAGTCAGTTGGGCTACATCCTCATCACTTAAGCTCCATAGGTTGTTGCTCTATGCTTTCATATGGAGGTTGCTGCATAGCTACAGCTCTGTACTGCATAAGCAGACCTCCTCTGCATTTTTGAAGTCACATCAGCCCCTCTGCACTAAAGTCCCCTACATTTCTTTTGCATTGCGCTATCCTCCTGAAGCCTCTATGTTGTTGTAGCTCTGCTCTGCGTAAGCCAACCTGCACTGCGCTGCTAAAGTCACATCATCCCCTTTGTGCTGCGCTGCTACACTTTTGTTGCATCTGCATTATGTTGCTCCCTTTTAGCCTCCAGCTCCACCTCTGCTCCATCTGTGACTCTTTGCACCCACTGCTCCACTTGTCCTTCTACTGTCTTAAGGCTCTCGTAGCATTTATGTGATCCAAGAGTTGGGCTACTCAAGGATCTCGCCACTGCTTTGTAGCTTCTCTACAGATCCATGTCACCCCACTTTCGTGGTTCATGAGCGCTCATGGCTACATCATCTTCAGAGCCATCATCCACCACAGCAACCTTAGAGGTAGAAGCTTCCTTTTCCTTCTTCTTTTGAGGAAAATTACTAGAGAAATGTCCTAATTCGCCGCACTAGAAACACTTGATCTTAGATAGATCATGCTTCATCCTCCCTTGCTACCTCTTTGATTCCAATGCTACATCTTCTTCCTCTTCCTTCTTCACTTTACTTGATCTGGTGTTATATTTTCTCTTGGTGAACTGGCGGAGTTCTTCTTGACGGAGGATCGCCCACATAATGTCCCAGTTGGGAAGGTCCGCTCTACCTAAGATACTTTGGAAAAATGTTTCCCAGCCCTCTGTAACCGCATTGAGTGCAATCCTCACCATAATATCATCCTCCACTTTCACTCACATGGCAATCAACTGATCCATGATCGCCTATAATCTGAAAAGGAAGGGTTCAATCTCTTCTCCCTTGGCCATCATGAATAACCCCATTTGATTTTCCAGAAGCATTCTCCTTTGGAAGGATCTTCCTTCATATAGTACTGTTAAGGCTTTCCACATATCATTAGTTGTCTTCATTTTGGCTATGTGTGGTGCTACATGATCCTTAAGCCCGTTTATTATGAAGTTCTTGGCAGGTGCCGTTGCTTCTTCAGAAGATCCACATCGGTTGGCGTGGCTAGGACTTTATCTACATGCTCCCTCAGATCATATGCCTCCATGACTATCTAGATTCTAGCCTTCCAGACTGCAAATTTTAACATGTCGTCCAACCTATCTTGATCATGTAGTCCGTGAGGTTCCATCTGCTCAGCAAATCTATCAGAACAAATCCTCTTCTCTATTCTAGAGACTCGGATCCAGGGTCCTTGGTGAGAAAGGCACCCTCTAGTCCCTCTGACAACTGACTTCCTCTCTTGGAAGTCTACCAAATCACAATGAATCAACTCTCTTTGATCCTCTGATCGATCTACAGATTTATTTGGCTGGAAATTCCCTAAGAAGATGTTCTCCTCCTGCTCTTTGTCAACTAGTGCTCAGGCTAATTTATGCACCTTCGGAAATTTAACCCCACCAACAACTACTGAAGCTCTACAACATTTCTTCTGGCACTCTGAAATAGCAACAGCTTCAAGACTGTGTCACCCTAGCCAGCCTCTGTGTGAGCAAACAGTCCCATCACTTCCTATGCGCAGTAAGTACATGGGTCTGTGTGGAGACTGCGTCACTATGGCCTTTGCATGGCTCTACTTCCCTCTGCTGCTACGTTGTCCTCTGGTCCAGCTTTCTGCAGTTTCTACTGCTTTCTTTGCTGCTTTCTGCAACAAGTATTCTTCAGTCTTCTTGCTGGTGATCCAGCTAGATATGCAATCGCTCTAATACCATGTGAAAATTTCTGAATATTACTTAAGCAGAAACCCTACTATTAAATATCGTTATACTTCTCCTAATTAATCAATTTATTGATCTGAAATTTCAGCATTAACATCGAAGTAAACACATTAACATTATTCACAGATAGAGATCTAAATTGAATACATGCACATAGACAAAGTGACACATAATATTTTATGGACAACTATCCTCAGAAAAACTCAATGCAGGAAAACCGGTCTTCTAGCTACTAGAGGGTTTATATTATTAAGTATATTTTAAGTACAACAAATCTGGGCATCTTACTGGTTAACCTGACAGAGAAATATAAGATCTGCAGCAATACCTTTGTTCCGGAGATGGAAAACTGGACTGATTCACACCCTCAAATGAGATTTACATAACATGGCCCCTTTCTATCTTCAGAAACCCCAGCGCTACTCTGAAGCCCTCTGTGTCAGCTTTGCTACCCTGATGGTGCCCCTTCTTTGCTCAGGAGAGGCATGCGTAACCCCAGACTAGGTGACGCAATCCCTGCGTTGCCCTAGCTGGGCCTGTGTAAACCCTGATGGCCTCCTATTTCCTTTGTGCTGCCCTTTCTGGGCCTGTGTAGCACCTACGTAGTTCTAAAGCCCTCTGCACTATGTAATTTTTTCATATCTACTACCCCCTTTGTGCTGCTCTGGTTGTTGCTTCTCTGCCTCTTGTTGATTCTTGGCTCTACGATCAGATCATCCCCTTATCCAATGCTACCCCTCGCTGCAGCTGAAACACTTCTGAAAATTCTTAGCAAACCACGCCCTAGAAATCTAGCTTAGTCTCGGTGCTCTGCCTCCGTGTGTGTTCTCCAACTGACCCCAAGCCTTTCCTTTATACTTTCTCATTGGGAAACCAACAGTCGTGATCTAATCTTGATTCAACGGCTAAGATTGAAAGAAATTTTGATCTGTGTGACTTAATTCATTTCCATAACATGTTTAAATTAATTACCTTTAATATTTTAATTTTCCTAAGTTAGACTTAGGGTCCTTAATTAAAAATATTAATTAATTAATTTTCTCTTAAACTGGATGGAATTTCTCTAATACCTCTCTGGGTCTTGGATATCCCATGTACTCTAGTCCCTCCACAAATTTTGGGAGCTAGAGCACATCCAAAGCTACCCCAACACTCAAAAATCTCAACAATAAATAGTGGAGTTTTAGAGTTAGAGGAGGTTGATGGATGTAATGACTAGAGCTACTATGTCCTTTGTTTTCATTAATTTAATACACAGTTGCAGAAGTGTTTTGTTCAGACCTGAGATTCTGATTAAGCTTTTATGTGTTTGTATCCTTTTATCTTTTGAATGTTGATTCAACTTGCTCATACATAATTACTTGGAATTCATAAAAACTTATGCTCCAACTTCCTTTATGTATTATGTTTGTTGTCAAAGTTAAATTGTAAAAGCTCATGTGCCTTAGTTTCCATGAATGATACTTATTTGTAATTGAATTTCCATGCTGACTCCATGACCAATGGTATCCCTCGCTCATTTTCCACCTACAAAAAATCATCTAAAATACATATAAGAGTTATACATCATCGTTATAAGCTTGTTTATTGATTATCTTACCTTTTCTTGAGAGATCCCTCTCTGGTTGGAAGGGCTAACTTCCAACCCCAAGTGTTTTGAAATAGTTACATCAAATTGACTGTTGAAAAACCCAATTAGTCCCAATTTGGTGATAACAGTACCCAAGAAGGGGTCTTGGAATATGTGTATTGACTATGGGACTTTAAACAATATTATAGTCAATAATCAATATCCTCTTCCCAATATCAACCATTTGTTAGACAAGTTGTAGCATGCCAAGTGTTTCAATAAAATGTATCTCAAACTGGGATACGACTAGGTATGTTCAAAAAAGAAAAAAATTAGAGGACCACCTTCAAAATAAGAAAAAGATTGTATGAATATTGTTAATGTCATTTGGTTTATGTAGTGTGTCATATACAATTATAAGACTTATTCATTATTCCCATATTTAGATTCATTTTTTATTCTATATTTTAATGATATATCCGTTTATATCTCTACCTAGGAGGAGCACATATTACATCTCATGTAGATGTTTAGAGACTCTAAATAAGAACCAACTGCTAGCTAACATCAATAACTGTGAGTTTTCTTAGTATTCAATAGTGTATTTGGTGTATGTTATCCGTGGAGGGGAACTTTAGACAAATATCATAAATATGGGGGTCATCATGAAATTCATAGTTCCTACTAATGCAACAAAATTTAGGATCTTTGTTGGGGCAGAAAAGTACTTAAGGAATTTCATAGAATCCTTTTCAGTGATAGATGCACCACTCTATGCCAAAACCATAAGTGATAAGAGTTTCCACTGGAGAAATATTTAACATAAGGCTTTTGATGAGGTTAAAAAATATATTAGTCAAGTACCAGTTCTTGAATTTCCAAACTTGAAAAATCCTAATCGAAGTGCAAATATATGTGAGTGGGTGTAGTCTTGATGTAAGGAGGAAAGTTGGTATGCTATCATTCAAAAATATCTTGTGGGGGAGTCTTAAACCACCAAACCTATGATTAAAAACTTTAATCCCTAGTGCAAGTTGTTAAGAAGTGGAAGCACTATCTTATGGGAAAGGAGACCATTATTCACATAGATCACCAACCACTGCAGCATTTGCAGGTCCAAATTAAGCTTTAGTAAACTAGGAATTACAAACAAATAGGGATTTTATAGTAATTTCATCTAGCCAACAAGTATAAAAATGGAAACACTATTAAGTTAGCAGACGTGTTGTCAATGCCATCCACATCTAATATTATAGCTTTGGGAACTCTTGTGCACATCAATCATTTTACCCATGACACATACAAAGAGTCATGCATAGAATATTGGGACTTCAAGAAAGTGTTTCAATAGCTACATGTTCAAATTCACTTAGAAGAAGGTGATAGTAAGGCAGAATATCATCTCCAAATGGGTTACTCTAAGAGCTAGAGAAGCTTTATGTGCCTAAAGGTGAAAATTACATCTTATTAAAGATGATCACACCTCCAAGGTTTTAAGATAGTTTGGTGTTGGGAAGACAATTGAAATCCCAATATTTGGAAATGGAGAATCATGACACAAAAGGATCTCGCGCTCCACTTCTCTCTTGGGTGGTGGCCCTTTAGGCTTCTAGAGAACTCTCTTATATTCCTATAGGGATGCCTTTTTCATTATTTTGTCTTAAAAATAGTAACACATATTTATTTTTTGAACAATTACTAATAAATTTCTTAGCCTGGTTGGCACTTATCAATAAAATATTAGAATTTCCCTTATGTATGTTCATGATGAATTATTTCCCCTCCTTAAGGATTTGGTACTGGTTGGATCTCCACATGAATATTACATATCCCATATACATATAAATAATCTCAAACATAGCTCCACATACATCAAGTGGAACTACACCCAATTCTACTTCATCAATAAAATTATCACTAATAACAAATTTTATTTTACACTTTTTTATTACCTTTATTATTGCATTCTTATCTACCCATCCCAATGGAATCGAGATTGTATGATCACAAACCTACAATCCAATTTTGTTGACCAAATATACTACTATGAGGTTAAGCTATGAACTTGACTTGAATAGTGTATCGATATTTGTGTTTTTTAACTAGATCTTAATATGGAAGAGATTGGTCATTTCCTTCTCTTCCTAATGATAAAGGATACTCAGATTCACCTCCATTTTCACTAAAGTATAGAAAATACTCTCCTCCATGTCATAGCTACTTTCCACCTAATTGCTTGAATTTGTGGTGACAAGATTCATTTTCTTCTTGTCCTTTCAATTCTTTGGATTCAACTCTAGACGCAATTTTCAACACTTATCCTCTATGTGGCCATCAATGTTGTAGTGATTTCTAGGATCCTTGCACTTATGTGTAATGTATTTTTTCTTCTTTCCCTTTCCCCATTTCTACTTCTTTTTCTCTTCTTTGGAAGCTTCCCAGTGCTCTTTATGTTTCGAACCACTTGATTGCCCTTTCTTTTTTCCTATGTTTTCCAAGCACCGTGCCTACACACAAGCCTCATCTACATTTCCTGGCTTGAACAACGGCACCCGCTTTTGCAGATGGCTATGTAGACCCCCCAGATACTTACAAAGTACATCTAGATTCTTAGGAGAGATAGCCAACATAATTTCCATCTACCTAAATTCAATGTACTCTTATATTCTTTTCCCCTACCTCCGCCTAAAGTAATGTCATCGAATCCAGTGGTTCTCTACATACCTGATTATGTAGAATTTGGATTTTATGCTGGTTTTAAAATTGTACCACTTTGTTATTGGGGGATCACACTCCAGTCTAAGTGTCTTTGTATGGATTTCCTACAAGGTTATGGCATGGTCTTCTAACTTCAATCTAGCAAATGATATTGTATATTCATCTACGTGGTGAACACTAAAGTAAACTTATAAATATTGCAACCAATGATTTGATTTTAAATCATCAATATCACATTGATATGGCTTGATGTAGACCTTTCATTCCATCTTGAAGAAGGACTGTGAATGCTTGATGGCATTTGAACTCTATTTCTCTTTCTTGAGTTCTCTCCTTGACTCCTTTTTTAGGTCTTCATGTTCCCTCGATTTTCCCTTTAATAATACCTCTAAGTTGGAACTTCTATCCTCTCCAATTCTTAGATTGTTTTCCAAAGGCACTATAAGGAGGTTCATATTATGGCTAATATCCATGGCTTGCGCTTTGATCCTCAAGAGTCTCTCTTCTATGAATATGTTACTATTAAAATATTCATCATCTATCGTTGGGTTTTATGACTTTCTACGTAACCGTCTCTTGGATCCAATGCAACTTCCCATAAGAATCCTAGAATAAACCTACTATAATTCCAATTAATTGTAAACTATCATAGATATTCCACTAGACAGTTCAAACACAATAAAATTGATAAAAATAGATTAAAATATATACTATAAGGGTTAATTTCCTTTGATTCCAAATTTATCAACTATTTTTTTTTAACGTGGAAAATAGAGAGCAATAAGATACAATCACGCACCAACCAAAATGATCACAATATATGCTCTGGGAAACCCTTATGGGAGAAAATCCAGCTAGAAGGTGAGGTTTCTCCACTCTTATTTGTTTGGAATGGAGCTAATGCAAGTACAAAGGAGAAGGTACTCCCCGTGGAGTTATCTAAGACCAGTGACTTGATAGGATAGGATAGACATGAGACCCCCTCTATTATGCTCTCTCACTCCCACTCCCAAGTTGTTCTTCTCTATTATGGAACAAGATACAATCAAAATGAATGGAATCCCTTTTCCTTCTATTGGAGCTTATAACATAACCCAATAGGCAACTAGGGGTTAAGTATCACTCCTTCAAATCTCAATTAAAATTACAACTTTGACCCTTCTAGAGTCTTGTTCATAGTATTCATGTGGATAGCCCCCTTTGCATGAACAATTGGGTTGACATGGTATCCTCTTGAACCATGGTGGTCAAACAAGAAGGTTAACTTATAGGTGGCATAACTTTTGCATATAGATATTGTTTGGCATATGTATTACATTGTTAAAAGGTCTCTAAGTTTAGAATAGTGCCACGAGGTTTGGCACAAGCAAGAGTACTTAGACCTCGGAAAACTTTTGCTAATGCCTCAAACTTCCTCCAAAATGTTTCAGACCCAAATTATTTAAAATGGAACTCATTAATAAAAATGGCCCTATAGTTGATTCCTTCAATTTTTCCACTCTAAAAAAATCATCGAGTACGTATGACATAGTATAATGATCCAATTTAGATCATGTTCACACCTCCAAGGTTGTGGGACATTTTGATTTTGGAAATGTACTTGCTAACTTACGAAGTCTTGTGTACTCGCCCAAAATTCAAGAAGATGTATTGTGGTATATTAGAGGATGCATACTTTTTTGTACCAACAGGCCCAATAATAGAAAGCAAGGTTTATACCATATCTTACTTGTACCCACACAACCTTGGGAAATCATTTCCATGCATTTTTTGAGTGGTTTACCAACAACTCAGAAGGGACATGACAAATTATTTTTAGTGGTTGATAGGTGCAGTAATATGTTCATTATTATGCCTTATAAAAGGACCATGAAATGAGAAGAAGCTACAAACCTGCTCTTTGAACAAGTCTAGGTACAATTTGGGATGCTAATGAGCATCATCTCAAACAAAGATTAAATATTTACCAATGACTTTGGTATTACACTTTGTGAGAGGATGGACACTAAACTAAAGAGAACTACAACATTCCATCCAAAAATAGATGGGAAGACAAAATTAGTCAAGAATACTTCGGTGCATATTTTGAAGGGTTACAACCAAAATCACCCTAAGACCTGGGATGAAAATTTGATCTATATTCAACACACTTATTATAGATAAATTCACATTTCTACTAGTAAGTTCCCTTTCGGAGATTTTTTTGAGTATTTGTCACCTTCACCCTTAGATGTTGTATATGGATAGCAAAGAAGAGTGAGGGAATACAACACAATAGAAGCATTGAGAGAAAATAATTATGTTGAAAAGATTAGGGTTCCATTTGCAAGTACAAGAGATATTGAAGAAGTCACAGGAAAAGTATAAGACCATATAAGATCAACATAGAAACAAAAAGTCATTCAAAATGGCAGACAAATTTTGGTTACAGCTAAACAAATAAAAACTACAAGGTCCTAATAAGAATATCAAGGCCCTATGATATGGCCCTTTTGAAGTATTGGATAAGGTTGGAGATGATGCATATAGATTCATTCTATCCCCATACATGTGCATTTACTTAGTAGTGAATGTGGATAATTTGAAACTCTATAATCCTTCCCTATTAGATCAAGAGGAGGAGTAAGTCCTACCAACCATAAAGGACTTAAGATGCTCAAGCAAAGTTGGTAGAAGACAATTTTGCAAAAATCCAAAACTACAAGATAGAAGAAGCATGACCTTTGGAAAATTGGATTGTAAGGCTAATTTTCAAACAAAAGAAAATGGTACTCTGGGGGTATGGTAGATGAAAATTTTTATCACCTCAAAACAAAAAGCCTCCCTAAATGGTAAGGTATGATCTAGATTGGATCATCATATAATTTTTCATCTATATTAGTACTCTCAAGGTGGTTTGGAGGAATTGGTATGTAGGGTCCATTTTAATGGCAAGTCCTAGTTTGAAAAATTAGGGTTCAAAACCTTACAAAGCCATTTTTGATGCATCAAATTACATTTTTAGTGACCAGAATTTTGTGAGCAGAAATCTCTCAATAGTATTCTACACTTTGAGAACTTTCTAAAAGTGCAATAGTCACCTCAACCAGAGCTCGTATGTGAAGGTTATGCATCCCACTGTAGAAATTATACAATAAGCATGTATATTACCGGACTCCCCTGATCTAACAATTAAATCCACTATTAAATACAGAATCCTTATACTCAATTCTTTGCCGAAATTAAATCGCCAATTGCAAACATATGAAGAAAAATTAGTTGCACATAACAAAATGTTTTACCGGGAAATCTTAAAGCTAAAAACCCCAACTATCATATATTATGTATATCATGGAATCATGAAACAATCTTATACAAAGCTCAGGTCATAGAGCTCTCAGTACAATATACAGTCGTCTCACACTATCATACAAAAATTGGTTCACACATGAACCAATTTACTGCCTCCTGACAGCCTACCTCCACTGCACAATCCCTGCTGAAGAAAATCCCTGAATGAATTCGATCTTGCCTTTCTTTGACTACACAATCCTCATTGGAAAATCTAATGTGTGTGTAAATGTGGAGAGATAGGTGAAAGGGTGTGTTTGACTATCAGTTGTGAATATAGTGATGCATCACTATATTCACAACTGATAGTCAAACACACCCTTTCACCTATCTCTCCACTGGGTCTCCACTGGATCTAACATGCAAGTAGTTAACTGTTGCATTTCTTCAGTTGCAAGTAAGAAACTACTTGTGAATTAATTAAATACATAATTCACTCATCTTTCACTAGTGTATCTTTAGTTACAACTAGCACAACTGAGTTTAACTCACTTAACTTAGTTAAACTAAATAACAAGTCCCATAACTACTCTTCCAACTCTGTTACAATTGTGTCACACTTAGTTACAATGAAGTCCATCATGCATGAGCCACCAACCAACCTTGCAACTCATAATTCCTTCAACTAACTGGTTTTCCACATCAGTTAACTGAAATCAAGTGCTCCAAGAAAATGAGTTATTATTTATTGTCTGATTATCATTAAGGGCTAATAATAATCGACATGCATTCTATTTTTAGATATGTGATCTATAAATAGACTTCGCCCATGGTTTAAAAATAGAAACTCATCTAAACAGAGAATTTTCTCAACCATCTAGAATCAGCATCGTGCTAATTTTAGAATATGCTCACTATTCTAAAAATAGACATACACATAAAAATAGCCTGTGGGCCCCACCTAGTGAAGGTGCTTAATTTTCACTAGGATCATCATCTTGTTGAATATCAACACTCCCTCTCAACAAGAAAGAGATTATCCTTCACCCCAATCTTGTCTCTATGGTATTCGAATTTTCTCTTGGTGAGCGCCTTTGTGAGAATATCTGCATCCTGATCTTCCATAGGAATGTACTGAAGCAACATGATCTTCCGCTACACACAATCTTTGATATGATGATATTAGATATCTATATGCTTAGATATATCATGAAACACAACATTAATTGAGAGTTTAATGCAACTTTGATTATCACAATGAATCACTGTAGGATATAAATGAGAACTGAACAAACCGACCAGGATCTTCCTCATCTAGATAGCCTCACATGCAGCTTGACTTGCTACCATGTATTCTGCTTCCGCTGAACTAAGTGCCACAGATCTTTGTTTCCTTCTGTACCAATAAACAGATGTAGATCCGATACTGAAAACCCCTCCTGATGTTCTCTTTATGTCCGTTGGGCTGCTTGTCCAATCTGCATCCGTGAAGCCATGCAACTTCACCTCATCCGTCTATTTGTACCATAAGCCATACTCAGATGTACCCCTGAGATATCTCAGGACATGCTTTCCCACCTTCCAAAAGAGCTTGGTAGGCTTAACCATCGCTTTATTAAGCTGTTTCACCGCATAGCATATGTTCGGTCTTGTATTAATTAAATACATGAGCGAACCCACCAACTATCAATAGACAGTAGCATCCACTACCTCTGCCGATGTAGCATCCTCTTTCCTCCAATTTCCTGGAAGAGGAGTATCCATGGTTTTGCAGTCCTCCATGTGAAACTTACCGAGTATCTCCTGAGCATACTTGCCTTGAGACACAAACAGTTCACCTTCTCGCTGCCATATTTCCAATCCAAGGAAATAATGAAGGAGGCCCATATCCTTCATCTCAAACTCCTTTGCAAGGTCCTCCTTGCATGAGTGTATCAGCTGCTCATCACCAGTCAGTATTAAATTATCAACATAAAGAACAATGATCAAAAGCTTACCCTCCATCAGAATCTGGTATAGGTTTGCATCCGCCTCACTCTTAGTGAAGCCAAGTCCAATGAAATAGCTATCAATCCGAGTGTACCAAGCACGGGGTGTTTTCTTCAGCACGTACAACGCTCTTTTGAGTTTGCACACATGCGACTCGCTACTGAAGATCTCAAATCCTTCAGGATGCTCAATGTACACTTCTTCCTCAATGATCCCATTAAGGAACGCAGTCTTCACATCCATCTGATGAATGTGCCAACCCATCTGCGTTGAGAGAGCAAGGATGGTCCTTATGGAATAATACCATGTGGCAGGTGAAAAGGTTTCTTCATAATAAGTCCCCTTGATCTGTGAAAAGCCCCGGGAAAAAATTATTGCCTTATACTTCTCAACACTCCCATCAACAGCTTGCTTTACCTTATAGATCCATCTTGAACCTACCATTGATTTATCAACCAGCCTTGGAACAATTTCCCAAGCATTGTTTCTGAAAATGGAGTCATACTCCACCATTGCATCTACCCATGTGGGCTCCTGCACTGCTTCCTGAAAAGAAGATGGCTCTATCACAATACATTTGCTCATGAGAGCCATGTATCCACTGAATCGGTCAAGAGACTGTCTCTGTCTGCGCTGTGAAGTAGGGGCTCCTACATTCTGTGCCGCATCAAGCTTCAGCTTCTCAGCTTTTGTGGTACGCCTTCTGCCAATTTTGATGTTTGGATCTACATGAGTGGACTCCTCCACTCCATGATCCTCATCCTGTGGTTGATCCACATCTTGAGGCTCATCTTTGGGAACAAGTAGTTCCTCCTCTGCATGCAAGTGTAGCTCCCTCTCGAGTGACAACTTCATGGCTTTCTCCTCATTGAATTTTATATCTCGTCGCACCACAGTCATTCGACTGTTTGGAAAATACACACGATAATTATGGGGTGTTTCTATGTACCCCACAAATATCCCAACTTCAGCAGTCGCTCCAGCTTCTTCCTAGAGTTCTTGGTCACATGCACATAAACAGATGAGCCAAAAATATTAAAGTGAGAATCATCCGGTTTCTTACCAATAAAAGCTTCTTTAGGTGTACTCATTCCAAGTACTCTATGAGGACAACGGTTTTGCACATAAACCACAGTGTTGCATGCTTCTACCCACAAGTCCATTGGTAGGCCCTGATCATCCAGCATAACTCGTACAACAGCCACGATCATTTTTTTCTTCCTCTCTACGACCCCATTCTGCTGTGGGTTATGAGGTGCTATGAGTTCTCTTTGAATTCCTTCTTTTCTATAAAAGTCTTTGAATTCGTTCGAGATATATTCACCACCATCATCGCTTTGCAGAGCCTTCACTTGCTTCCCCAACTCTTTCTCCACCAATTCTTTAAACTCACAGAACTTTGAGAATGTTTGATCCTTCTTCCGCATGAAGAAGATCCAGCATCTACGAGAATATTCATCAACAAAAATAACATAATACCTATGTTTTGTTGTTGAAGCAGCCTAGAATGGCCCACACACATCTGTGTGAACTCTCTCCAGGATCACCGAAGCACGGTTCTCCTTTTCATGAAAGGTGGTCTTCAAAAACTTACCCATAGTACATCCCTTACATTGATCTATCTGCGCAAGTGTACCCTTGGGAACTCCAGTAGAAATCTGCTACAAACTCTTCAGGGCGCCATGGTGAATATGGCCCAATCTCCTGTGCCATAATTCACCCTCATCCCTGCTCACCACTTCTTCTTCTTTGCCCACCATTGCAACGCAGCCATCTACCTTCAATTGTAGATATTCTTGACTCGAATTCCTATCCTCTTGGTTTGACCTGTTGTTTTATGTCGCAGGAAAGCTTTTCCATCACTGAAAACAATGGCATAACCTCTATCCTCCAACATCGCGACTGAGACCAAGTTTTTTTTTAGACCTAGAACATGCATAACATCTTTCAACATAAATGGTTTACCTGACTCCCTCTCAAAGGTAATGGTACCAATGCCAGTCGCACTGTATCATCCATCGTCGCCCATCTCTATATGCATTTGGAGATCTTTCTCCTCCAAGTCGCTGAAAAGCTCCTAATCTCCCGTCATGTGGAAGGAAGCACCACTATCAAGATACCACACTGATCACATTACGCTTGAAACCAAGCATGCGATCAAAGAGAAATCAAGTTAAAATTGTGATGCAAGGGTCTCACCAGCTATAGCATCATCAGCCTTCTTGTTCTTCTTTTTCTGTGGGCAGTTAGTGGCGAGATGCCCATGTTCGTGACAGTGGAAACACTTCACTTTGGACAAATCCAACTTCTTTCCTTTAGCCTCGTATTTTGGATGGGATTTCTTCCCCTTCCTTTTCCTTGCTTTGGCATCCAAAGCAAAATCCTCTTCATCATCATGTTTTGATGAAGAGCCATCCCTGGTACTCCGCCTTATCTCCTCCTGCACTAGATCCAACCAAAGTCGCTCCCAATATGGCACTTTCTCCCACACATTGACAGAGTCTTATTAACTGTGCCAACTCTTTGGAAGTCCAAGGAGATCCAAGCTCACCAAGTCATCATGAGTAACTATTATTCCCACACTCCCCAGTTCATCCCTACATTTGACAAACTTCGTGAGATACTTTGGAATACTTTCGCCCTTCTCCATTTTGATTTTATGAGTTTATCTTTCAGCGCCAACTTCCTATGGTCGTTGCTTCTTTGGAAAAGATTTTTCAAAGCCTTCCACATTGAACATGGAGTGGCTTTCCCGTGAAGGCTTGACACAATATGGTATTTCACACCTTCCAACAAAATTTTTCTCGTCTTCGCTACTTTATTTTTCCAAACGTCAAGTAATGCAGCATCCATCGAAGTGGGTTTAGGAACATCGCTATCGATGAACTCCTTCAAGCCATTATATTCAAGCACGACCTCCATCCTGTCCTTCCAGGCGATGTAGTTCGAGCTGCCCTCGATTGCATACTCCAACCACAACCCATTGAAAGCCATTTCAATCTTTACTCAACTGTCGCACCAAGAAATTCTTGCAGAAAAATTGAATTGTTCCACCAACACAACTCAACACTGATTCAATATTGCAATCTTCAATGATTAACACTGCTCTGATACCATGTAGAAATTATACAATAAGCATGTATATTACTGGAATTCCCTGATCTAACAATTAAATCCACTGTTAAATACAAAATCCTTCTACTCAATTCTTTGCGGAAATTAAATCGCTAGTTGCAAACATATGAAGAAAAATCAATCGCACATAACAAGGTGTTTTACCAGGAAATCTTAAAGCTAAAAACCCCAACTATCATATATTATGTATATCATGGAATCATGAAACAATCTCATACAAACCTCAGTTCATAGAGCTATCAGTACAATATATAATCATCTCACATTGTCATACAAAAATTGGTTCACACATGCACCAATTGACTGCCTCCTCACAGCCTGCCTCTACTGCGCAATCCCTGTTGAAGAAGATCCCTAAATGAATTTGATCTTGCCTTGCTTTGACTGTGCAATCCTCATTGGAAACTCCAATGTGTGTGTAGATGCATTGAATGCATCACTATAGTCAAAACTGATAGTCAAACATACCCTTTCACCTATCTCTCCACTGGGGCTCCATTAGATCTGACATGCAAGTAGTTAACTGTTGTATTTCCTCAGTTGCAAGTAAGATACTACTTGTGAATTAATTAAATAATTAATTCACTCATCTTTCACTAGTGTATATTTAGTTACAACTAGCACAACTGAGTTTAACTCACTTAACTGAGTTAAACTAAATAACAACTCCCATAACTACTCTTCCAAATCCGTTACAACTGTGGTCACACTCAGTTACAACGAAGTCCATCATGCATGAGTCACCAACCAACCTTGCAACTCGTAATTCCTTCAGCTAACTGGTTTTCCACATCAGTTAACTGAAATCAAGTGCTCCAAGAGAATAAGTTATTATTTATTGTCTGATTATCATTAAGGGCTAATAATAATCGACATGCATTCTATTTTTAGATACAATCTATAAATAGACTTCGCCCATGTTCTAAAAATAGAAACTCATCTTAAGATAGAATTTTCTCAACCATCTAGAATCAACATCCTACTAATTTTAGAATATGCTCACCATTCTAAAAATGGACATACACCTAAAAATAACTTGTGGGCCCCACCTAGTGAAAGTGCTTAATTTTCATTAGGATCATCATCTTGTTGAATCTCAACACCCACAAGTTGACCTAATTTTTTTACCACCAAGATAAGGGTGGATTTCATGTCAATCCTCAATTACTCACACATGTGGGGATAGCCACATTTTGACATTTGAGAAGATCCTAGAAATTTCAAAACATTATCATAATGAGAATTGAGAAAGTCAGAGCCATACTCTTAAATGGCTAGCGAACAATGTTAAATATTGAACCACTACGAGGAGAAGAGGCTCCATTATTTAGCAATGTATCTTGTTCCACAGCTAAGAAAAAAATTTAAGAGTGTTATTTTGTGAGTGTTACCCACCAAAATGGGTAACGCCATAGGAGAAAACATTTCTCCTACATTGGACAACCAGCCAACCAGTAGCCCCAGAAAACCACTATTTGATGATGATAATTCATGTGCCTCCACCATTTGCATAAGCCATGTACCCCTCCCCATTTGGCATTTACACTTAGATGAAGGTGGATTGCTATTCAAAAGGTATTTTGATCATTTTGCAATCGGTGTGTATACTTGTTTGTTTTGGGAATTTAATATGGATAAAGGGATGATCTTGAAGACTAATTGTTCTTGACAATAATTTTGTTCTCTCACCTTACCAAGGGACTTAATCTTTAGCCCTAGTCTAGTGGGATCTCCCTTAAATCCCCTTAATTTTATAGGAGAGGCACTACTTAGAAGATCATGATTGAGATAGCATGTTCATTGTCCCATATATCATACTTAAAATTTTCCATTATAGATTACAAGCCCCATATCTCACTGCCATTCTTTAGGCCTAACTTGTCATTAGTTCCTTGGGATATGGCACCCATATTTTCACACTCCTTGAGTAGGTCCGGAAAACTTTGCCCTAGAGGTTGATGCAACAAAAAGAATAGAAAAAGCATATCATGACCACAATAAAGGAAAAGAAGAAATGCAAAATGCAAAAGATGTTTGGTATATAAAGATTAGCACGTGGACAAAATCTGAACATGAGCTCTACCTCCCTCATATGGCCATCACCCAATTCTTGAGCACATATGCTCCATCACATCAAAAAGGAACCCTAATGAGCAATAACTTGTCTCATTTTAAGGGGTAATAATTGTTGCAAACATGAAAATAAATCTCTATCCCTTGAGCTATATGTGATAATACAAGGAATAATCAAGAGGAAGTAAAAGGCACATAAGAGAAGTGGAAAAATTAGGCCGAGAAGGTAACTCATGACTCCATGATTTCTCCCCCTTGTATATTCATACACTTAGGATGTTGAAACCCCATAAACTAGTCCCCTTGACTATGGCACTTTACCATGAAGCATTTTCCTTCCATTGCCAAATTATTTACCACTAACACCTATCGGTTAATGGGTTGACCTTGGAACTACCACTTCCCCTTAAATATTGGAAGCACTTAATATGATTGGACATTAGTCACCTCTACCAAGGTAGGGAGCACCTCTACCGGACCCAGTCTAGTTAGATATTCGAAGGTGATCCTTCTTTGAAGTATTAACATGCCCTTAACATTCAAGCTTGGCCCACTTAGATGTATATATGATCTTAGTCTTTGATGGATGGTTGCTTTCACTTGAGTTCAGGTTGCATTTCTCAGGAGATCCATAACAGCCCGGGCGTTGAGGGCACCCACTCCATAGGTACCCAGGCCTTCCAAATAAGTACATGGCCTTAGCGGATGTAATTTTGAGAGACTAGAGCCTCCTCACAGCATGAGAAAATGGTATATGTCCTAAAGTACTTTTAGGACCTAAGACGTTGATCAACTTTGGCCCAAGAGGATTCTTCATGATGACACCACTGGACCCAGTATGCCCACAAGTTGACCTTGATACAACCTGATGGGTAGGAGTTGATTCAAATCCTATATGAGGATGGTTTCCCAATGAGAGACTAGGGAGGGTTTGTTGCACCAGAAGAAGCCCTAACACTGGAGAGAAGAAAGCCTTATTTGGCAGTTCGAGACCCATGGAGATCACATGATGGCACCCCGACTACACTTAGGAACCCATAGGAGGAGTTGAGGTGAATTTGAGGGCACTCCCTCAGATTTTGGAACATCTAGGCATCTTCACACATTTGGATACGTCAGCACACCTTGGCATGGAATTTGGAGCACTAATTGGACATGACATCATAATTTAGAGAGGCTATAACTCACACATGTGGGAAATTATGGTTTATTTTTTCATTAGCTAGTCGGTTGGCTTGTAACCCAAGTCTTTCTTATGTCAAACTTGTTATTAGGGGCTTCATTAGGCTAAAATTACTTGAGGTAAACCTCATAGAAGTAGAGGTTGCCTTCATTTCTTTTGGATCATCAATTGTGGATCGATTTGGCTCTCTCAAAGATTTTGGCCTAATTGAAATTTGTCTTGTATCTTATGGAGATGTGATCTATTGTGGAGTTTTTGTTTATGGAGCTATTTTTTAGTTTTGGAGATGTCGTTTTGGAGCAATGAGGGATTGGTTCATGCATCTATCTTGCAAGTTATGTTTGTATTGGAATTTATTTTATGGTTATTGCATGGAATGAATATTGCTTAGGGTTCCATGCATTAATTATTATTGAAATTCTTTTATGAAATCTTAGCAATGGTATTGTATGCATACCCACCTAAAATTGGTATCACAATCCCATGAGTGAATCTTCATGATCATCTCTCATTGACTTTGCTCCCACATAAAGTGATAGCTAGGGTTTGAAACGAGGGTTTCTTATTCCCTTCCTCCTTGCTAGGATTTAATATTTTCTCCTAAGTAGACATCCCTTAGGCTCCATCACCCAAGTTCAAGGCACTAACCTTATTCACATTGTTGATTACACCTAAATTTTACTTCAAATCATATTTTTCTCCCCCAAATCTAATTTTCGACCTCTTAAGGAAAGTCGCTAGGGTATGGTTAGGTTTTTATTTCAACTAGGGTTGATTATGTTTCCTTGTGGAGGGATTCAACACTTAGTTGTGAGGTCATTGAACCAACCTCTTCCCGTGGCTAATTTATCCATTTTATGGTTCACGTCCTTTTCCCTAGCTAAACCCCAAGTCTTTCCCTAAGTTTCAACTTCGGGCTTGTTGAAGGCTTGTGCCACAAAATGATCATACTTATCCATTTCAATCATTTTCTTTGCCTTATGATCCTAGGTAAGCCTGTTGACCTTGTACATTCTAAAACCCTAGGTCACTTTGTGCCCTAATTAGGCCTCTTAGAGAATGTGCATTGCCTTGTTAAGCTAGTTGAACCATGTTCTTAAGTAGAGTATCTCTCCTAAAGCCTATTCATTGTCACCTCCAACCCTTGGACTTGATACATTCTTTAGCAGTGTTCCACAGGGACGTGTCCCTCAAGGTGGTGGATGTGTCCCTTAGAGTGGGGGACGCGCCCCCGCGCTCCCCATGCTCTAGGGACAAGGTAACTCTCGGGGAAATGTTTCCCCCATGTCCCCTTTTTTGGGAAACTTGACAAAACTCTCGGAAGACTTTTTTCTGGTGATGAAACATGACTCCTTTGTAGGGGGACAGGGGGATGCAAGGGGGATGTAGGGGGGTCGCAAGGGGATGCATGGGGGTCCCCTCATTTTTTAGCCTAATAATTTTTATAAACATTAAAAAACAACACAAATTTAAATCTAAAAAAAAAAAAAAAACAAAACAAAAAAAGTATATTATATTAAAACTTGTTAAAACTTTAAAAAAAAAATTTAAAAATTAAATTATATTACAACTTTAAAACTTTATATATATATATATATATATATATATATATATATATAAAAGTTTTAAGCTTTAATATAATTTAATTTTTTAATTTTTTTTTTCAATAATATTTTTAAGTTTTAACATGTTTTAATATATATATATATAAACAAAAAATTAAAAATTATATTATAATAAAACTTAAAGCTTTAATTAAAAAATTAAATTATATTACAACTTTAAAACTTTATATATATATATATATATATATATATATATATATATATATATATATATTAAAAGTTATAACTTTAAAACTAAAATGATAATTTTAATTTAGATGTACCTTTGCCAAATGATGAATTTAGATGGAACATTGCATAATGTCAAATAATAGATTCAATTTAGTAATTTACTTTCAGATTTACATTGCAGAAATGTCAAATGATAATTCATAAATAATAATAGTCTAATAAATGAAGATCATATTTAGTCTTTAGATGTACATTTCATAATTATTAAGATTTTCTATTTAGTTATTGACGTATTGTTGGGATTATATTTTTTATTTTATATATTAAATTTGTAATAATTTATCATTTTAAAAATTTTATGACTCTGGCGCCCCCGTTTCCCCTAAATTTCCCTAAATTTTGGGGTTTCTTATATACGCCCCCCTTGTGCATATCCCCACTCTTGCACTTCCCCGTCCTTGAAACTCAATGGAACATTGTTCTTTAAGTAACCTAACATAGGGAAGCTCCCCTTGTGGTGCAAATCCACTAAAAAACTGGTGGTAGTGGTTGTGGTGATAGTGGACCACACCTCATAGTGCTGTCACTTAGCCTAGTTGTTGCCATGTGAGCTCCCCTCACAAGGCATGTTAGATTTTGAGTCAATAGTGAGCATAACATAAGAAGATTTTTCTCTGTTACACCGGAACCGTCCCCGAGAGGTGGGAAACCCGTTCCAATGGTTACCCTGCTCCCGGGAGCTTTGGAACTGTATGGGAATGTTACCCTTTTCAACGAGAGCTGCAATGGGAGCTGGGGATATTTCCAGGAGCTTTGAAGAATAATTTTTTTACTTCCCATGTTCCCACGGCTCAATGATAGGGATTTGAATCATGAAAATTGCTCCAAAAAGGGAATTACGAAATTGTCATAGTTTCTTCATAGTTCATTGTAATTAGTACAAATTCATAATTGCGTCTTTGTTGTATGCAAGCTTCATAAATTCATAATAGGCAGAATTCAAAAAAATGTTTCATAGTCCTAGACTAAACAAGTAGTTGTGGATAATTATTATGGAACCTTTGTTTCTAAAAATCCAACCTTGGGGTTGGGGAATACAAAGCCTGTAGAGAAATATGTTGAATTTCACACAAAACATGAGCCTATGTTGAAACCTTCACAGGAAGAAAGGCCAAAGACATCCTTAACACCGACATCCTTAATTGAGAAACTGAAGCAATCTCTTGATGGGCTAAGGAATCGTGTGGCACCTAGACGTAAGGGCGATATCTGATATCTGAGATGTCACGTTGATGAGTATTTCTTTTGATGTTTATGTATATATATCATAGAAGATTGTTTGTGCATAGTGTATGTGGCAGTCAATGCTTAAACATTAGAGTTGTTTTTTCTCTTAAGAATAACTAGAGTAACATATGTAAAACCATTCCTTTGTATTTTTAAGCCAGATTGTTTCAAAGACTGGTCATGTGTCAGAGATGTGATAATGAACTTGACATTTATATATATAGAAGGGAGGGACTCAACAAGAGACACCCAAAGAATATAAAAAATATATACATTTTTTTAGACTGGTCATGTGTCAGAGAATTGATAATGAACTTGACATTTATATATATAAAATGGAGGGACTCACCGAGAGAAACCCAAAGAATATAAAATATATATATATATATATATTTTTTTTATATATTTTAAAATTCTTTATTATATAATAATATGGCTCCCGATTAGCCATTTCCTGTAAATTTTGGGGAAATCTCTAGCCGTTCCGGACACCCATATCCAAGTTCCCAACGTTCTCACGTTCCAGAAACTCATGCAACATAGGCATTTTGTAGTAACCATTCAGGCCATGATGTCAAAAGATAACTCCACAAAGAGTTCTCATTCCTTTGGACATACATTTACAATTGAAGCAAAGAGAAAAGAGAATGGCCCTCACCTTTTAGCTAGATTTTCTACCATTTTGGGTTTCCCATAATAAATCCTGTGTGAATGACGTTTTCATTTACAAATTCCAGTTATTTCATAAAATGCTAGAAAAGCTACTGATTAATTAATATGGGATCTAAGGAAAAATTAATTTGCACGGTATAAAATTTCAAAATATTCTAAAGATCTGCTGTCATTAACTTAACTGTTGCAGTAAGATATCTACTACAATAAACATATCAATAGTAATGCCGGTGGATTTCAAGTTGGTTCAAATCCAAGACAGCTTGCACATTTTGAACAAGTTTGGGAATGCCAACACTAAAGCTTGACCACCATTTCAATTGATTGTTGTGGCCTTTACATATATAAGAAGACTGGGAGGTTGACTGTTCCATTCTTTTGGTTGGTTTCGCTATCAATACCAGTCTTATTCAGTTCTTCTTCCAAAGGCAGGTACTAGCTGCATAGCAGCTGACCATTGTTAAAAATAGTCATCAGTTACCGAAGTATTTTAGTGACCACTGAACTGTCCTTTGAGGTGAGGTGGACACACGAATTCCATTTGATGTGTTAATCCACTTAATGCACCCCACATAATAGCATGTTTGTTGTACTTCATTGCTAGCATAGATTGTGCAGCTGGTGACAAGCTGACTTGGATGACTATACTGGGTATACCATGTAACATACCATCTGTGGCCGGTTACCAGAGAAACTCTTCTCTATAATTCGCTCTTACAACTTATATTTGGCTAAAAGCTTAACAAATTCAATCAGAAATTCAACATTCTTTTGAAATTTGAAAAATTGACGTCTCAAAGTCCACTATAATCCTTTGTAGATTGTCTGCATATTGAGCTCTGTTAATTATTACAATTACTAAAACAAGAGATGTAAGGCTCTCGATAAGCAGAGGAACCACAATATGCTTTAGGTTTCAAGGCTCCAGAATATAGAACTCGGAACAACCAAAATAGAAGATTCAATCACAGCATTCATGAATTGAAAAGAAAACGTCCAAAGCTCTGGAGCTACACAATACACACTCAGTTAATGCCAGTAAATAGCAATTTGTGTGGACTTAAATTTTATGCGATATAAATCCACAAATAATTCCTTTCTTTCCCTCGCCTAATATTTCTCAATTATTTTAGACTCCAGAGTGTTCCATGAGTCCAAGCAAAGCATGTTTCAACTTTCAACTCTTTACAGCCTTTGAACATGAGAGAATGCTCAATTATTTCATGAGCTTCAGTACAAAAAATCCCCAGACAAGCCCTCCGAAACCTGCACCCGATCATGCTAAGTGACGTACACCTTTAACTCTTCCATTAACATAATGGATTACAGCAACAGCAGCACAATTTATTTATTCAGTGGACCATTTCTGTGGAATTCCACATTGGGCACTAAAAGGTTCTTTGTTGCAATACAAAATCGCATTATAGTAAGACAATCATGCAATTGACAAAATCATGGCAGTTCACTCACTCTTATTAACAAATTCCGGAACCAAATTCTACAGCACCCCACATGGATTAGTAAATGATTCTTTGCTGCTCTGCGTAGTGTTAGACATTATAACTTATCCTTCAGTTCACAAGGCAGATTAAGATTCTGTGCCATTCTGAAGAACTTTAACTTCTGTGTGGGGGTTTATAGACGTCAAATCATTATGAACTTCTCCAACACCCGTCCCAAAATAGTCAAAATTTTCTAGCAGATGACTGATGTCAGGACACTGGACAACCTTCATCTCAAAACTTAAACAGCCACAATATACTCAAATTCAGCGATGAATATAATTTCTTGCATGAATCCAATATACAAGATTATAATTCATAAATTACTTGATTTATGGACATTACCTAACGATAATAAATAGAGACCAAAGGTACATCAACATCATTCCGAGCATCATCTTCACAAGAAACTACAAGGTCGAAATGGTGACGACTTGGAGGGATTACTAACTTTGCTACATCTTGTACAAGATTTGCCAGCTTCAGATTCAATCTCTCACGGTGTTTGGGGAAAATCTTGTTATAAAGTATGGTTTGCATACACGATATGCTATAGGCAGTTAAGCCTTTGGCTTGAAACCAATCTAGTAGCTCCTGTACAGTCAAGTTACCCTCAATTACCCACCGGTCCCAAAGAGTCCAGCTTAGATCTCGATGCTTAATTACCTTTGCTGGAGCAGGTTCAGCCATTGAAAATAATGGCAGTGCTAAGTTTGCAAAAGAGTTGCGATACTTTTCAATACTATGGCAAAAGAGAACCTTGTAAAGTTCTAAACAAACTAAACCAGCTGCCATTGCAGTCGTAGTGGCAATAGCAGGAACAATCCTTCCAGCTATGAATTTAGCCTTTAGCTTGTCCACCTCAGGAATGCTATAATTCCGTGCACGCATGTTAGCAAGCCCAGCTATAAGCTCAATATGCATATCATTATCCTGCAGTTTTGGCACAACAACACACAATTAAGAACACAAGAATGGCACGAGAAAAGAAAAAAAATTCAGCCAAAATAGAGAAAGATCGGACCTTTTCAAAGTGAATTGGATTCATTCGAAAACCTGGAGGTAAGCTCTTAACCCGTTCCTCTAGCGTTTTAATCATATTATCAATACATGCATTGTCATCTACGGCTGCCACATTTCCACTTGTAGAATTTGCATCTGTCATATTTTTAGTTATTTTTGGCTGGAAATCAGGAACTTGCACTTTATCCACAACTTCTGACAATTTCTCTCTATTCAAAGCCCAATCTTGGACTCGAATTCCATAATTCTGTGCTCGTAATATTGATGCTGCGGCAATAAATGAAAGGTGAGCAGGATCATTTGATGTGAACTGCAGCGGCTTTGGAAAGCGCTTAGGAGCAGCCCAAAATGGTGTATTTTGGGATGCCATTGTATTCTCTGGAAATGTCAAAACAAGTTGCTTCACACGATTTGTGAAATACTCCTCAAACCTGCAAATTTTTCCATCATACAGATGTCAGACAACCCATTTCCATAAACAAATAACAGAAACATGAAGATTTAGCACCAATCACCTATTTGTATGGTTCTTACTTTCTGCGAGACCAGGCTACACAATCTTCAAATGTGATACATCTCTCAAACACTAGACACTCAAGAAGACGATCCAGAAGACTTTGAGCCTGAGCCTGACCTCCGGACTTTATAGATCTTTTATACTCTTGGTGATTGGAAAGGAATGCATTTGCATCAGTTGGTGTCTTCTCCAGCATACCTTCAAATTCAGACCTTGCCCATGTAAGACAGTGATCAATATTATGTGGGTAGGAGTGAACAGTGCACATTGGGAACTCCTTCTCAGGGGGGTCTCTTGAAGCTCCATAATTTTCAGTCATATGAGGAAAGACTACTTGTGTGTGGCACTTAGTTCCAAGAGTACCAGACTCTAACAAAGGTTTTTGAAAGTAGACACATTTGCTGTCTATATAAAGTCTTGCATTAACATTGTCCAGTGCACTTATCACCACTCCCTGGTTCTCCCAAAAATTATCATCAAATATATTTTCAGTGTCTGAAGACACACGACTTTGCAAAGCTTTAATCTGAAAACTAGGATTGATCTTAGTTGCAGCAGATGCGGCTACTAGTGATTTAGCTTGACCAATATTCCAATCCCTAAAAAGGAACTGCCTGCTCAGATTACTCTTCTCAATAACATCATCATCTGTTATAGTTAGCTTTCCCGGAATTCTACAGGAAGCTCCCATGAGAGCTAAGTTTTTTAAGAATTCACATCCCAGAGCACCTGCCCCAACAACAAATACATTGGATTCCTCTAATATCTTTTGCAGATTTATTCCAAAAACAGAAATTTGAGCATCGTATCGACAATTCAGAGGCATAATATCCTCTGGCCTAAGGGGATGCTTAGGAAGAGATTCCAATGAGTCAAAGTAAAAGAACTGCAAGACAACAAAGACTTTAAATCAATCCTTCATCAAAAAGAATTGTCCAACAAGAACATTTAAAGCCATGTCTGAATAGAATGGACAAGAGAAAAAGCAACTTGAGACACACGTCATGAAAAATTGGCATGTAATAACAAGACAATCACAAAAAGGCTTTATTTCAGGATTCCAAAGTCTACAAATAAGCAGCACCTTAGAGCTTCGTTACAAGCAAGAAGAATGGTTACAAGAATAACAAGATTGAAAGAAAAAACTGCACCAACAAGAAAAAGTACTAGTCACTGAGCACATTTAAAAAGAGAAATTAGCAATGTAGAAATAGGTCAAGTTGTATTCAACCCTCCCAAAGTAAGCAAGAAACCATATTCAGCCTACAGGCTAAAACATATATTATATACAGTAACATGGGCACATGTACAACACAAAACAAGATAATCATACACACAATACTACCCATGAACAATCAACTTACACCTCTTTACTGTGTACAACATCATTAGACCTCTTAAAACTGTGTACAACATCGATCAGTCTTCTTGAACTGAATAACTAAAAAACAAGGTAAATACCTGAAAAATTGGATGAAACTTTCCTGAACAAGCTTTCACGACCTCTTGGGCAACAATTCCACCGAACACTGCTGCCATGGGATTTAACACTGCATGGCAACCACTTGAAAAATGTCTTAATACATGTTCATCAATGGTGTTTAATTTCTGGTCACCTGATGTTTCATTAATGGATGTTGCCAAGGACACTACTCTGGTAGCATCTTCCTCTGATGAAGGAGCAGGAAAACGCCCAAACTCACACACAAATTTATCTAGAGCATGAAAAGCCAAGTGTAACAATGGAGGGCGATCAAACTTCGAAGTATCGCTAACAAGAAATTCACCAGGATCTTTAATAGCTTCCTTTAGTGGCTTAAAATGCAACACTTTAGATTGTTTCACCTCTGTGACAATTCCACCTTTCTCATAGACACCGAAATTGGTGGTATCTTCCTCAAGAACAAATCCATAAGATCTTGCATTCTTTATCCTTCTTGGCTTTCCATCATTCAGCTCAGTCATACCTTTAATTTCAGTAAAAACAACAAGGTCACCATCTTGGAACTCCAGCCTCTCATCCTCAACACAGGATACAATAGCTGGATTATCATTGCTAATAGATGCAACTATACCAGTGCGAGGTTCTTCACCATTCACATCATATACAGTGAACTGAGGTCCAAAGTCACAAAACACACTTCCAAATAGTCCATGAACATCTGACTTAATGAAAGCTATTGGTGGTTTTTGCATATGACAATAATCATCAAAGTCAATCGCTTTTTCAAGACTTAGTCCTGTGAACACTACTGCCTGCATTATTAACGATCAAAAAAGCCAAAAACAGTCAGGACCAAACAATAAATAAAAAACAATCATAAACTACAAATTCTTCAAAATTAATAAAAAGATCTACAAACTGAAGGAAAAGAAAGGAGAACATAACCAAAAGGAGTAACAAACTGGATGACTTCAATGCTCCGTGTTACCATTTTAATATGCAGAGGATATTGAGCATTAAAATTAGAGAATGATGATCTCATTTTTTGATTGATGATCTTATATTTTGATGCATTATCTTTTATTGAGAGTCATTATTCGAGCCTGAGGAGCCTATTTGTGGAAAGAGCTTCATCTTCTTTGAAGGCTTTATTGCGCCTCTCCAGCCCAGTATGGAAGAGATGTTGTAATGTTATGTTATCTTATGTTCTTTAAACATTTTGACTGAGTCAATTTACATAAAATTAAAATTAAAAATAAAATATATAAAATAAAAAATAAAATTATTAATTATTAATTATAAATACAATTATTAATTATTAATAATTAAACCAGCCCATATCCATCAACTCCGGATCTATCAAGCAGCAAGAGGGATCAAATCTCTCAAGGTGCAAACCTTTCCTCAAGTTTTGCACTCAAAAAATAGGTTTGCAACCTTGAGAGATTTGATCCCTCTTGGTGTTCGATAGATCCGGAGTTAAGATGGATCTACGCTGGTTGCTATCTTAAAGAAGAAATTGCTAGTTGTTCCCTCTTGAAAAGTACCTTGACTTGAAGATGATTCTAAAACTCATTTCATGATGAATCTATAACCTTTAGAGTGTTCTCTATGACAATCTATTATAAAGTTGATCAAAGAAGATTGTAGAAGAAGTGCCCCCGATAGATGTCGTTAGAACATACTTTTCTTCACATACAGGGAGTGTCTCCCCCACCCCTGGAAGTCTCTAGAAACCTTTCATATAATGTATCTAGCACTATCAGAGGGTGCACCCTACATAGAAGTCTCTAGAACAACATTTGACATGCGGAAGAATAATCTAAGAGGAAAGCTTTCTAGAAATTTCTATTGGTTGGAAATGTAACTATAAAAGCGAGTCACATTCTCATTTGCAAGGTGTGTTTTCTTTATGGATAAATTCCCTAAACTATTGGGCTGGATACTGAAGATATATTTACAGATTTGGATCTTCATTTCGGGCATATTCAAGTCTATCATCTTGCATTGTAAGATTGCTATTATGTATCTCATTTCTCTTTTCCTTGCTGGAAAATATTTTGTTAGGTCTATAATATTCCTTCTTTTGGTGTCACCTATGACAAGGTTAGGATGGACTTCCAGAGTTAGGAGCATACAAGTCACAAGTATAGGTTGGTGTCATCAGCGGGCCCATGGGCTTTTTGGAGGAGTTTCGAGGAGTTTCTATGAGGTCCGGTGGCATTCGCTTGATATATTCCATCATCCGAGCAGTTTGTCTTTCGTTCCGACACATTCCAACAACTTTCGGAAAACCGAGTTATTTTTGGGCTTAACTCAAATAATTATGCTCAAGGTGGCATTCCAGGAGGAATACATGACGGAACATCTTAGTGTAATAGCTCATTGGAACCGAGACGAAGATACCTACATGATGGGACGGTTGGACATGAGTTTCAGTGACCTGAGGAGACATGGTAGCTGATTTACTCTTTCCTGCATAAAAAATCAATATTTTAATAAGAGGGAAAAGTGCTCCATGAATAAAATAATAATAAAATAAGGCTCTAGAAGGATCCAGGAGATTTATAAAAGAAAAGGAGGCCATTGAGTGATAGCTTGGATTAGATCATTTTCTTGTGTGAGAGATTTGAGAACTTGGTTCTCTACTCCATTGGTAGCCCCAGGATGAAAACCCTCGAGTGATTGGTGAGTGTTGGACGAAAATCCAACTCTCTTTAAGGACACTTCATTCAGTATTTTCACAGAGCTTCAGGGGATTGGTGTGAGGATCATTCAGATCTTCAATCGGCGCTTCATTATCTTTCAGTGGGTTCAGTGGCAGCTGTTGCCAGAGGAAGAGTGCAGCAGTTCAGTTTTGGAGGCCAGCGCAATGCAGCAGTTCATATTGATGGCCAGTTCTCCATCTCATCTCTTTTGGGTTGGATGTATATGTAACCCCAGTTATCTTTTATAATAAAAAGTTGAGATTCTTCCTGTTTGATGTGTTAAGGGATTGCAGTATTCTATGTGTCTTTATTTTACATGGCAATCTTCTGTTAAGTAAATGTTGATTTTACAACATAGTGTGGAGTTAAGTTATTTTCTGCAATTTTAGTTAAGATATTTCATTCGGGATATTACAGTGGTCCATCATAATCCTGTCATGGGTGACACCAAAAAAATGAATATTACAAGGTCCCTATAATACTAGTGTAGTCCCCCATATTGTTATTGTTGTGCCCCATGGAACCCCCATATTGTTATTGTCGTTCCCCATAGAAACCCACTATTGTTATTGTTGTGCCTCATAGAACCCCATATTGTTATTTTCGTGCCCCATAGAAACCCACTATTGTTATTTTTGAGTCCTTACATTATTAGTATTATGTAGGCCCTAATTATATTTTGACCCTTTGGACTCCTATATATACCAAGGAGGTTTTTTCATTTGAATCATTTAAGAATTATTCATTTATGTGATGTAAAGGAGGTTTCCCCCTCGAAGTGGTTAATATCCAGTCGTTGATCTATATTTTTCTTATGTTTTTTGTGTTATTTTTAGCTGGAAACATAACTTTTAGTATCAGAGCCAGGTTACGATCATGGGACCTGTGGGTTATGGCACCACCACGCTTCCGCTAAGTTTGGAATCAGAGCTTTGGATCTTAGGGTGTTGCTACTTCAAATAGGTCATCTTGGAATTTTTGCTATAATTTTTTTCCTGTGAGGCTTCAAAAGCTGAAAATTTTACCACATGAAGATGAAATCTTGGTGAACTTATGTAAAAATTTCAGATTTTTTTTCGCTATATTTTCGGAGATATGGTCCAAGGAATTTAGGGTTTTTGCATGCTCTAAAATTCAGTCTCAAACAGGCGACCTAGGGAAAATCGTCATAACTTTCTCTTCGTTGATCAAATTTGAATTCGGTCAAAAGTGACTGAAATTGCACGGACTGTAGTTTCATGGGGACAGATTTCAGGGTCGAAAGCTGAAACAATGACATATGGAAGTCTATACAAATTCGCTATATTGAACGAGTCCTTAATCAGGTCATCGTGGGAGATTTGGTATAACTTTCCCTTGAAGAATCCAATTTGGGTCTAACTTGTGGGGTTGGAAAGAAGACACAGAAAGCTACCTCAAGACAAAGTTTCGAACCTTGGGATGCCAAAATTACAAAGATACAACAGTTTCAACATCAAGCTCCAAAAGCAAGAAAAAAGGTGTGTATTTTTTAAATTTGCATAACTTTTGTTTAAAAAATCAGTTTGAAGTGATTCAAAGGGCATAGTGAAGCATAGATATCATTATATCTCGCAATACACATAGTAAGCCAACAAAAAGCTCTACTATGACGCATGAAGAAGAAGAAGAAATGCAACATGATATATCAAAATTACGAGACCAAGTGCAACAAATTTCACTCTCACAAAGAGCAACCAAAAATCAATTGGATGGTTTAAAAGCAGCAATAAAAGGGGACATGGGAGTTTTGAAGGATGGTTTAGAAGCAGACATGGAAGCAATGAAGGAAGGTTTGTCAAAGTTGTTGCAAGAAAGGCTTCCTAGTGGTGATAAGGTATTCCATGAAAATAAGGAGGACAATAGGAATATGAATTATGATTTTAGAGACTCCTAAATTAGGTTGAAGACTAACCACATTCCAAAGATCGATATGAGGAAGTTTGATGGCAAGGATCTGATAACATGGATACTACAGATGGAGCAGTTTTTTGATCTACACGCTATGCAACACACACAAAAGGCACGCATTGCATCTTTATATTAGAATCCAATCAATTTGTATGGTATCAATGGCTTTGTTCTTGTAAAGCACTAATCAATTGGACAATTTTTACGGAGGAATTGATGGCGCATTATGAGGATACAAAGAGAAATACCTTCTTTAGCGAATTGATAAATCTCAAACAAAAGGGTTCAGTTAGGGAGAACATTGAGAACTTCCACAGATTGAATATCAAGGTAATTGATATTCCAAAGGAGCATCTAATTGATGTCTTCATAGGGACTTTAAAGGATAACAACCAACATGAGGCTCGCCTTTGGGAACCTAAGTCATTGGAGAATGCATTTAGGGTGGAAAGAAAAGTTCAAAGCAAATATGGCAACAAGGAGGTCTACCACTCACAACTATAAAGATGGAAGTGTTGTTGCTCCTAACCTCCTGCAACCTACAAGGTTGACACCACAACAACTAAAGGAAAAAAGAGAAAAAGGGCTTTGTTATAGTTGTGATAGAAAATATACTAAAAGTCATAAGTGTGCCGAGAATAAATTATTTTACATAGATTGTGGAGGGGAGAAAGAAAAGGAACAAGAAACATCAAAAGAAGAAGATATACACCAGGAACCGACCCCAGGGGTTGAAAAAGACGAAATGAATCCAACCATATCTTGTAATTCATTGGCAGGAATTACTACTCAAACTCTCAAGAAAGAAGGATATATCAAGAAGAAAAGGTAATAGTGTTGATTGATTCAAGTAGTACCCATAATTTTATTCATTGTAAGATAGCCAAGGATTTGAATTGTTTTCTATATCCAACACCACAGTGTCAATTGATGGTTGCAAATGGAGGAACTATAAATTGCTCAGGGAAGTACCATAATATCAATCTAATTGTGGGGGAATATGTATTGAATAGTCCAATGCTTTCCATTCCAATGGGTGGTGCAGATGTTGTATTAGGAGTCCAATGGTTACTATCTTTAGGGATGATATCTTTTAATTTTCAAGAACTTTTCTTGAAATTTTTCTGGGAAGGAAAGGAAATGGAATTAAGGGATATCGCAGGGAAATCTAGGAAGATAATTAGTTCTAATGGCACGACAAAGCTTTTGTAGAAAGAATGATCTGAATATGTACAAACTAGTTTTGTTGTGCTAGCCTCCTCATCAGTATAAAATAAAAGTGCTTAAGGATTGTGTGCATAGATTTGAGCTTAACAGAAGGTTACTTCAATGGTTTCTTTTAAGTGTTCTTCAACTAGTATAATTCCATGAACAAATTATAAAGCATGAAATCATCAAAACACTTGAAAATAAATTTGCATCAAACAACAAGACAAAAGCCATTGATGAAGGAGTTCACCCTTCCTGGGCTGTATCTCCTAGCCTGTCAACATGACTAGACCACTCTTGTATACGGTGTCAAAAGTACATATCTGTTTGCTGCCAATAACATGTCGCTATTACCCCTTCAAGGTAATTTTTTTCTACAAAGAACTCTCACAATATCGGCAACACAACATATCCCCTACAGAGATGACATTCTTTCACTGATGAGAGATAGAATCCCCTTACATACATCCTTCAATTCCACACTGAAGAATACAATAAAAAACTTCATGAATAAAGAAGTCAAACCAGAGCTGAACCATGTTGTTCACAACTGCTGCAAAAAGGTTTCTAGAATTGGAAAAACCCCTACAAGGTCTCCTCCTTGCTCAACAACTTCCAAAACTACTTCAAACATCTGATTGATCCATACACCTTACTTGTCAAACCTGCAATATGACCCTAATGATGTGCTCAAATCAGTAAACAGAGGTTACGAATGGATTCACAACATATAAATACCCCCAAGTAGCCCCTTCTAGCTCTTCATTTGGTCTTCAGGTGAAGCAAATATGGCCTCCTCTCCTGGTGGCCCTAGGCATCTTTAATCTTCAAGCTAGAATAATCACTTCCAGAAGTGCTCCTCTGCCTCTGAAACCTGCACCAAACTGCTCAGAATATCCAAAAATTCTAGGATAGACTCTTTCTGAGCCCAATTTGGTCGAAATTTGCTCAAGTTATGGCTTCTTCAATTTTACCTAGGAAAACTCCTCTAAAACTGGAGCAACTCCAGTTAACTCAGCCAGAACTGGAGTTCCTCCCAAAATGGCGGACTTCGGCAACTTCATCGCCATGTTAAACTCGGATTCATTAGTGGATAAGTGCAGTTAAGTGGTGATAAGTGGTGGCTTAGCGCACTAATGGCGCGTTTTACAAATCCGCATTTAAAAATGTGATTAGCGCTAATAATATGGGTTAGTGCTTAATTAAGCACGTTTAACGTTTTAAATCCGCGCATTTGGTTGGAGCTCTGCTGAGGTCATGGTGTATGGTCCTATGGACCGGGGCTGGCCCCTTTTTCTTCCGTCGTAACATTGTTTTGAAAACAAATATAAACGAGTTGTAATATATATTAAGAACTAACTCGTAGGCGAGTTGGTAAGGCTATTGCGTGTTGCGGGCAAGGTCGCGGGGTCGAGCCCGACCTCCGACATAAAATTTTGCACCACCATGTAATATGAGGAGGGGGCACGTGGCGGCCTCTGGGCTTGCCACTAGTCGAAACCCAATTGGCTTTATAAAATAAACCAATAAAATGTTGACAACAAACCAAAATGCCAACCAACCACCCATTGAGACTTGTCAGCACCTGATTCGACCAACTGGAGGAATATTCCAAAGAATATTCTAAGAATATTTCAAAGAATATTCCATGGAATATTCTTTTTGTTGACTGGGTTGCATCTTTTCAATTCTGCACAAATTTTAGTAGTTTGTGAAAACGAACAACAGGCTCTAACTTTCACATACGGAGTCAGTTTTCGATGAAACAAAGTGCGTCGAAATCAGGGCGATGAGACCTATCCATTCATTCAGGTTTCGAGCGATTCTGAGAATTTTGATTTTTGAGCTTAAATTTGAGCTCTTGATCATATCTCCCCACTGAAAGACTTTTGGTCTCCAAAAGTTCATTTTCATCTGTTTAGAAATTGAAGCTACAGTTCCTTCATTCTTCTAAACTCGACCCAATTGAAGTTTAAAGTACCTTGACGACTCTTTTTTATGCTAAACTTGAATTGTAACTTGACCAACAGTTTCAATTTGATTGTTCTTCTCGACTTATCCATGTCACTATGACCATGCATAACAACATCCTTCCCAAGAAGAATTCAATGGTGTTTATCTGTAAAAATCCTTACCAAGGATAAAATCCAAAAGATTTTGACATAAACCAATACAAGTTGCACATGGTGAATACTTGTAGAAATTGAGTGTTGAACACATTTGTACATACAAAATATGCTACCACTACTCATACAATAGTTTTCAAAATGCTTTTGGACATAATCAAAGAGAAATTCATTTTACAACATGGAGAACTTGACACCCAAATTTTCCATTTCAATTGACTAACAACCAAGCCAAACTAGCATAAACATGCTAAAGAAACATTGTTGAATGTAAGTGATTTATTCATGAATTATCACTTTTACAAATTACCACTAAGGGGATATGCAACTAGTGCAAACAAAGACTTACAATCTTCAACTGGAAAAATAGTCCGAATAGTTCTTACCCAACATGGTGACTGAACCCTCTCTTTGAACGTTTCCTTCTTTTGAAATTGATTCATGGATGGTCGCATCTTGCGCCACTTTTTCTTTTGTCGCTTCCTTTTCCGCTGCTTGCATGACTTGCTTGCCCTTACCAGGATGAAGTTGTGGAAACAATTTCCAACACTTCTCAACCCAATACCCACTGATATTGCAGTGAGTGCAAAAGTTCCTTTGAGCTCTTCTTAGCTCACATGCCTTTTCTTTGATTGATTGTTCCTCTTCTCGTTCTCAATCTCAAGAGACATAAACATCTTCTTGATGATGGCTTTTCTTTTGTCGCACTCATCTACACAATGGTTAGAAGAAATGCAAAATGTGCATGGAGACATTCTCCTCAACATGTCACTCAAATCAGCAGATTGTTTTCCTTTAGGAGAAGCATTTAAATAAACAGGACGAGTATACCTTTTCTTAGCATCCTTTGGCTTATGCTTCCTAGATGATGAACATGCATGACAAGAAGAACTTGAGTCATCTTCTTCAACTTTTTCATCTCTCTGGAGATACCTTCAAGTCTCTTTTGTATTAAGGGAACCAAGGAGGTACTAGTTCCGGATGCAAAGTCCAACACCTTCCTTCTCATGTCCTCCTTTGTGGTAGAAGGTACATGATACACAATAGCTGTCATCAGAAGACCATTCTTCTGGTGCAACATAACCCAAGCCTTCATACTTAGGTCTCTCTTTTACCTCTATTGAGTTCTTGATGCCTTGTTGATTCACACCAAGACCTTAGCCTTCCTTGTAACCCATCTTTTCCAAGAGCTTAGACCCAACACCTCTGTTGTGTCTTTCAAAGGATGAAAAAGAATTTACATTAACAGATGCATGTAAATAAGGAGCATATGCATGCTCGCCATTTTTCTCATCTCTTGATTGAGGCACAAATATGGTTTCATACTCCTTTTTTATTCTAAAGGTTGTTCTCTTGGACTCTTTTGTCCTCTTCTTTCAGCTCCTTAACATGAGGTGTTGATTAAGCCTCATCCTCCACATCATGTGGACAAAATGCACAAACATGTCCATCTTCCATCCTGGAAGGACTTTTTACATTAGCATTTTGCATCAAAGTTGTAGAAAAATGTGAATTTTGTGGAGAAGATGGTGGTTTATCACCATTATTTTTACCTTCTTCCTTTGTTGGAGATTTAGAGCCTTCACCATGCAGTTGTGATTTCCTCTCTTCATAGAGGACCTTCACCATCTCTGACATGTCCCAAAAAGCCTTTTTGAAGCTTTCATCTTTTGTCAAGCTTGTAGGCTCTCCTCCTTGACACATGTTTTCTGAAGCCTCAGAAATCTCTCGAGGTGAAACTTGAGGTGGAGCTTGTGGAAACTCTGGCCTCCTTCTCCTTGTTCCCACATGGGAATCTGCACCAACAAGTTTTTCTTCTCCTCTCTAGAGCTTTAACCTTGTAAGCATTTTCACCCTCTTTGCACAAGCAACACAAGCTAACAATTAACCAGCAGCTCTGATACCAACTTGATCTGAATATGGACAAACTAGTTTTGTTGTGCTAGCTTCCTCATCGATATAAAATAAAAGTGCTTAAGGATTGTGTGCATATATTTGAACTTAACAGAAGGTTACTTCAATGGTTTCTTTTAAGTGTTCTTCAACCAGTATAATTCCATGAACAAATTGTAAAGCATGAAATCATCAAAACACTTGAAAATAAATGTGCATCAAACAACAAGACAAAAGCCATTGATGAAGGAGTTCACCCATCCTAGGCTACATTTCCTTGCCTATCAACATGACTAGACCACTCTTGTATGCGGTGTCAAAAGTACATATCATTTTGCTGCCAATAATATGTGGCTATTACCCCTTCAAGGTAATGTTCTTCTACAAATAACTCTCATAATATCATCAACACAACATATCTTCTACAGAGATGAAATCTTTCACTGGTGAGAGCTAGAAGCCCCTCACATACATCCTTCAATTCCACGCTGAATAATACAATAAACAACTTCATGAATAAAGAAGTCAAACTAGAGCTGAACCATGTTGGTCACAGCTACAGCAAAAAGCTTTCTCAAATTGGGAAAACCCCTACAAGTTCTCCTTCTTGCTCAATAACTTCCAAAATTGCTTCAAACCTCTGATTGATCCATACACCTTACTTGTCAAACCTGCAATATGACCGTAAAGATGTGCTCAAATCAGTAAACAAAGGTTACCAATGGATTCACAACATCCAAAAACCCCCAAGTAGTCTCTTCTGGCTCTTCATTTGGTCTTCAGGTGAGGCAGATATGGCCTCCTCTCCTGGTGGCCCTAGGCATCTTTAATATTCAAGCTGGAAAAATCACTTCCAGAAGTGCTCCTCTGCCTCTGAAACCTGCACCAAACTGCTCAGAATATCCAAAAATGCTAGGATAGACTCTTTCTGAGCCCAATTTGGTCGAAATTTGCTCAAGTTATGGCTTCTTCAATTTTACCTAGGAAAACTCCTCTAAAACTGGAGCAACTCCAGTTAACTCCGCGAGAACTGGAGTTCCTCCGAAAATGGCGGACTCTGCCAACTTCACCGCCATGTTAAACTTGGATTAATTAGTGGATAAGCGCAGTTAAGTGGTAGATAAGTGGTGGTTTAACGCGCTAATGGCACGTTTTACAAATCTGCATTTAAAAATGCGATTAGCGCTAATAACATGGGTTAGTGCTTAATTAAGCACGTTTAACGTTTTAATCCCGCGCATTTGGTTGGAGCTCCGTCGAGGTCATGGTGTATGGTCCTATGGACAAGGGTTGGCCCCTGTTTTTTCCGCCGTAACATTGTTTTGAAAACAAATATAAACAAGTTGTAATATCTATTAAGAACTAACTCGTAGGGGAGTTGGTAAGGCTGTTGCGTGTTGCGGGCGAGGTCGCGGGGTCGAGCCCAACCTCCGCCCGGCCTCCAACATAAAATTTTGCACCACCATGTAATATGAGGGGCGGGGGGGGCCGGCACGTGGCGACCTCCGGGCTTACCACGTGCCGACACCTAATTGGCTTTAAAATAAACCAATAAAATGTTGACAACAAACCAAAATGCCAATCAACCACCAGCTGACACTTATCAGCACCGGATTTGACCAATTGGAAGAATATTTCGATAATATTCCAAGGAATATTCCTTGGAATATGCTTTTTGCTGACTGAGCTGCCCAGTCATCATCCTGTCAATTTTGCACAAATTTTAGTTGTTTGTGAAAACAAACAGCAAGCTCTAACTTTCACATATGGAGTCGGAGTCGGTTTTAAATTTAAAAAGAGGTACATGTAAATATTTTGGAGGGAAAAGAAAAAATATTTTTTTTAATTGTATTTTTGGGTTATATGATATATCCTTATGGGTTTACTCAATTTTCAATTTTAGACACTCGTTGGATGCGGAATTAAATTCCACACCTAAAAATTGAAGATACATTTAAAAAGCGTGTTGAAACACGTTTTTTAATGTATTTTAAATTTTTATCAACGTTGGTCTGCTAAAAAGTATCCATAATGGGTGCTCGTTGGATGTGGAATTTAATTATACATCCAACGAGTGTCTACACTTGAAATTTGGGTAAACCTATAAGGATATAACCCAAAAATACAATTAAAAAAATTAGTTTTCTTCTTTTCCCTCCAAAATTCATAACACTTATTTTATTATTTTAACTATTATTTTATTATTTTTCCTTAGGAGGCCACTTTTAGGCTGAAATTTCCTCTAATGAGTATTATCGGTGCACAAGAATGATGGATCATGGCATATGTGTCCGGATTATAGAGAGCTCAACAAACTCACTATTAAAGATAAATTTCCAATTCCTATCATTGATGAATTGTTGGATGAACTACTTGGAACAATTTACTTCACCAAGTTAGATCTTCGTTTGGGATATCGTCAAATTAGAATGAAGACAAAAGACATTCTGAAAACAGCATTCGGAACTCGTGAAGGTCATTATGAACTTTTGGTCATGCCTTTTGGTCTTACAAATGCACCTTCCACATTTCAAGGTTTGATGAATTCCATTTTTAAACCCTTCCTTAAAAAATGTGTGTTAGTATTTTTTGATGATATACTAATATATAGCAAGTCTTGGAAAGATCATGTTCAACATGTTGACAGGGCACTCAAACTATTGGAGGAGAAACAATTGTATGCAAACTCCTCCAAATGTTTCTCTAGAGTACAGGAAGTCAAATATTTGGGTCATATTGTATCTCGTGAGGGTGTTAAGGTAGACCCTAACAAAATTAAACTCATAAAGGAATGGAAAATTCCCACAACCTTAAGGCATCTTCGATGATTTCTTGGGTTGACAGGGTATTATCGCAAGTTTGTTAAGAATTATGGGAAAATAGCAGCACCACTAACAACATTACTGAAGAAAGTTGCATTTTTTTGGACTCCAAAAGCATCTAAGGCCTTTGAACATCTTAAAGAGGAAATGTGTCAAGCTCCATTCTTAGCTATACCAGACTTCAAAAAAACCTTTATTGTGGAATGTGAAATCTCAAGAAATGGCATTGGTGTTTTTTTAATGCAAGAAGGAAGACCATTACTTTTGAAAGTCGTCCAATCAAGGGAAGGTTATTTACACAAACCTTTTTTATGAGAAGGAAATGTTGGAAATACTACAAGCTTTGAATAAATGGGACCCTTACCTAATGGGAAAACACTTCAAGGTGAAAACAGATCATGATAGTCTTAAATACTTCCTGGAACAAAAATTATCTTCAGAAGAGCAGCAAAAACGAGTCACAAAGATGTTGGGTTATGACTTTGAAATTATCTACAGAAAATGGAAGCCATTAGAGGAAATTTCAGCCTAAAAGTGGCCTCCTAAGGAAAATAATAAAATAATAGTAAAAATAGTAAAATAAGAGTTATGAATTTTGGAGGTAAAAGAAGAAAACTACTTTTTTTAATTTTATTTTCGGCTTATCTCCTTATAGGTTTACTCAAACTTCACATTTAGACACTTATTAAATGCGGAATTAAATTCCATATCCAATGAGTACCCATTATGCATACTTTTGAGAAAGCCCACCTTGATAAAAATTGCAGATACATTAAAAAACGTGTTTCAGCGCGTTTTTTTAATGTATTTGCAATTTTTATCAAGGTGGGCTTTCTCAAAAGTATGCATAATGGGTACTCCTTGGATGTGAAATTTAATTTTGCATCCAACGATCTTGAAATTTGAGTAAGCCTATAAGGAGATAACTAAAAAATACAATTAAAAAAAGTAGTTTTTCTTCTTTTCCCTCCAAAATATTTACATGTACATCTTTTTTAATTTAAATCATTTTGATTAGTTTACATATTATGACATGGAAATTACATGAAAATTTCATGGGCACTTTTAGGCTAAAATTTCCTCTAATGAAAATTTTGTTGCAAATGCACTCTCAAGAAGGTATGAGGATCTGGAACCATTTCTCTATGCCATTTTTATTATCCAACCTGATAGGATAAACCAAGGGATGAATGGAAGAATGATGAAGAGGTTTGGACACTCATTCAAAAGTTGTACTAATATCCTAGTGCATCTGATACATTTATCTGGAAAAATGATTCACTATGGTACAAAGATCACTTATATCTATGTAAGAACTTCCAACTCAAACAAAAGGTTCTTTTGGAATTGCACACTTCTCCTATAGGAGGGCACTCAGTATTTTTAAAAACTTACCACGGACTCGAGAAGGAATTTTTTTGGGATGGCCTTAAATTCGATATTCATAAGTTTGTAGCAGAATGTTTGGAGTGCCAACAAAATAAAGTTGAGACAATTAAGACCCCAAGTCTTTTACAACCATTAGCCATTTCAAGATAGTGTTGGGAGGAAGTCTCAATGGATTTTATCACAAGTTTATCCAAGTCTGAAGGAAAGAGTGTCATCATGGTGGTAGTTGATAGACTTAACAAGTATGCACAATTTTGTGCACTATCTCATCCTTTGAAAGCCAGTATAGTTGCTACTTCATTTGTGGAAACAGTTCAAAAACTACATGGAAATCCAAAGATTATTCAAGTGGCAGAGATCCCATTTTCACTGGACATTTTTGGACATAATTATTTTCTTGTCTTGATACTCAATTAGCTCACAACTCATCTTATCATCCTCAATATGATGAGAAAATTGAGATAGTGAACAAATGTTTGGAAGGATTTCTGTGTTGCTTTGTATCTGATAAACAAACAAAATGGGTCAAGTGGTTACCTCTAGTAGAATGGTGGTATAACACTTCCTTCCATACCGCAACAAAAATGACCCCATTTATGGTGCTTTATGGATATCATCCACCGTCCATCACATCATCTTTAAGAGACAATTCTAAGGTTCAAGCAGTTGAATATCACATCGACCATCGAAAACAAGGTCTCCAACTCTTAAAGGAAACCTGAATCTGGTGTAGAATTGAATGAAACAACAGGTATATCAACATCGTAGTGAAAGAAGTTTTGATGTAGGCAATTGGGTATTTTTACGACTATAACCATACAAACAAATGTCCCTCAAGCAAGCCAAGAAGGATAATAAATTATCACCCAAGTAATATGGCCCTTACAAGGTATTGCAAAGGATTGGTATTTGGCATATAAATTGGAGTTGCCTACATCTTCGCGAGTACACCCAGTTTTCCATGTTTCATTGTTAAAATTGGAAACTAGGGCCAAATTCCACTTTGGACAACTCACTTGATGGAAAAGATGATTGCATTTAATTCCTCTTTTCGAGAGGACCAAAATCGACCTAAAGATCATCAAATTTGGACAAGGGAAAATATATTTTTGAGGTCAATCCCACACATGTGCAAATTTTCAAGGTTGGCCACATCATCATGTAGGCTCATGAAGCCCAATGGACGTGTCACTTGAGCCCCAACGAATTGTATAAATATAAGAGACCTCAAACCTCATTTGGCATCATATCATCACACACAATCTTCTCTCTCCTTCTATGATTGGTTCTTACAGCTTATTGGGCATATATTTTCTCACATGTGGCAGGAAGGACGAATTTCAGGACAAATTACCGGGATGAAATTTCATACTTCAGTTGCAGGTTTGACCAGTGTTGACAAGGTACTTTGACCAAAAATTTGACTGCGATTTTTAGGTCAAAATTTCAGTTTTGGAGAGGCACTTGTGCCAGCACAAAATCGAGGTATTCTGGGAAAATTGACCGTGATTGACCGCAGACTTGAAGTGCAAAATTTGACCAAGTTTGACTGTTGTTTTCAAGATTTTTTTGGGCTGACTTTGACCACTTCTAAAGGCCGAGTTTGACTACCTTTGACCAAGCTCCAAAAGGACTGTTTATTGTTGCATTGACCGCTATTGACCTTCTGGTTAGGGCAGAATTTGACTGTTGTTGACGGTAGATTTGACAGGTTTGTTTTGATTTTAATTTGGTATGTCAATTTTGACTTTTATACTCTCTCTCTGCTGAACATTTGATATAATAATAAGAAGAATTGATCAAAGGGTTTTTCCATAGCATCCGCCAAATCTGGTGTCCTCTAGTCTTGGCTTGTCTTCTGCATTTTTGTTATTCAAGTTCTATCTACAGTTACTGTCAATGTGATTTATGGTTAATGTGATTGCTATTGGGAAACTAAATTGGAAATTGTCATTGGGCTGCTAAAGAACATTGAAGTAATTGTGCTAAGCATAGAACATACCATTGTTAACTAAAATTAACATGGTATCAGATCCCAAGTTAAGGCAAAGCCTAATCAAGAGAGAGAAAATCAATCACTATGAGATCTATTGGACAAGACAAGTCTCCATGGAATCTACGTCTTACATCAAGACTGAGGACAAGCTAAATGACAAATCTGACTATCAAGCATGGAATATGACTTTGGAGGAACATGAAGTATTGGACTAAGTGCAAGGAAAAGTGGTGGAGCCTCCTTCAAATGCACTGGCTACTGCTAAAACAAAGTATAGAAAGGTGAGGCTAAAGCTAATAAAATTATCATAGACTCCATTCAAAAGCATTTGGTTGCCTATATTTCTAATTTGCGAACATCTAAGCAGATGTATTTTAAGTTGGTTGAGATGTTCAAAGTGAACAATGCAAATCAAATCCTCTTTCTCAAAAACAAGTTGAAGGACATTGAAATGAATAAAGGGGAGTCTATCCAATCCTAAATCATGAGAATAACTCAAATCAAGAATGACTTGCTATCTATTGGAGAAGTTATTTTTGACAGGGAGCTCACTCTCATTGCTCTTGGAGGTCTTCCAAGACCATGGGATGTATTTGTCACCGCCATTCTCAACAATGACAGGATACCTAGTTTCAATGAGTTATTGGCTAGAAGCACTCACGAGGAGACTACGATGATGGAGAGAGATAAGCCCTCCAATAGAAACGAACCTATTGCCTTCTCCGCTCATGCAAAAAGGAAGAATAATGTTGGTCCAAGGAGACAGGGTCAAGGATTCAAGAAGGAAGAAAAGGAAGGTGCTACAATTGCCACAGGTTCGACTACTATGCTAGAGAGTGTCCTCACAAGAAGAATTATCCAAGGAATGATGACAACAACAACCAAAACAATTTCAAAAACAACGGAAATCAAAGGAACAACGGGTTCAACAACATAGGAAATAGGAATGCTCCCAGTGCTCAAAATGGAAATGGTCAACCTCCCAAGAGGACAATAAATGTCAGGTATGATGAGAGTAATGTTGTAGAAAAACAAGATGAGTTTTAGCTTATTTCCACTCTATCTACTGCCTCTCCTATGAATACTTTGGATCATTGGTTGATTGATAGTGGATCCTCAAGACACTTCACCGGGTACAAGGAGGCCCTCTCCAATTTGGTTGAAAAGAAGACTAATTTGAAGATCATACTTGGACATAATGCCACCTACCCCCATGAAATGGATAGGTATTGTCACTCCTCACTTGAATCGAGGTCAAACCATTCATCTACAAGAAGTATTGTAATGTGCCTGATTTGAAGAACCTAGTGTCTATTTCTGTGATGGAAGACAAATACTTCAAGGTAGCGTTCATTGATGGAAAGGTACGTACTTGTCAAAGAAACCCTAAAGATGCATTTACTCTTGGATCTAGTGTTGATGGTCTCTATCAAGTTGGAGGAAGTCCTTTGGGAGCTTTGGCAAGCGATACTTCTCTTCAATTTGAGCTATGGCACCGAAGATTTTCCCACTTACATTACAAAGCCTTACCTAGGGTAAGGAAGATGGTCATAGGTATGACTGATTTAACATGAACCATGAAGGTGTTTGTTAGAGTTGTGCAACTAGGAAACATACAAAGGGACCATTCCCTTCTAATGAGAGCATCACAACCTAAATTCTTCAATTGGTCCATTCTAACCTGTCTGGTATGTTATCCATAACATCGTTGGGACGATACTTATATTATGCAATCTTTGTGGATGACTACTCTCACAAAACATGGATCTATTTCTTGAAGAGGAAGGATGGAGGGTTCAAATGGTTTCGTTCTTTCAAAGCATTGGTGGAAAATAAAACAAGGAAGAAGATCAAGATATTAAGGACCGACAATGGAACCAAATATGAATCAAATGAATTCAATAACACATATTTCATTAAATTTGGAATTAAATAGTGGATCTAGAATTTAAAAATAACTAAAAAACTCAATTTTAGTGATGTATTTGTAATAAAAATTTTCCATATTTAATGAAATATTTGTTCAATGACTTTTGCAGAGGTTGGCATTATGAGGTAGACAATTGTTCCATACACTCCTGAGTACAATGGAGTTGCTAAAAGGAAAAATCGAACAATAATGGAAGCCACCCATGCCATGCTCCATGATCAAGGCCTACCAAATTTCTTACGAGGAGAAGCTGCCAACACTGTTGTGTATGTTCAAAATAAGAGCCCACATCAAGAATTGGATTTCAAGACACTTTAGGAGGTATTCATTGGTAAGAAACCTAATGTTTCTCATTTTAGAATATTTGGTTGTCCCGTGTATTTTCATGTGCCTAAAGAGAAAAGAAACAAGTTGGAAGGATTTGGGAAGAAGGGTATATTCATTGGCTACAGTGAATATTCAAAGGCATATAGAATCTATGTGCCTGGTCAAAGAGATGTGGAACTGAGTCGTGACATTACCTTTGATGAAGACACTGCCCTTGGGAAAGAAAGAGATCTCCCTATCCCAAGGAAGGACGATGATGATGCTGCCAAAAAACAGGATGAACCTCCGACAGATGAGCCTATGCCCGATGTTGATGGCCTGATGGATGTTATTGGTCCACCTCCTGGTGATTCCTCTACCTCAAGAAAAATATCTATATGGCTCAAAGATACTCTCGAAGATGTTGAAGACATATTGCTCCAAGAGGGACATTTCGTGAAAGTAAGAAGCTGAACAGGTATCAAGGGTACTTGGCTGCTATGAGTACTATTGTTCAAGCTGAACCATGCACGTTCAAAGAAGCCATAAAGCACCAAGTTTGGAATGATGCGATGAATGAGGAGTATGATTCAATCATGAAGAATGATGTTTGGGACGTGGTGCCTAGATCCAAGGACAAGTATGTGGTCACTTCTAAATGGCTTTACAAAACTAAACATGGAGCTAATGGGAGTGTTGAAAAATATAATGCCAGGTTTGTTGCTCGAGGCTTCTCTCAAAAAGGAGTGGACTATGATAAGATATTTGCACCAGTTGCCCAATATACCACTATCTGATCTATCATTCCTCTCGTTGCCACTCAAGGATGGAGCTTACATCAAATGGATGTTAAGATTGTTTTCTTACATGGCTCGCTTACGGAGGAAGTCTACTTGGAATAGCCTTAGGGATTCGAAGTACAAGATCGAAGGACACATGTATTCAGGTTGAAGAAATCCCTCTATGGATCGAAGCAAGCCCCTAGGGCTTGGTATGAGAGGATTGATAGCTATCTTATCAATTTGGGATTTACAAGGAGCTATGCTTATCCAAACCTATACTTCAAGGTAGAAAAAGAAATACCTCTCATTTTGGTCCTTTATATTGATGATCTCTTTCTGACTGGTGCAAACCCTCTCATTTATCAATGCAAGAGGGAGTTGAGTTTCGAGTTTGAGATGAAGGAACTAGGTCTGATGCATTACTTCCTAGGCTTGGAGGATTGGCAAAATCCAGGTGAGGTTTTCCTTTCTCAAGGAAAATACATTATGAAGCTGCTAGAGAGATGTAGGATGGTTGATTGCAAGTCTGTGTCTACTCTAATGGAACTCAACTTCAAGAAGTTATGAGGAAGTGTTGTTGGGCCCGAATTGGCAAACCCTTCTGAATATAGACAACTTGCAGGGTCCCTGATGTTCTTGGTAAACTCCCGACCGAACATATGCTTCTTTGTCAATACGTTGAGTCAATTTATGGATGAGCCTCATCACATACATAGGATTGCTACTAAGAATCTTATTAGATATCTCTATGGGACAATCAACTATGGGATGAGATACATTGTCGGTGTGAAAATTTCTTAATACAACAATACAGAAATCCTACTACAGTATCTTGGTTTACTTCTCCTACTTGTGATTAAATTATACAAGTTATGTTCAGAAAATACAAAAGTAAACACAATTAACAGCCTACACACATACAGATCATTTACTGAATATTACGCTCAATCAACAAAGTGACACACAGAGATTTCGGACAGATGTCCCCAGAAAAACCCAATGTGGGAAAACCAGTGCAGTAGATATGAGGGTTATTATTATTAAGTAGAATCTGAGTACAACAAATCTGGGCACCTTATTGGTTAACCCGACAGAGAAAAAATAGATCTTCAACAATACCTGTTGTTCTGGAGACTGAAAACTTGACTGATCCGCAACCTCAAACGGGATTTACAGGACTCAGCCACTTTCTGCCCCTAGAAACCCCAGCGTTGCCCCTGAAGCCCTTGTGTCAGCCCTGCTAGCCTCTGCATGCCTATGCGCTAGCCTGGAGAGGGTTGCGTAACCCCAGACTGGGTGACGCAATCCCTACATTGCCCTGGATGGCCTCTGTGTAACCGTGGAGGTCCTTTGCTGGCTCAGCACTGCCCTTTCTGGGCCTGCGTAGCACCTGCATAGCGGCTGAAGCCCTCTGCGTTGCGTCGCTGCTGCCCCTGATTCTCTGTGCTACTTCGGGTTGCTGCTCCTCTGCCTCTTCACTCCGGGATCAGATCATCCCCTTAGCCAATACTACCCCTCGCTGCAGAAAACTCTTCTAGATATTCTTAGCAAACCCGCCCTAGAATTCCATCTCTGCCTTCGTGTGTGTGTGTCCAACTGACCCTCAAGCCTTTCTCTTATGCTTTTTTGTTGAGACATCAACGACCATGATTTAATCTCTTATCGTCGATCGACGGTTGAGATTAAAAGACTGCTTGAACTGCGTCACTTAGAACATTTCATCACATGTGTTCAATTAATTCACTTTAATTTTTCTAATTCCGAAGTTACACTTAGGGTCCTCATTAAAAAAATTAATTATTTTAATATCTCACACATAAGATGAAATTTCTCCAAACGCTTTCTGGGTTTTGGAGGTCTAGTGTGTCTTAGCCCCTCCACAAACTTTCAGGGCTAGAGCACACACGATGCTACCCCAATACACAAAATTTCAACACTCCCTCTTAGCACAGAGTGTGCTCTAGCAATAAATCCACATCATGTATCACAAGATCTTGGCATTGGTCTCTGCGCTGATGATGCTTGGCCTGCTGCCCTCCATCCACTACGCTGCTGCTCTCTCTATTGTTTCCCATGTCACTGCCACTGACACTGCCACATATGTACTGCAGCTCCCTCTCAAGTTGCTGCATCATGCTGCCCATAGCACTGCTACTGCTAACTGTTGCACTGCACCTCAATTGCTGAGAAGTAAGCAACTAAAAGACTCCTTCCCAATCGTTGATAGACAAGTCAGGCTGCATCCCATTACTGAAACTCCCCTTTCTACTGCTTTACGTTGTCCTCCTGAAGCCACTGCGTTGCTACAACTCTACACTGCATGAGCGTTGGTTCTCTACGTTGTTGAAGTCGCATTAGCCTCTGTGATGCTGCCTCTACGCTGCTGCTACCTCTACACTGCACTACTCCCTCTACAGCATCTTAGCACTGCCCTCTACTTCACTATGAACTTCTGCAACCATCTCCTACTTGTCCCGCTACTGTCTTAAGGCTCCCGTAGCTCGTATGTGATCCAATAGTTGGGCTTACTCAAGGATCCTGCCACCTTGATCTGTAGCTGCTCTCAATATCCATATCGCCCCACTTACGTGGCTCATGATAACTCATGGCTACGTCATCATCACTCCCATCATCCTTTGTTGATGTTGCCTTGGAATTAGAAGTTCCTTTGTCCTTCTTCTTAGGACAAGTGTTGGCAAAGTGTCCAAGTTCGCCACAATTAAAGCACTGGACCTTGGATAGGTCCCTCTTCTTCTTCCCGACAAACGTTTCCGACTCCTTGGTGACTGTATTCAAGGCAATCCTTACCAAGAGTCCTTCATCTGGAGTCGCACCCATGGCAATCAGTTGATCCCAGATAGTCTGAAATCAGAAAAGGAAGGGATCTATCTCCTCACCTTTCTGCATCTGGAATAGCCTCATCTGATTCTCTAGAAGCATCTTTCTTTGAACAAAGCTTCCCTGATACATCGTATCCAAAGCAGTCCACATCTCATTTGTCATCTTCTTTCCGTAAATGTGTGGCACAACATGATCTTTTACTCTGTCCATAATCAAATGCTTAGCCCGCGTTTGATTTTCATTAAATTTCTTTAGAGGATAAGGATCTGCAGGCTCAGCTAGGACATTCTCTGCATGGTCCTTGATGTCATACTCATCCAGGACTGTCAGTATCCTGGCTCTCCAGATGACAAAGTTGGACACACTGTCCAACCATTCTTGATCTCTCAACCCATGAGAAGCCATCTAGCTCAAATCTGATGAAACAATACTCTTCTCCCTCTTTCTGCTGCAAAACTCAACAGAAATGCTAGATCTGGGTTTCTTGGCAATCAAAAACCCTCTATAGTATTTGCTCCTTCTGTCAACCGATTTCCCTCCTGGAAATCTTCAGCCAAAACAATCAAACAATTCTCTCCAATCACCCTCATGATCGGATCTCAAATCTGTTTGGCTCAGATCTATTGAGTGATTGTCTTCCTACCGCTCTTTGTCAACTTAGCTAGGCACAATTCTCCACCAGCAGAATCTCCACCACACCAACAACTGTTGAAGATCTGAAGCACTGCTTCCAGATCTCAGAAATACTGCTCCGCAACAGAAAAAATAATTGGACTGCGTCCCTCTGGCTGGCCTCTGCGTGAGCAAACTGGCCCAGCACACCCTCTGCGCAGCGCAGGCTGCTCCCACATCCCTCTAGAGGGTGTTACGTTGTCTCTGTGTTACCCAAATTAGACTGCGTAGCCCTTTCTAAGACTACGTCCTCCTGCTGTTGAGCTGCCCTCTCCGGATCTACTGCTTCAGCTACTATCCTGCAGAAAATATGTCTTCAGCTAATTTTGCTGGAGATTCAGCTTGATTTGCAATCGCTCTGATACCATGTGAAAATTTCTTAATGCAACAATACAAAAATCCTACTGCAGTGTCTTGGTTTACTTCTCCTACTTGTGATTAAATTATACACGTTATTTTCAAAAAATACCGAAGTAAACACAACTAATAGCCTACACACATACAGATCATTTACTGAATATTACGCTCATTCAACAAAGTGGCGCACAAATTTTTCAGACAAATGTCCCCGGAAAAACCCAATGCGAGAAAATCGGTGCAGCAGATATGAGGTTTATTATTATTAAGTAGAATCAGAGTACAACAAATCTGGGCACCTTACAAGTTAACCTGACAGAGAAAAAAAGATGTTCAGCAATACCTGTTGTTCTGGAGACTGAAAAACTTGACTGATCCACAATCTCAAACGGGAGTTACAGGACTCAGCCACTTTCTACCTCTAGAAACCCCAACGCTGCCCCTGAAGCCCCTGTGTCAGCCCTGCTAACCTCTGCGTGCCTCTGCGCTGGCCTGGAGAGGTCTACGTAACCCCAGACTGGGTGACGCAGTCCCTACGCTGCCCTAGATGGCCTCTATGTAACTTTGGAGGTCTCCTGCTGGCTCAATGCTCCCCTTTCTGGGCCTGCGTAGCGGCTGAAGCCCTTTGCATTGCGCAACTACTGCTACTTCCCCTCCTTCTCTATGCTGCTCTTGATTGCTTCTCCTCTGCCTCTTGCTAACTCTTGGCTTTGGGATCAGATCATCCCCTTAGCCAATACTACCCCTTGCTGCAGAAAACTCTTCCAGATATTCTTAGCAAACCTGCCATAGAATTCCAGTTCAGTGTCTCAACTCTGCCTCCGTGCGTGTGTGTCCAACTGACCCTCAAGCCTTTCTCTTATACATTTTCATTGAGACATCAATAGCCGTGATTTAATCTCTTATCGACGACTGAGATTAAAAGGCTGCTTGATCCGCGCCACTTAGAACATTTCATCACATGTGTTTAATTAATTCACTTTAATTTTTCTAATTCCCTAAGTTAGACTTAGGGTGCTCATTAAAAAAATTAATTATTTTAATATCTCACACATAAGATGAAATTTCTCTAAACGCTTTTTGGGTTTTGGAGGTCTAGTGTGTCTTAGCCCCTCCACAAAATTTCAGGGCTAGAGCACACCCAATGCTACCCCAATACACAAAATCTCAATAGTCGGGAATTTGAGGCTACATGGATATACTGATGTTGACTAGGTTGGCAATATGGTGGATAGAAAGAGCACGTCAGGATGTTGCTTCTCATTAGGATTTGCTTCGATTTCTTAGATGAGTAGGAAGCAAAAATCGGTTGCTCTAACCACCATCGAGGTCGAATACATTGCAGCTAGTATGGCCTGTTGTGAAGCTTTCTGGTTGAGGAGGCTCTTTAGCGAGCTATTTGAGCACGTGTTGGATACCACCGTGAACTATTGCGACAACCAAAGTGGGATTCTCATTTTAGAGAATCACGTGTTCCACGACTGCTCCAAGCATATTGATATTAGGTACCACTTTATACAGAATATGGTACAACAGGGAGTAATAAGGCTCCAACACATCAGGACTGATGAGCAGATTGCTAACATTCTCACAAATCCCTTGGGGAAGGTCAAATTTTTAGCCTTCTGAGAGAGACTTGGAATCATGGAAGGACCCTCCCATGATCGTCCCACTTGAGTTGGACATTGAGCTCTGGGAGCTCCTAGGGACTTGGGGTACTTCTTGGAGCTATGAGCAACCATAGGGTGAGTGGTTCACCTTCCCCTATAGGGGTGCATTGTGTAAAGGGTGAGAGGTTCACCTTCCCCTGTGATACCCCATGGTGGTTGACATGTGTGTAGGGTGAGTCGTTCACCTTCCCCTACGATGGATGATATATGCATAAGATGAGTGGTTCACCTTCTCCTATGGCATATGAGCAGGATGAGTGGTTCACCTTCTCCTACGAATGCCCCAACATACATCCTACCCATGTAGTCCGGGACTCATGGGAAGTACCTCTCATCTGGCCAATGAGTTGGGAAAAGTATATAGGGACCATAGCACTACAGATGGACGCATCGTGTACTATCGTACACCATATGTCTAGGATGCATGGTGTTCAACAACTTGATCTGGGATCAAATCCAATTGGGGTTCTACCCTTAGATTGACTTTTGTTAATAGAGAGTGGCAAGGTCTTGTGACTCACTCTCAATCAATTCTTCTTCATTGTTACATCATTGTTCAGCAGAGTAGAGAAGAGATGCAGATGACAACATGGCATGATGACGGATGGATTAGCAGGTGGAATTATCCCTAGTTGAGAGGGAGTTTTAGAATTGCAAACTAGGGCCAAATTCCACTTTGGACAGCTCATTTGATGGATATGATGATTGCATCAAATTCGTCTTTTCAAGAGGACCAAAATCGACCTAAAGATCGTCAAATTTGGATAAGGGAAAATATATTTTTAAGGTCAATACCACACGTGTAAATTGTCAAGGTCAAACACATCATCATGTAGGCTCATGAAGCCCAATGGACGTGTCACTTGAGCCCCAACGACTTGTATAGATACAAGAGACCTAAACCTCATTTGGCATCATATCATCACACAAAATCATCTCCCTCATTCTCTGCTTGGTTCATATAGCGTATTGGGCATATCTTTTCTCTCACACATGTGGAAAGGAAGGATTTTAGGATAGATTATAAGGCCGAAATTTCAGACTTCAATTGCAGGTTTGACCAACGTTGACCAGGTACTTTGACCAACAATTTCACTGTGATTTTTGGGTCAAAATTTTTGTTTTGGAGAGTTTCTTCTGTTGGCACAAAAACCAAGGTATTCTGGGCACATCGACCGAGGTTGACCGCAGAGTTAACCAAACTTGAAGTACAGAATTTGACCAAGTTTGTTTTCAGGACAATTTTGGGCTAACTTTAACCACTTCTGAAGGTCGAGTTTGACTGCCTTTGAATGACCTCCAAAGAGGATTGTTTGTTGTTGCGTTGACCATTGTTGACTTTCTGGTTAGGGCATAATTTGACTAATGTTGACTGCAGATTTGACAGGGTTGTTTTGACTTTGATTTGGCAAGTCAATTTTGACTTTGGAACTCTCTCTTTCTCTGTTGAACATTTGATATAATAATAAGAAGAATTGATTAAAGGGTTTTCCACATATTGGGGTTTTTGTCTGGCATCCGCCAAATCTGGTGTCCTCTTGTCTTGGCTTGTCTTCTGCATTTTTATTATTCATGTTCTATATACAGTTACTGTCAATGTGATTTATGGTTAATGTGATTGCTATTGGGGAAACTAAATTTGAAATTGTCATTGGGTTGCTAAAGAACATTGAAGTAATTGTGCTAAGCATAGAACATACCATTGTTAACTAAAATTAACATTCATGCTTAAATAAGGTTATAGGGGACAAGCTCCCAGTTCAAACTGTATTGCTAGAACTTGATGAGGAAAGGAAAATCATATTGGAACATGAAGCAATCAAAAAAAGAAGAATCCAACATCTATAGAATCAATTAATTTTAGAGTATCTCATTAAGTTGAAGAACTTACCAGTTGAAGATTCCACATGGGAGGATGAGTATTTCATCTAGAAGCATCCAAAACTACTCAAACGTTGAGAGCAACATTTTTTTGAAGGAGAGGGGCATGCTAGGTCCCTATAATACTAGTGTATTCCCCATATTATTATTGTTGTGCCCCATAGAACCCTTATATTGTTATTGTTGTGCCTCATAGAACCCCTGTATTGTTGTTTTGTGTCCCATAGAAACCCACTATTGTTATTGTTGAGACCTTACATTATTAGTGTTATGTAGGCCCTAAATAAATTTTGAGCCTTTAAACTCCTATATATACCAAGGAGGTCTTGTCATTTGAATCATCCAAGGATTGTTCAATTATGTGATGTAAAGGAGGTTTCCCCCTCGAAGTGGATTAATATCCAGTCATTGATATAAATGTTGCGATAATCGCAATCGGGATTAAATCGGCAAGGGTCTGGAAAAAGAAAAAAATCAAAAATTCAGAAAAAAATCGGTAAAAATTGGCAAAATTTTAAAAATACAAAAAAAATTAAAAATAAATACAATATTAAAGAAATACAAAATTAAGATTTTTTGGGAAAAATTCACAATTTTTGCAACACTGAATGATATATATTCTTCTATTATTTGTGTTATTTTCGGCTGAAAACATAACATTTTTATCCTATTATAGTGTTTAATAGCCAGCACTGGACGACTGAAAAGAGTAGCTTTTTTGTCCTCTCAAGGCTTACTTTATACTTCGGTTTGCAATAAATTATGACTTATCAAGATGTATTTAACATAAATTATCTCTAGGAACACTCACCCATTCATACATGGCCCATGACATGATGCAACGCTATAAAAGATCAAATTTCCATAATTTCGCATAAAAAAAGAAGTCAATTTCAGCGTAGTATAGCGAAAATCCCAACAACATGCATGTGACAAAAGTAAATAACAAGAATAGCATTTAAAGAGCACTTACATGTAAGAAAGAGTATATCCAATCATCAAGATATGCCAATAGTGAAGCTCCAAGACAATGAAAGAGATCCAAACATCAAAATTCATCAATTCATACAAACTCATCCTCCAAGAAAGATAGCGAAAATATCACAAGAGACGATAACCCAATCCAAGTGATGAAGAGAGAATGAATCACCTCTCATATATTTATACAATCTCTAATGAGTTCAATTTAGCTAATTTGGCCTAATTGAGCCTATAAAATAAAATAATGTGCATAATAACAACATTTTTTGTGACAAGCCCACCAAATAGCTCAATAATACAAGAATAAGTCTTTCAAGAGGGTCTAATGATCAACCAAGTGATTCATTGGGCCTTTGATGAGGCCTAATGAAGCACAAGGGGTGCCATAGTGGACTCCAAACATAGTGGACAAGGGGTTGGCCCCTTGTTTTCCAAGCGAGAACCTATGGTGCTCCCAAGTGGGTGTGGGGGCACAAGGGCAACCTCATGGGTCTCCAAATGGATCGAATATGCTTGTAAACCATCTGTAAGGGCTAGGAAAATGACATAAGCCCTAGGAAAATGACATAAGCCCTCCCTCTGCAGCGGGAGACATCCTCTAGACCCTGAAACATCTGCCAATTGTTTGATGCAACTATGGCGCCAGCTAGGCATGGTGGACCAGGTGCATCATTCTCATCCAAAATGGTGGAACATGAGCAATCAATTAGTGATGTTGGGGATCCATGAAGTAATCTCTGCTATGGTGGAGGCCCATGGCTCTCAACACTCACCCTACAAGTGCCAATGTGGCCCTCTAGAGGGCTAGGGCACTGTATAGGGAGTCCAAGCCCCAAATGGAGATCCACCTGCAATCCTGCATAAGGCCCAATGCATACCCTTGTCCCTGATACAAAAAATCATTAAAATAATCAAGTAAAAGAGCTTACAAGTCATGGAATTAAGGGGGCACTTCATGGTGGCATGCCCTTCCATAGTGGGTTTTGGTATGTCCAAATGTCTCTAAGCTCAAAAGGGGGTTAACCAAGGACCCTATTAGGTGGTTTCAACCTCTAGAGGGTTGACATGTCTATGGTACATCCCTCAAATGGTAGGTGGCAAATGATATAATAATGGAGCAGAGTGGGGATCAAAGGAATCATCTAGACCACATGTCATGGTTCATGGGTAGCTACAATAAGGGAAGCCCACACCTAGATATGTGAGTGTAGGATGGAGCAAATCATGGTACATGCCTTTTTCCTTTTATTGATTTTTCTTCATCACTGCTTGGGGCTCCAAGGGATGAGAGCATGATGTGTAATATGTAGCAGTGAATACCCCCTTAAGGTGGGGCGGTTCATCGCCCACCAGGAATTGGGATAGTCATGGGTTCCTTAATGATAGAGGGGGCCCATCTAGGACCCATAGGAATCAGGGTAATGGCCATGGATAAGGGGTAGAGCTCATGTTTGGGTTTTTCCCACGTGCTAAATTTGTATGTCCCTGCCATCTTTTGATTTTGTGGTACATTTCCCGTTGAGAGTGGCCAAATTATGCTTTCCATTTCTTTTTTGCTGCATCAACCTCTAGGGCATCGTTCCAGGTCTGACCTAAGGTGTGGACAAGGGGAGGGGGAGGCTAACCCTATGTGGACCCAGCGGACACATGTGGACCTAGATGGGAAACTAGATGAATGTTGCTAAAATGAGTGAAAAGGGAGTGATGTAGATGGTATCGGGAAGCGGGACCATGCAACCAAAATTGGGATTTCCCATGTAGTGCCAACCCAGAATCCAAATGTTCAGTAAAGGTGATCCCACGAGACTAGGACACAAGCGTAACCACGAATCGGGCAGTGGAGACAAGAATACAAGTCTAACCCACTCTTTCCGCTGAATACCCCTACCAATCCATGCCCAAAAGTGTCCATGACAAGTAAGGAAAATTACTCGACTATACCAATGAAAAGCCATACCTTTGGGGTCAGGAGGCCCACCTTCAAACATGCGATCATAACAAGTGGGCAAGGGTCCACATGGCTGGCTCACGTGGCTGAGACAATGGCACATCGAGCTATCTGGTGGCTACAAGGGGCTGCTTACTACCGACTGAGGACCATCTAGGAGAAAAAATTCTCCTATAAACACTACCCGCAGGTGGTGGGTAACACACATCAAGAGGAAACCCTAGTAAGCTAATCCTTCAAATTGGGGACTTTTTGAGGCAAAATTTTGGTACTCAGTGAATTAAATCTTACATTGCCTCTTCCCTTGCCTACCTTAACCTAGGATATACCTATATCTTACGCTATATCTCAACCCTAGATTTCGTGTAGCCATATTATTAAGGATTTTTTCATGGAAATGTTGATTTTTGAGTTAGCATCGGATGTGCTCTAGCTCCGAAAATTTGTGGAGAGGCTAGAACACATGAGATCTCCAAGACCCAGAAATCATTTGGAGAAATTCCACCTGGAATGAATGTTATTCAAATAATTAATTGTTTTTAATGAAGCCTAAGTTAAAACTTAGGGAATTAAAATAATTAAATTGAATTAATATAAAAGTGAGTGAGAAGCTTCTAAGTGACGAGGAACGAGTTTGTTTTAATCATAGTTGTTGATTAAGGATTAGATCACGGTCGTTGATTTCTAGATAGGAAAAGTATAAAAGAAGGCTTGAGGGTCAGCTGGAGAACACACACAGTGAGTGAATCTGGAGATCTAACTCTTTTGACAGAGCAGTGCTCGAACGAAGACAAGATCTGAGTGATTCAGCAGCAGTGAGGGGAAAAAGAAATTATTTATCGAAGGACCAAGAGTACATAGCAGAGAGGCAGCAGATACCATAGAGGAAGCAGTGCAGCCACCACGAGAGGTGACGCAGTCCCCAGAACGTGTGACGCAAGCCCACGCAGGGCTCGCGCAGAGACTGCGCAGATTTTCCAAGGGATAGTCCAAATTTTGCTGGAGATCGGGGTTTCTAAGCTGGGAAGGCTGAAACTCAATTTTCCGAGAGGCAGATCGATTCAAAGAAGAGGTGAAGCAGTCATCAACCATCCCCACGCATGCCGATGCATCTACTGCACAGAGGCAACGCAGAGGGAGTTGGGGTTTTGCCAGTTCGGATCCGGATCAGCCAGGACTTGCAGTGTGAGGTAAAACTCACTATTCTATCTATCTGTCATGAATTCTCTGTAGTGGATAGCCAGCAAGGCATCCAAAGATTGTACTCAGAAAAATGCTGCTTAATAATAAAAACCCTCAGATGATCCAGAATTATGCAGGAATGCAATAAAATACCGAAATACACATAAACACAAAGATGCAGTAGAAATAAGACTTCATTTCATTAATCTCATAGCTGAAATATGCTTACAGACAGAATGGAAATAAACTAGCTAGGGTGTTGGTAGCTTATCTCTAAGAAGTGATGTGGCAGCTACATGCCTCTTAACTGTGTTATAATGAGGCTCTAAGGTCTATTTATTATTAAGAAACAATGGAAAACCCTAAACATCCAAAAACCTAACCCTCGGAGATGAAACGCCAGAATATGGGCCCCATCAGAGTAAATTGGTACACCAATTTCTTGGGGTCGTAACTTTGGCATACTAGCTCGGTTTGACGCACATGATACATCGTTAGAAAGATCTATCCGAGGACTACAACTGCTAATAGTAAATCTCAAGTTTCTGACTCCTATTTGCCAGACCTTTCATGCCCAAAAAACGTCATTTAGGGCCTCAAAACGGCTTTGGAAGTTCAGGACCCGAAAAACTGCCAAAAATAGTAGATTGTGCTACAATTAAGGAAACTGAAAAACTGAAAGAAACAATGGTGGGGGTCTAAGTGGAATAGGCGGGTGGCCACCAAGATCCACCTGGATCATCAGATCTGTTGCACCGATTTTCCCGCATTAGGTTTTTCCGGGGATGTTAGTCCAAAAATAAGTGTGTCCTTTGTGTGATTTTCTCATCTTATTTTTCAGTACTTGACCCGTATATGTGTGTAGGCTGCAGTGTATTTGCATTAATATTTACTGAATAATTATGTAAATAAACTTGTTAATTGAAGAACACAAGTAGGAAATGAAAATCAGTTAACTGCAGTAGGATTTCTATTGGTTTAGATTCAAAAAATTTCACAGGAAAGTCCTACTAGCTTCTCTTAAGGCTCGCACCTTTGTTGAACCTTTCCATTGAATGAGTTGCCTTACCTCACTTCAAACCTGTCACAAAGAAAATTATCACAAGTGAGTAATATTGGGACTCCTCCCGTCGGTGAAAATTCGAGAAGAGAAGGGGACTTGAGCTGTGGTGACAGTGGGCCTTTGTCCCAAGCATTTTTGTGCCCTCTAACCTTGGCCATGCAAAGTACCCCTTCACAAGGAATGCTAGTTTGTGCAGCAACACTTTTGGCGCCATTGTCAGGGACATGAAGCATGTGTTTCTAATGACAATATAAATCAATATTCGGCAACTCCATTGGAAGAACGAAGCCCTAGTTCTTTATTGAACTTCAAAGTCAATGCTTGTAGGGTGAAGCAAGCATTTCTCAAGGCATTTTGAATCCAACCTGGTGACTCCACATTGATTTGTTGTGTGAAGCTAGAGGAAATGGCTCCTTGGGATCTGCATGATGTTGATATTTCTGAATTCTTGCATATAGAAGAAGACAAATGGAATATTGGTTATCATTTGAAAAATGACCCTATATATGACACTGATGATGATCCTATTTGTCCTCCATCCCCTTATCCCTCCCATCACGTGCCTAAGAACATCAGAGAGGCTTCTAAAAAGGAATTCATGAAGTTGGTCATTGAATCATCCATCCTTCACCTAGAAGATTGAATTCGATGGTGCATGATGGATCCATTCCCTTCTTTCCCAACCCCTTTCTGTAATGAATGGTGCTCTTATTTTCCGGCCTCCCACCCTTATGATTCATCATACCTATATTGCAAAAGAGGATATGATGTTTTGATTCATATGAGTAAAGAACGCTATGTCAATCTAATAATATGTTGGTTGCAATGGTTGTATGACTATACTTAGCACATGGTTTACATGTTATGCATAGTAGTTTAGGATGCATTGCATATTGATTTTTGTATTAGAATTTGATGTCATATTGATTGCTCATGTTAGATTAGAATGCATTTAGCTTAACTTTGCATCTTAAAATAGATTTTTTTTATTGTATGGTTTTATTATATATTTGATGGAAAACAAAGGCCATCAAACGACAGCTAGTGTACATGCTCTGAAACATAGTCTCTGATGTGCAGGTGATAGGTCTATGGTGCCAAAGGATTGTTGATATTCACATGTTCTCCTCGATCGAGTACATGGATAATGTGCTCTACGGTGAGCTCATGTCCCAACTGGAGCCAGATGTAGCCCACGAAAAAGTGGGGTACCCCTTTGGAGAGCTTTCCTCGGATGTATTCTTCTTCAACTTGCAGCAACAACCCCTGGCAACCACCTGATAGCCTTGATTTGCTACTTTATCTTCGCAACCTGAGCCAGCCATTGAGTCTCCTCACTCATCTGCCCTGAACACATGTTAGAAGGTGGATATCTAATTCAAAAGGTATGTTATTCATTATGCAATCACGTGCGCTTATGCTTGTTATTCATTTTGGACACTTGATATGGATTATGGGTTGACTCGGAAAAGAGATGGGTTTTGGCTATGATTTTGTTGCTTCACCTTAAATTGGAGGTTAATCTTAAATCCTAGTCCCATGGGATCTCCCTTATTAGCTAAGCTTTCGGAAGGGAACTACATGGCAAAACTTGATTTTGGTTGCATGGTCCCGCTTCCCGATACCATATGCATCATTTCCCTCCACTCATTACAAGCCCTATTCACATATTCCCCATCTGGGTCCACATTTGTCCATTGGTTCAACAAGGAGTTGACATCCCCTTCCCCTTGTCCACAGTTTGGGTCAAGGCTTGGAACCAATGCCCCAGTAGGTTGATGCCAAAGAAAAAAAAGGATTAAAAGCATAAATGGCCACAAACAAGAACTAATAAGAAAGAAAATCATAAAATGCAAAAGAGGGTCGAGACACAGAAAATCCACGTGGGCAAAAGCCAAAGCATGAGCTCTACCTCTTCATTTATGGCCATCACCCGATTCCTAGGGCTAATTGTGCCCTACCACATTATGGAAAGGAATACTTGCATGTGTTAAAAATGGCAGCTTCAAGGGTCATTTTCTCCCCTGAGGTGAGCTACCAGGGTAGATGAGAACATAGGATTGTGTCTTGTGAGTTGCAATAAATCAAGGCATGGAAGCTTGCTAAGAACCTTGGTGGTGACTGATACCAAACCCATGGAGTTGGTGAAGTATCAGGACAAATCCAAGTTAAGACTGTCTGGTGAGGCCTAATATCAAATCCATGGACTTGGTGAAACACTAGTGCAAAATCCTAGGTCGAACATCTTGTGAGCTATATGCAAAATCAAGATGTGGTCTAGCCAAATCAGGTGGACTCCTGTGAAGCTAAGACTTTTATGTGTGATAGCCTCTTTACCATGTTGTGATGATGCTTACCTAGGAACTGATCACTCCTAGGCAGCTAAACTACGACATTGATTGAAAAGCTAGAAGATCACATAGTTAAAAGATCTCTTCTTATTATTGTGTGAACATGATGCTCTAAAGCAGATGATGTGATATGGACCATACTAGTGAGAGAATGATGTAAATGATGTATAAGCTTTGTTGAGTCATGTAAAAGTGTTGTCAAGTTGACTAGTAGAGATGTAAAAGTGTCATGTAATGTTTATTTGATGTAAGCCTAAGTTTATAAAGGCAAAAGTATTTTTTATGTCAATGTAAAATTAAAAGATAAAGTGGGTCGAAAAAGTGCCAGGCTTGAGGGGACTTGATGAAGTCAAGTTGTAAACCCTAAAAGTGACTTTTAGAAGCTTGAAAAGGCAAGCCTATCCATCTTCTAGAAGGATCAAAGAAAAAAGATAAAAAAGGACAAAGAACCTTCACTCTATACATGCAATTCTGTTTTTTCAGCAATTTTCCAACAAGCAAGGGTTTACAGGTTCGATTACTAAATCGACCGTAACTTTCTCTTCAGGCATCTAAATTGAGAAATTCTAGTGGGGTTAGAAAGTAGACTCCAAGGCATTACAAGATAATTCGAACACTCAAGGAGATCCAGTTTGAGAAGCGAGATCGTCCCTCATGAAATTCACACACTAATTTTCTGCAAAAAATTTCCAGAATTTCCAGAAACAGTTTCAGAGAAAGAAAAGCTCATAACTTTGGATCCATGCAAGATTTTCCAGAAATTCCACTTGCAGTAGAAAGTAGACACCAAGGCGTTCCCTTTTCCACTCGACTCCCTTAAGATCTGCTGAGTTTCAGACCTAATCCAACCTCTCAAAGTCAGGCTGTCAGAATCGACTTTTCTACAGGGGTGTGTGCCAATCTTTCTCAGAACTAGCACATGTATGTTGACTTGAGGTGAAGATAAAGCAGTCAAAGTGAAGCTAAGGGTCTATAGCTTCAAATCCATCAGTTATCTCTTCCATGCATGACCATTTCAGTTGTACTCCAAGGCATTAAAGTCTCCAGGAGTCTTCTCTCCTAGTTTGATTTAGTAACTTGATATCTATTGATCTGTTCCCCATAATAAAAGAGATCTTTTTTTGGGGTTTTATCCCTTATTGGGTTTCCCTAGGGTATATCCTATGTATATGTTTCATGGATGTATGCTTTCTATATTCAATTCTCAGTATAACAGCAAACAAAGCATTAAAAGGAATCAAACTGTGAAAGAAAAGAAAGAATATCTTAACATTTCATATCACTCTACAACTTTTTCAACATGGTATCAGAGCGATTGGGCACATAGTCTCTATTTTGTTTTTATGTACCTTGTATGTAATATCCCCAGAGAATTCATCCAGGGAGGCTGCGGTCAAAGATGGCCAAGTGGAAGTCAACCGTAGAGTCCCACGGTGACAGGACTCTGTTTCTCGTCACGTGGAGATTTCTATGGCCGTTTCTGAATTGCGGGAGACAAATCAACACTTGTACATGGCTCCATAAGCCGAATTCAAGCATCCACTTCTCATAAATTTACTCCTCAACGCGGCCATGACCCTAGATCTTTGGACGTAATGGTTTACGTGTTTTGTATCAGCATAAACTTTAGGAAATTAGTTACATCACCTTCAGTTATAAATAACGCGTTTGCATACGCATAAGAGTTAGTTTTTATTAGCTTCCAGATAGCTCTGTAATGTAATTACGTTGCCACTATGTCGTAATATCACCTTTCTGCTATGACTGCATTTTAATATATAAGAAGACTCTGTTTCCAAGCGTAATTCGTACTTGAAGTCTGTTGCCAAGGCTGGTGTAGAGGGCCCCTGCACACGCTGAGGTTTTTTGCATTATTGTATAGTTCTTGTTTTATTTATTTAAGCTCATTGTGCCATAATTCATTCACATGTTTATACATTGCATCTTTCATGGTATATATGCTTCATTTCTGTTTATAATCTTTCATGCTTTACATCTTGCTTCTGTTCATAATCTTTTATGTCTTATGTTATTGTAAACCGATCAGTGTTCTTGTTTCAAGTTATAAATAGGCAGCCCGGGCATTTGCATAAATTTTTGACTAATGACATGGAATTAATATTGTTCTGATGCTAATTTACTTTTTTTAGTTTCTGTTTAATTTCAGAACTTCTTTGTTTATTTCAGTCTTGCACATTTGTTTCAGTAGTTAGATTTAGATATATCAAATTGTTCATGTCATTTTCAGTTACCTTCGAAAGCCACAGCTGGACTGATGGTGAGGGATTGAATTATGAATGTATAGTTTGATATTAGTTTACTTTCTGCAAGTTAGATATATTAAATTGCTCATGTCATTTTCAGTTACCTCCGAAAGCCACAGTTGGACTGATGGTGAGGGATTGAAGTATGAGTGTGTAGTTTGATATTAGTTTACTTTCTACAAGTTAGATATATTAAATTTCTCATGTCATTTTCAGTTACCTCCGAAAGCCACAGCTGGACTGATGGTGAGGGATTGAAGTATGAGTGTGTAGTTTGATATTAGTTTCTTTTTCTGCAAATTAGATATCAGATTGTTCAAGTTGTTTATGGTTACCTCCGAAAGCCATAGCTGGACTAATGGCGAGGGATCAGAATATAAGTTGATGTAATTTGATTTAGATTTACTTTGTTACAATTCTTGGATTTCTTTAAGCATAGTTTCTTTTGTGTTTAGACAGCAGCAAGGATAGTTTGGTTTTCATGTTCAATAGTTCACTGTTTTGATTTACTAGGTTAGCAACACATTTTCATTTCCTTTCAAGTTTTGTCATTGTATGTTTCAAATTCCTTTTGAAGTTTCAAGTTGGTAAATCATTATAAAGGATATAATTTCCTTGAACAATCATAACCATACTTGTTTTTATTTTTCCCATCTCACATTAGAAAACCAAAAACGACAAAAAGTTAAGAAATAGGTTATCTTGCACATATAGTGCGCCACACTTCATCAGCTTACGAATCCCGGATTGATAAATTAATGTAGAAATTTAGGACACACTAAATTGACCAAACATTTTGGTGTCGTTGCCGGGGAAGTGTAACTAGGTAGCCAATTTCTTAAAAAAAAAAAAAATAATAATAATAAAAGAAGGGAAAACTTGATAACTTCTTGAAGTATGCTCTCCTCTTGCACCTAGTGTGATCTGGAGGATCAGAAAAGAGAGTTATTGGTTTAGTAATTTTTTAAGTATGCTCTCTTCTTGCACCTAGTGTGATCTGGAAGATCAGAAAGAGAATTATTAGCCCAACTTTTGTTAAAATATATATAAAAAAAAATGACATGCATAGAGCAAGAGATTCTAGGGGAAGGTTTATAGCTAAAGCCAAGAGTTCGATTTTCATAACTCCATCTTCTTCAAGGCATAGAAAAGAATCACCACCATCTACCCCTAGCCTTAAGATTTTTGGAATTCAAGGAGCAGCTGAATTAGAGGATTCTCCTATACCACCTACTAAATCTCATTCAGAAAAGGAAGAGACTCCCTCTCATCCTCCCTTGATAGAAGAACTAGAGGACTTTAAGGACTCTAAAGAAACTATCATGGCAGAGGAAATAATAGATGGATTTGGAGGTAGAGGTAGAAGAGGAGGAAACAATGGAGACAAAAATGGTGAAGGAAATAATGGAAGAAATAGGGAAGGAGACAACTTGTTTGGATTCCCTATAGTTGATGAGGAAACTCATACAACGATGAAAAATATCTCACCATCTGTCCTCCCTAACTTTTATGGATTGCGAAGTGAGGATCCTGAAACATTTCTGTTTGAGTTTGAAGTTGTATGCCGAACTTATGACTATATAGAAGACTCTCAAAAACTCAAACTATTTCCTTCAACTTTGAAGGGAGCTGCTTTGAAATGGTTCATGGGATTAGCTACTCAATCTATTAGGACTTGGAATGATATGAAACAAACATTTTTGGATAGATACTTGGACTATTGTATGCTCACCAATCACAAGGATGAGGTATTCAAAATGATGCAAAAAGAAGACGAAAACTTGGAAGATTTACTTGAAAGATTTCAATACAACTTGAAAAGAGCAAAGATGAGCAACTTAGATGATGAAACCTTGAAAGCCCTCATATTAAAAGCCATTAGAGATGAATGGATATATATTTTAAACATGATGGGGAAAGGAGATATTTCTCAACTCCCACTTCGTGACATAACAGAACTATGTGTCCATCTCTCAAGAGGAAAATCTAAAACAGAAAAGGGCCTAGGGATCCTTCTCTTATTAGGGCTAACAAATCTGCAACTGGATCAGTAAGTAGGGCAGAGATTGGTAATATTCTTGATGAGTTCAAAACTGATATCTTAGGGAGCCTTAGTGAACAACTAGACACCCTTAAAATCCAAAACAAGCAGAAAGCAGAAACATATGCTTTAGCCATCTTTTGTCCAAAATGTAGGAAGAAACATGCTTTAAGGGAATGTCCCTTGGATGCAAAAGTTGTAGAAACATGTATGATTTGCTCATAGAATCATGAGATCAAGGATTGTCCTTCAATTCCTGGACTCAAAGTTGTTTTTCAAGAAGACCCAAATTCAATAGAATCTCTCTGTTTTGTTGCAAGAAGACCTTGGCAGGGACAACAAACTCAAGGGTTTAACAACCCTATGAATCTTCAAACCCCACCAAATTGGAATCCTTGGCAACAACCTTGGCTCCAACATCAAAATCCATATCAGCCATGGGTACAAGGGATGAAAAATCCTTATGGGAGATTTGCTCAATTTTATCAATATCCTCCATCTTTTCAAAATCAACAAGCTCCACAACTTCCAAATGTAAATCCACAACTTTCATTGCCATTTCCACAACAAAAACCTTCTCAAAAAAATCCAAATCCTCAACTCATGCTCCCATACCAACAAAAGACAAATCAACTTCCAGCTCAGCCATTGCCAAATCCTAATAATAAAAATCCTCAGAATACTAACATGGTAGAAGGACAACAATTTCCTACCTATATGATTGTTCCTCTCAATGATGTACAACTCAGATCTGGTAGAGTTTTAGAAAAACCTTCTATAGATATTCAAGAGCAATATACCTCTGAGGAGGACTCTCTTAAGGTCAATAAGGGTTCCGAGGAAGAATCTCTTCAAAATTCAAACATTCAAAAAGAAAAAGAAAAGTTAACACCCACAACTCCTATAGTTGAGCAACCTACATCTTCATATACACCTCCTTTTCCTGAAAGACTACAAATTGACAAGGGGGTGGAAAAACAAATCTTGTTGCCTAACTATGATTTTCTAGATGAATTGAAGAATGTTTGTATCAATATTCCCTTGTTACAAGCCATTCGAGAGATTCCTATTCTAGCAAAAACAATAAAGGAGTTAAGTTTCAAAAGACCAGGAAGGAAACTAAAAGACACAAGAAGAATCCACCTGGTAGGAAAAATTGTAGATATTATGATGGGAAAAATTACCATGCAGAAGTATGTAGATCCAGGAAGTCCAATTTTCAAGACACATATAAATGGGATAGAAATTCCAAACACATTGATTGACTTAGGGGCTTCTATCAACATTATGAGTAGACAGACTATGGACCAGCTAAAACTTCCTAACCTTCTTTTTACACCTACTCTACTGCAACTTGCAGATCGATCAATTATTAAACCAGATGGTGTATTAGAAGATATTTCAGTCTCCTTAGATTCTTGGGAATATCCGGTAGATTTTATGATTTTGACTCCCAAGAGTAATCTAAGAGGGCACCCACTTATCTTAGGAAGACCTTGGCTAGCCACAGCTGATGCTTTCATTAGTTGTAGATCTGGGGATATGTACATTTCTAATGGTAATTCGACAAAGAAATTCAATTTGTATCCTCCAGCAAAAGCAATCACAGAAGTAGGAGACAATGAATGGGTCGATGATGAGGACATTATACAACCTGTCTTTACCATTTCGAAAATTAGTGAGGATAGTCAAATTCTGAACACATTAGAAAATTTTGAGACATCTTCAGAATATGACCCCACACAATTTCAATTGGAATCTGACATAGAATATTTATCATCAAGACAAATGTCTCTTTACTCTATGGAAGAGTTTGGTAGTTCTACTATTGAGATTTTTCCAGGAAAAACATTGAATATCAACAAGCATTTGGAAAAGTCGCAACAAGAAGAACTAACCAAAATCTTGCAAAACATTCTACTGCATTTGCATGGGAGTATACTGACATGAAAGGTATTGATCCTAAGACTTGCATCCATCATATCTATATTGAGGAAAACAGTAGACCAATCAGACAACCTCAAAGAAGGATGAATCCAAATCTTAGGGAGATAGTAAAAGAAGAGCTCCAAAAACTACTCAATGTAAACTTCATTTATCCAATTTCAGATAGCCGATGGGTTTCTCCTTTGGTTATAGTACCTAAAAAGAATGGTAAATGGAGGGTATGCATTGATTACAGGGAATTGAACAAAGCAACTTTCAAGGATCACTTTCCTTTGCCTTTTATCGATCAGGTATTAGATACATTAGCAGGTAAAAAGTACTTTTCATTTTTGGATGGTTTTAGTGGCTATAATCAAATTCAGGTAGCACCTGAAGATCAAGATAAGACCACATTTACTTGTCCATGGGAAACTTTTGCCTACCGAGTGCTTCCTTTTGGGTTATGTAATGCACCTGCAACATTCCAAAGAGCAGTACTAGGAATTTTTTCTGATCTAATCCATGATTGTGTAGAGTTTTATATGGATGATTTTACAGTTTATGGTAATTCATTTGAAGAGGCATTAGAAAATTTGGAAAAAGTTCTTATAAGATGTAAAGAAACAAACCTTTCATTAAGCCATGAAAAATTCTTTATGATGTTTACTGAAGGGATTGTTTTGGGGCATCATATTTCGAGAGATGGGATTAAGGTTGATAGATCAAAAGTTGAAGTCATCTCCAAGTTACCTATTCCAAATTGTCAAAGAGATGTTAGAAGTTTTCTAGGATTTACTGGTTACTATAGAAGATTTATAGAAAACTTCACTAAAATAGCATCTCCACTCTTCAAATTGCTTACAAAAGACTGTGAATTTAAATGGGATCCCGATTGTCAATCAGCCTTTGAAACTTTGAAAACAAGAATATCTGAAGCACCTATCTTGAGAGGACCAAATTGGAAACTCCCTTTCCATATTTCTACGGATGCTTCAGATACAGCTCTAGGAGCCGTGTTGGGTCAAAAAGATTTAGTTCCTTATGCCATTTATTATACCAGTAAAAATTTGACTCCCACAGAGTTGAATTATACTGTGACTGAAAAAGAGTTTTTAGCCGTTGTTCATGCAATTAATAAGTTTAGACATTACATAACAGGCTATGAAACTTTTATTCATACTGACCATTCTGCAATTAGATATTTAATGAACAAACCTGTTACTAATGGCAGAGTGACAAGATGGCTCTTACTTTTACAAGAATTCAATATTACTGTGTTGGATAGACCAGGAAAACAAAATACAGTAGCTGATTTCTTGTCTAGGATTCAGAATACTAAAGAAGATTCTCCCGTAGAGGATAAGTTTCCTGATGAATACTTGTTTGCAGTAACTATTAAGACTCCTTGGTATGCAGATATTGCTAACTATTTGGTTACAGGGAAACTGCCTTCACATTTATTTCCAAGTGAAAAACGAAAAATTATTCATGAGAGTTCAAAATATTCATGGATTTCTAACGAATTGTTTAAAACAGGGCCAGATCTTGTGATCAGAAGATGTGTCAGGGAAGATGAAATGCCTGATATTCTTAAGGCATGTCATGATGAACCATGCGTCGGACACTTTGCGGACAAAAGGACGGCCTATAAAATCCTTTCCTTGGGATATTATTGGCCTTCCCTCTTCAAAGATGCAAAACAATATGTCAAAAGGTGTGATAGCTGCCAAAGAGTAGGGAAACCTACCCTTTCAAATGAAATTCCATTGCAAA
>CM076573.1:339433027-339640846 GCA_034641835.2 Pinus albicaulis | reverse complement strand
AACCTTTATCCATTCCGAGTCAACGTTGGGAGGAGATTTCAATGGATTTTATCACAGGTTTACCTAAGTCCGAAGGAAAGAGTGTCATCATGGTGGTAGTTGATAGACTTACCAAGTATACACACTTTTGTGCATTATCTCATCCATTTAAAGCAAGTACAGTTGCTACTACATTTATGGACAGAATTCAAAAGCTACATGGAAGCCCAAGGGTTATTGTGAGCGACGGAGATCCCATTTTTACTGGAAATTTTTGGATGGAGTTATTTTCTTGTTTGGGTACTCAATTAGCTCATAGCTCATCTTATCATCCTCAATCTGATGGTCAAACTGAGATAGTAAATAAATGTTTGGAAGGATATCTTTGTTGTTTTGTATCTGATAAACAAACACGATGGGTCAAGTGGTTACCTCTCACTGAATGGTGGTATAACACTTCCTTCCATACTGCAGCAAAAATGACCCCATTTATGGCACTTTATGGATATCATCCACCATCCATCACATCATCTTTAAGGGAAAATTCGAAGGTTCAAGCAGTGGAAGATCACATCGAGCATCGGCAAGAAGTTCTCCAACTCTTAAAGGATAACCTGAATTTGGCACAAAATCGAATGAAACAACAGGCAGATCAACATCGTAGCGAGAGAAGTTTTGATGCAGGAGATTGGGTATTTTTACGGCTACAACCATACAAACAAATGTCCCTCAAGCAAGCAAAGAAGGATAATAAATTATCGCCAAAGTACTATGGTCCTTACAAGGTGTTGCAAAAGATTGGTACTCTGGCATACAAATTGGAGCTTCCTGCTTCTTCGCGAGTACATCCAGTGTTCCATGTTTCATGCTTAAGAAGGTTATAGGTGAAAATCTTCCAGTTCAAACAGTATTGCCAGAACTTGATGGGGAAGGGAAGATCATATTGGAACCTGAAGCAGTCATAGAAAAAAAAACTCGACAACTACGGAATCGATCAATTTCAGAGTATCTCATCAAGTGGAAGAACTTACCCACTGAAGATTCTACATGGGAGGATGAGAATTTTATACAGAAGCACCCGGAGCTACTCAAGTGTTGAGGACAACATTTTTTTGAAGGAGAGGGGCATGTTAGGTCCTATATCACTAGTATAGCCCCTTATTATTGTTAGTGTAAACCCCTTATTGTTATTATTGTACCCTTGTAACCCCCATTTTGTTATTATTGTGCCCTTAAATTATTATTGTTAGGTCGGCTAGGATTACATTGTGGCCCACTAGGATTACATTATGGCCCCATGGACTCCTATGTATAGAAAGGAGGTTTTGTGAATTGTATCATCCAAGAATTGTTCATTTATGTAATGTATTGGAGGTTGCCCCCTCGAAGTGGCTTATTTCTAAGGCGTTCATATCTCTTTTCTTCTATTTTTGGAGTTGGTTACACAACATATACATAACAATGTCTAGCTAACATGTTCACACCCTAAACTCACGAACATTTGTCATTCATGCATACCACCACAAGTTTCTATCATTCATGACTATCCGACACATGTACATATAACCAAACTAATCAACTAGAATCTATAATGTATGTAACCATAACAACAATAGAATGTAAGGAATACTCATAACCATAATGCATATGACTACGCTGATGGACTAGCATTTATCATAGATGTAACCAAATAACAATGAAATGAGGATTTGAATTATAAGTTGAAGTTGCCGAAAAAAAAATGACGCCTGACCTAGCCCCTGCTGCTGGTCTCCTCTGCGTCTGAGGCCGCTAGCCTTCCTTGGCCCTCTGGTTTTGACATAGGGCTCTGTGTTCCTGGTGCAGGGTATTCTTTCCAAGATTTTGTGCCTTCTATCCTTGCACGACGCTTGGGATTTGTTGCGCAGCACTTTGGCCCTGTCATGCAATGCTTTGATCTGCTGCGTGGCTCTTCCTTACACTTTCTCCGTTGCACTCTTGTTTGCCACGTCGGAGGATTTCGTGCTTTTTCTTGGTGCTGGGCCTTCTTCTCATAGATCTTGTGCTCCTCCTTGCGCGCTTTGAGATTGAGCGACTCTTTGACATGCGCAGCGCGTAGAGCTGTTGCACGGTGCATTAAGCTGTTGCGCGGTGCTCAGTGCCTTTTTCCGAATCTTTTTTCTTTTTGCCTCCTTTGAAGCCTAGGAATGTTGCACGCTCAGCCTGCACTTTTCTCCTAGTCTCTTTCAGTTGTTTCCCTCTCTCAAGGATCGTCATGGGCCCTCCGAATGCTACCTCGGAGGATTCCAACGAACAATCTGCTGCAGACGCCTTCTCCGCTCTGGTTAAAACTTTACAGCCCCACCGACCTCGGCCTGCACTTTCGAAGTTTGTTAAGAAGCTAGATGGGTTACAAGAGGTCGAGCTACCCCATACTCTTCCTCGGATGGCTGCGCTCGCTCTAGCTGATTGGGGACTCATCGGGAAATTCACTGGCTTATGGCCATCTCCAAAAACAGTTCAACGCTGGATAGAAAGGAGTTGGGCAGACAAATTTAACGGTAAAATCTCCATTCACTTCTGCGGAAAAGGCTATTATACCTTCCATTTTGAATCAAGAGCAGACAAGGACTTAATCTTCAGAAATGGTCCTTATTTCATGGACTCGCGTGGACTATATCTGAACAAATGGACTCCAGATTTTGATCCCGAGCTAGATGTCCCTAATTCTGTCCCAGTTTGGGTACGGCTGCTACATCTCCCGCTCCACTGTTGGGGGGATGACTCAGTTTGTGCCATTAGCAATGCTGTCGAGAAATACATTGATCGGAGCGAGCCCAAGGATAATATGCAGGCATGTGCACGTATATGTGTTGAAGTCGACCTCGGCAAGGGTCTTCCAAAGGAAATCAAGCTAAAGGTGGATGACTGGACGCACATTCAACAACTGGACTACGAACAAATTCCCTTTAAATGCAAGGTATGTCACGAATATGGCCATTTTTCCAATCGCTGCTCTAAATTAGTTAATGTTGAACCTGCTCAATCAGAAGAACAATGGGAAATTGCAAAAAAGAAGAAGACTGCAGCTGGCATGAAAGCAAATCCTGAAGCTACTCCTTCCAAAGCTCCACCTTCCAAACCATCCCCCACTTCTGAAACTCCCAAGACCTCTCCCTCAGCTACTACTCCCTCCTCTTCTTCCCTAGACCTTACCAATCCGAGCCCACCCTCTGACCCTCCTTTGAACTCCTTAAACCCCTTTAGCGCCCTCTCTCTTCCTGAAAATGATCCCCCGATTTCCCTTGAAAACGACCCCCCCATCATATTTTCCCTTTCTCAATCCTCCCCCTCCCACTCCCTTAATCCTCTCTTATCCCGTTCTACTAGGAGTTCCTCGAAAGAGCATGGGGTTACTTCAGAATCTCAAAAAAAAGGACCTGGCAGAAAGACTAGCAAACAGCAAAGGGATGAGAATGCCCAAAAAGATATTGCTATGGGAACACAAAACCCCATAGAAACTTATATCTTGAGTCAAAATAGCAAAGAAACAGCACAAAAGGAGAAAGGGGGATGAGCATCCCTCTGAACCCCACATACTCAATGATAAAAGTTATATCATGGAACTGTAGGGGTCTGGGGCACCCCTCAAAAACTGCTGCCCTGAAGGATCTTATTGATCATGAGAAGCCAGGAATATTAATGATTCAGGAGACAAAACAAAGACTGCAAGAGATAAAAGGAACTATAGATCAACTTAGACATTATGCTGGACATATTTGTGAAGCAAGAGGAGCCTCCAGTGGAATCACCACTATCTGGAACAAAAATGTTTGGATATGCACATCCAACACTATCAGTTAATTTTGGGTTAAAGTCACATTAGAAAAGCAAGCAGAGCACAAACAAATAGTCATCTATAATATTTATTCACCGAACCATTTTAGAGACAAAGAGCAGTGTTGGGCCACTCTACAAGAAGACATTCAAGCTGAAAACAACAGCAATATCATTCTTGGGGGAGATCTCAACCTCATATTACACTCCAATGAGAAAAGAGGAGGTATCTTCACATTTGATCCCTATAGAGCAAAGTTGGAGAACATCATGCAAGAACATGACCTAGTTGATATCATTCCAAAAAACCGGAGGTATACTTGGAATAACCGCATATTGGGCAAGGATAATATTATGGAGCAGCTTGACAGAATTCTGATAAACACCAACCTCCTCTCTGAATTCTCCACAGCTTATGCCGAAATTCTTCCTTATCTAGCTTCCGATCATTACCCCACCAACATTGTCCTAGAGACTCACTGCACCTTGGGGCCGCTGCCTTTTAAATATAGCTCTCTATGGCGCAACAACCCAACTGTGGATCAGATAGTTAAAGCAGCTTGGCAGCATCATGTAGAAGGATCACCGGGTTTCATTTGGGAATGTAAATTGAAAAATACAAAATATGCCTTGAAGGAATGGGTGAAGCAGCATTATAAAGAACCATAAAATACCAAATCTGATATATATAAAAAAATTGAAAGAAAATCACAGAAAAATAGAGGAGAATGGGCTCTCCCAAGAGGATAAAGCACTTGAAAGTGATTTATATTATCAGCTGTACCGTGCAAACCGAGAAGAAGAGCAGAAATGGAGATTAAAGTCAAGGCAGCTTTGGCTTCATGGAGGAGATAAAAACTCTGCTTTCTTCCATAAGAAAGCAACTGTCAGGAAAGTAAAAAATAATGTTACCATGATCAATGATGAGGAAGGGCCTCCCTCAAAAAACCCAAGCAGCCATCAAACAAACAGCTTCAGCATACTAACACTCTCTCTTAACAGAAACAAAGGAAACAGAGGATTACTCCAATCTCCTACAGCACATGCCCAGAGGAATCAGTGAGGAAATCAATGCAAATTTGACTAAAGAAATCACTGAAGCATAAATACAAAGTGCCATTTGGACGCTTCAGCCAGATAAAGCCCCAGGTCCAGATGGTTTCCCAATCTATTTCTACAGAACTTACTAGGGAACAATTAAAAAATATCTTATCAAGACGCTAAGATGGACTCAACGCAACTGCAAAATAGGAGGATTTACCAATGCCACCCATCTTGCCCTCATTCCTAAAGAAAATCGACCCTTTTCCTTTTCTCGTTTTCGACCCATATCGCTGTGTAATTCATCTTACAAAATCCTGACAAAAATTTTGACTACACGTCTTAAACCTCTCCTCCCTTCTCTCATTTCTAAAAATCAAGGGGGTTTTTTGGCCAATAGACAAATCTAGGACTCCATCCTTCTTGTCCAAGAGGCTATACACTCCAGTCAAGCAAGAAATGAGAAAGGCTTCATCTTAAAGCTAGACTTAGCCAATGCTTTTGACTGTGTCCGGCACTCCTTCCTATTTGCTGTTCTAGAAAAAATGGGATTTGCCACAACCTTCATCAATCTTATTAAAGTCTGCATTACTGGGCCATGGATCTCCCCTCTTATTAATGGTAGACCTGGACCTTCCTTCCAATCTTCTCGAGGACTAAGACAAGGTTGTCCTCTGTCCCCCTATCTATTTATTCTGATGGCTGAATCCTTCAGCAGAGCTTTGGAATTCAACCGTCGCATGGGCCTCATCACAGGAATTAAATTTGATAATGGAGTCAAGAACATCAACCATTCCCAGTTTGTTGATGATACTCTTCTAATGGGGGGAGCATCAAATATCATAGCCAGCCGCTTCAAAGCTCTTCTAGACCAATTTATGAGCTATTCCGGAGGTTTGATAAACTACCATAAGAGCTGTATATATGGATGGAATGCTTCGGCACAAATTATTCACAGAATTGCTAATATTTTTGGAGTCCCATGTAAGTTGGATTGGGAGCATTTTACTTATCTGGGCATGCCAGTGAGTGCTGGCAACCTGAATGTAGCTGCCTGGGAAGTTATCATTGACAAGATGAAAAGGAAGATACAGCAATGGGGCACCTCTTGGCTTAATCCAGCAGGGCGCCTCATCCTTCTTAAAGCAGGCCTCTCTTCCCTGCCCTTGTATTGTTTTATGCTCATGCAAGCCCCTGCCAGTTTTCATAAAAAAATGGAAGCTCTCCTTCGTCAATTTATTTGGCAGGGAGGGAGAACTGAAACAAAAAAATATAACTTGGTTAGCTGGAAGCAGGTCATTCAACCGCATGAGAAAGGAGGGCTAGGAATCAAATCTCCTAAACTACTAAACCTTACCTTTGCTGGAAAACTTGTTTGGAGACTCATTACTGGCAAGAACGCCTGGTGGAAGATTGTTCTAGAAAAAAACTACCTCGGCTTCCCAAGGCATCAACTCTTGGACCTTGAACTCCCTAACAGAACATGCTCTAAAATCTGGAGAATGTGTAAGAAATCCATTCCATTTCTTGAAAAAAATACCTACAAAGTGCCCAAGGGCGGCAGCCATATTAAGATTGGGGATGACAAAATAATGGGGCAACAGCCCATAAATCGATGGCATGGAACGCAGCAGATTCTAGATTTTTTTCACAGCACAGGAACCCAAAATCTGGACCAGATCTCTCATTGGGATGCCCAAACTCATATTTGGAAAGGCTGGACCTTCCCCTGCATACTGGCAGACATAGAAACCAGCCTCAACAATCTGCAAACCCATCTCCATGGTATAGCTCCTTCAAATCGCTTCGCTGCTGATGACTTTCGATGGGATCCATCTGGCACTAATTACACCATAAAGGCTGCCTACCATCAGATCTACAATAATGTTTTCCCCTGTTCTATTTGGGCGCAGTGGAGATTGGTTTGGAAGGCTAAATCTCTTCCAAAAATCAAATTTTTTCTTTGGATCCTTCTAAGAGGGAAATTTCTCACCTCTGAGAACCTTAGAAAGCGAGGAATAATTGGGCCTTCTCGTTGTCCAAATTGTCAATCTGATGAAGAGACAAGCCAACATCTTTTCATAGAATGCCCTTTTTCTATAGCTTGCTGGAAGGAAGCTCTTCGAAGTCAAGATCTCCCTTGGGAGCCTAGCACAAGCATTATTGAAGCATTGCACATATGGAAAAAGAGCTACTCGTGAAGATAAAAAAAGAACAACATTGCTTGAAGGGTTTGGAATGCCCTGCCCTGCACCCTTCTATGGAACATCTGGTTGGCATGAAACTGCGTGATCTTCAAAGGAAAAGAAACCAGTATCAGAAATCTCTACAACAAAGCCTGGAGTCTCAATTTGGAAGCCCTATCTACGAAATGTCAAGGACATTTGAACACGCTGGACCTCCATGTAGAAGAAATAAATTACATAGGGTATCTTCTAGATAGAAACAATATAGCCCAAAATGGAAGCAATCCCAGTAGTAGAAACAGTTCCAGGTACAACTGGAAACTCAGGATGAAAGAAGAGGAATTTGCACGATGGCTAGGAAATTGCAATAAACATTATCTCTTCTTTGATGGGGCCTCCAAGTCCAACCCAGGAATGGTTGGGGCTGGAGGGCTCATCTACAATGGCAATGGGGATGTTCTAATGGATTACGAATGGGGCCTAGGCACCTTATCCAATAACAGAGCAGAAGCCTTAGCTCTCTACCAAGGCCTACTTCAGCTTCAGAAACTCGGCATCAACACAGCTGTTATCATTGGAGATTTAGTCATTGTTATTAATTTGATGATATGCAACCGAAAAGCCCCCAACTTGATTCTTCAGCAAATCATAGGGCGCTGCTAAACCATTGATCAACAGATGCAAGGGAATCTCTTTTATCATGTACTAAGAACCCTCAACAAAGAAGCTGATAAAAGGGCAAACAGAGCTTGTTCACTTTCTGTTGGAAACCTGTGGTGTAATGGCTCCGATCAACTCTTCTTCTTTCCATGAACAGACTTCCTCCTCTCTGTAATTTCTACCCACAGCAAATCTCTGCTCTTGGTCTCCGAAAACCCATGCTTAGACCCACTGCAAAGCCACAAACTACAATTACTTGTCCCTTCAGTAAGATGCCCACAGATATAATCTCTGCACTCTCAAAATCTCTCTTTCCCTGTGATAGTCCTTTAATTACTGCGCACCCTCCTGTGTATGGGCTTTCCCCTGATCCATCGAGCGCACTCACTCATCCTTTGATCTCTGTCATCTTCCACTTCTTCGATCCCTGTTCAATCCAGCCTACACACCATGCGTGTCGCAACCCTTCTATTCTTGTTTCTATTGCACCTCTGACTTCAACGCCCCTGTCCGGATTTCCTGCTCACGATGATCAGTCTTGTTTGGCACAGCGCAAATATATGAATCGGATGAAGACTTCAACGGGCGGAAATCTCACCATCCATTTAAATTTCAGTTATGAAATGCAAAGTTAGTCTTTTATTATTCCAGTTCATTAGAATCTACACCACCGCTCTCTTTCTCACTGTAAATCTAGTCAGATGTAAAAAAGGAATCGATACTAAAAACGTCAACATTTGGCTTTCTTCCTGCCAATACCTCCTTGTAACTCTGGAGCTTCGTCTCCCCTTTTTTGAATATTAATCAGCATCCGACTTTGTGAAAAAAAAAACAATGAAATGACAAACATATAAGTAACCCTAATGCTTACAACAACCATGAATCACATACCTACGTGCCAAGCGCACCAACTTGTATGATGATCTACTCTTGCCCCTAAGTCCATTGTTGTAACTTCACTTTAATTATCTGCATCTCCTACTTTATCTCAGCCAACACATTAGCATCATAACATACCAATATCATCATGCTGGCCTAACTGCATGCAATTACCTTATGCACAATGACCTCAATCAAACCAATGCAAATTCGACCATATGCACCCACTTGACATGTATAACCAATCATGAACGACCAATTCATGTTCAACATATGACATCACACAAGAAGTCATACATGGATAACACCGAAGCATGACCAATATGTGACCTAGAATAAACAAGCAATGCATGTACAATATGTAAACAAGAGTGCACACACAATGCATGAACAAGAACAACACACTGTCAGTCACATTTATGGAAACATGTAGACAAAAATGTCATCTAAAATTCCATGGAAACACCACTACCACCATGGCCAACACAACGCAGATGCAATAACCACATACAATATAGATACGAAAACACATAAGAAATCAATATAAAATCATGATCAACACACTACCCATCAAGCCTGAAAGTTGAACCATGCTCTGATACCACTTTGTAACACCATCTTCCCACATCTACCCAAGTAATCGGCCAACCAGGGTAAACATGTGACGAGAGTATAATGATATAATATTCAACCTCCTATATGACCTTAAGGAAGTGGAACCTACGAAAACACCATAAACACACCTTACACTGCATCATTGGCATCCCCATGAGGTAACCCAACCTTTTAGGGCCCTATTCCCTGAGGTAGGATTGATTTTTAGCCCCTTTTAGGCTTATCCGAGGGCTTGTAAAGGAAAGGGAGAGGATCTAGACCCTAGACCTGTGGGCTATCCTTTTTAAGGTAGCGACTACTACCCAGACAGTCAATTTATGTGTCCGACTCCAGGATTCGTGCCACATTTTTAGGCCCTGAGCCCAGGTCAATTCCCAGAACTTCCTGTAAATTCAGAAGAGGGTAAATAACATTAAGACAAACATATGGAAGCAATGACATCATTAGAAACTCATCCAACCCCACCCAGCCATGACAGGCATTTCGTCAAACATGTCACAAACATAGCATCTACTGGCATAAATAACATATTTAAACAAAGGGGTCTCTTACAAATCTGAGAATGGCTAAGAATCATTGCTCCCCTACATCATAAGATACAATACAATCTACTATAACATTGATACATTTTTCATACATTTACAAGTACAAACGTGGATATATCCATACCTCATCGTTGTCACAATACATGCTTATAACCACCATAATACCAATAGAAATACCATGGAGACATTATAAATATGATCTATATATAAACCAGTGCATATACACATCAAATACCAAGGCATTGAACCTTTCATTATTGAATGTAAAAACCAACCGGGAATGGGACCTCCACATTCCACTCGACCATAGAAATGGCTGAGCCAAATCTCACTTCAGCCATTCACCCCCATGCCATATTCAAAGCATTAAAGTGGGACTTTATGAAACACATTAAAAAACACCAAACCAGGGCTCCAAAGACCAAACTGCCTCAACCCTAAACTAGTGATTCCACCTCACGGTCGGACATCACTAACCGTCACATATTGGTCTCCATCCAAGTTGCTCCAGGGCTCCAGAGTGTTTATTCCAACTAGGGTTTCCAAGATTAGTAACTCAACCCCAACTGTTACATGTTTTCCAGAGCATTTTTCCAACAAGGGCTTCTAGGACTAGTAACTCAACCCACCTAGGGCTTCCAGAACATTTTTCCAACCAAGGCTTCCAGGACTAGTAACTCAACCCACAGTTTTCTGTCAGGATTCCAGAGCATTTGTCCAACCAAGGCTTCCAGGAACTAATAACTCAACCCAACAGTTAAATGACTCATGAGAACCAACCAGAAAACAATCAATGGAAAAAAACCCACAATACCATGGTTGTCCAGGAAATGGCAAGGCTAGAAAAATCCACCTGCATATACCATGGATGCCAAAAATAGTGAGGAAATCATGCATGCAACTTAGGACCTGCACTCAGAACCTATTGTAGATGTTGATCTTGATGTCCTCTTGTGCTCTCCTACTTTTCTTTTGCTTTCTTAATCTAAATCTCCAAGTATGTTACACTCTCCAAGAGTGCTCCAAGAATACTCTAAGTGCTCAAGAGTATGAGAGAGAGAGAATAGAAGAGAGCTCCACCATAGATGTGATAAAAATCTTACCAACTAATTCTCAGAAGCATTTTTATTAATGAGGCCTCTATTTTCTTCATTTTCCATAATTTTCCTTCATTTTACTCCTCACATGCAACCTGTGACCTTTCTTCTCCCTTTTCTCCTAATTTCCATTATTTTCATAAATAAAATGCCAATTAATGCCTCATGCCTTTCCAAAGCCTTTGTCTTTTCCTTTTCCAATTTCCTTAGCCATAATAAATTGAATGAATGCCCACTAGGATGTTTTTCCCACCATTCAGCTTGGAAAACGTGTCCCATCCACTGTGGCCTTATATATTTTTACATGGATTTTTTATTAGGGATGTTACAATTAGAGACACACCAATAACCAAGGTGAGGTGATGTGTTCAAGTAACAAGTGAGTGAGGCTTTTTACAGGGCTAGGTTGCATCTCAAAATGGAAATGAAGAAGCTCATTAAGAAAGAGGACAAAATGACTGTTGATGGTCATGATAAAGTTTCAAGTGCTAGCCATAGTAGAGGAGATAAAGATGCTAGGGAAAATGGCATGAGGAGTAGAATCAATCAAGAAGAGTTTGAATAAGAAATGGTCGAACTAAAGGAGAGGGTCAACATACTACTACAACTGCTACAAGAGGAAGAATACCAAGGAAAGATGCGGGACATAAGGAAAAAAGCTAAAGACTTGTTAGACAAAAGGATTTTAAGAAAAAATGTCCAAAAGCTAGAGATCTTGGGAAAACGACAATGGGCCCTTTGATAAAATCTTGGAAGCTACATTGAAAGTGTTCGAAATCAATGGCATTGGGAAGGTGCAACTAACTCTAATAGATAACATCCAACCGATGGAATATTGTTCCTAATTAGTAATGGAAAACTTATGAGAATTCAAACTTCCGATCTCATTTTATATGGGAGGTTGAAGGGAGAACTTAGCGTTGTCAACATACGTCGTAGATAACTCATTTGGGCTTAACATGAAGTATGCATACAAAAAATGGGCCAATCCATGACCAATCCTGACCCCGACTCAGGTGGGACCTAGTCGTCCTGGTTGGGTCTCAATATAGTTGGGGCCAACTTTGTATAGGGAAAGAGGGGAATAAATTAAATGCTCGACCCTCGACCTCAATTTTCACCTTGGAGGAATTGCACGTAGAATAAGGTCCCCCAACCAACAAAAAGAGCAAGGAAATTTTTTATTTAAATTTTATATGTAATAGAGGGACCAATCTAGGAAAGCGATTGATTAAGGTTTGATTTCAATCTCGTTTTCCAATAGATAGTTGGGAAAGTAAGAAGGAAGGATTTTTCCTCAACATAGATGGAGCTTGTGACACGTTTTATTTTTATATGTCCAAGGTATAGCTTAGAAGTTGGAACCCACCAACCCTTCCACTGACTGAATTTGGTTTCAAGATACTTCTAGAATAGGTGGTGTGGCACTCCTAAACAAAGACACAAATTCCTTTGTTTTTTTTTTTGTAAAACGTAAAATGTTTGTAAGCCTCTAGAAGTTATATGTGGCAAGATTCCTCTCATTTTTGTTTGGGTTTGTGTTTTTTTATAGGAGCATCTTGCAAGATGTCAGGCATACTAGGATGATGTAAGAACGAGGTCGAGAGGTTTTCAGGCCTAAGAGGCCATATGTAATTGTTTTATTTTAATATAAGAATTTGTGTTATCTTTGATCTAAGTTCACATACGTGATTAAAAGTTTATCATATGGTTTCCATATTTTTTTCCTTGAGCCTTGAGAATTGATATTATTTGTAGAGGTCATAGTCATGAAGATGAATCATTAATGAGGGGTTTTGTTTGATCCAAAGCGTCGTCAAGATTTGTTAATGGTCATTGAGAAGAAAAAAGGACAAAGTGCAATTCCAGGAATATGATCAATGCCAAATTTGTGTGAAATGATCAAAGAGTTCTGGATCATAGAGGGACCAATTGGCTTGTTCATTCCTTGAAGTGGTCGCACCAATCACCGAAAAAAGGGAAGGGAAGTCAATCCCGACCCCAACCTCAGGGAAAGACCCATGTAGTTGGCACTCGTTCCACAACATAATTAGAAAGAAAGGAAAGGGGGCCAACCTCCAAGCTCGTTTGACTAGTGGACCCCTAACTCTAAGATGGGACTCACATCATAGAGCTCGAAGGAAATGGAATGTGACATAAGACCATTTTCACATTGCAGGATTGTTGAGAAAGAGTCGAAGCTCAACTATAAATGAGGCGAAAGCAAACCAAGATGGAGAAGATGAGATGCAACGATGAAGGCACATGATCAAGATATCATGGATAATTTCAAGTGTGGGAGTATGATGTAGGGGAATATACCTCACCCTAAAATGAATTTAGTTCCAATATACTTCTAGAAGAGTCGGTGTGGCAATCTTGAACAAAGACACAAATTTGTTTGGGTTTTTTTGTAAAATGTAAAATCTATTTAAGCATCTAGAAGGAATACGTGGCAAGATTCCTCTCATTTTTGTTAGGGTTTGTGTTTTTATCTAGGAGTAGCTTGCGAGATGTCAAGAGACCCAGTATGATGTAAGAACCAGGATGACAGGCCACATGTAATCATTTTCTTTTAATATAATAATATTTGTTGTGTTTGATCTGATTTCATAGACCTTATCAACTGTTTATCATATGGTTTCCATATTTTCTTCCTCGAGCCTCAAGAATTAATATTTTTTGCAAGGGCCATAGTCATGAGGAGGAATCATTCAAGAAGGGTGTCAAGTTCGATTCAAACCGCCATCAAGTGTTGTTAAGGTCCATTACGAAGAAAGGTGAGGATGAAGTGAAATTACAGGAATCTGATCGATGCCAAAACTACGTCGAATGGTCGAATATTTCCTCACAAGAGAGGGCCCAATCAGCTTGGTCAGTCCTTAAAGTGATCAGGACAATCACTGAAAAATGAAATGGAAGTTAATCCCAATCTTGACCTCAGGGTAGGACCCATATAGTTGGTCTTGCTAGTCTGAATCGTATTGGAAGAAAAGAAAAAAAAAATGGGGTTGACAACCCAACCGCCAACTAGAAGTTGGCATTATCCTTTCTACTCGGAGGAGGGTAGAAAGAATAATGCCACAACACAAGGTCATATCCCAAGAATTTGGCACATGGTCAAACTGTTAATGCGCCAAGAGTCTATGAAACTTGAGCTAGGTTTTAATAACGCGTTAATATAGTGTTGACCATTTGCAGAAAATATTATGTTTTAGAGATTGAAAAAAATAGAGAAAATGCTTCTTCTATGTCAAAAATAAGCATAATATGTAGGATTTGTACTTTTGGAAGACATTTCCACCTATCAAGTCACACTTTAAAATAATGTAGTGTAACCTTTCACATGTAGGACTTTAAAGATCTACCAAATGTTAGACTACAACTAAATTATGTCCACCATTATATCTCCCATGTGAATGTTCAAACAAAGACATGTGCACCACCTTTGAAATTTCTCAACCTTGTTACGCAAATGTTTTCCTTCTTCAAGGCTTCATCAAGTACAAGAGATGGCATAAATGTATAATCACTCCATTACAATAATAGAACACTTCTAAATAATCAAAAGTATATAATTGGAAGAAGTTCTACCCCATAAAACTTTCACACTTGGTATGTTAGTGTAGCATTGGATTCCGCATGCAGATATTTGAATATTCTCAACCATACATTAAAGTAAACAATATTTGTTCAAAATTCAATATAAATTAGGCTTTTTTTTTCTTTTTTAACAGTGGAATCAACAATAGGGGCAGCCTCATGACTCGCGTTACACGGGGTCGATTCTAACCGCTACCACTATAACCACCGAGAACATGCGTCTGCCCCTCTCCACACGCTCTATTTTAGTCCGGAGGGATTTGAACTCGTGACCTCTTGTACGGAGCTCGCTTTACAAACGAACTTCATCACATTTCAATTACCAACTCGCCTACCCCGCGAGGCTGCCACAATATTATATCTTTATTCTATAACAAGTTGTCAAATTATTGTGTCACTATTCTTTATTCATTTAAAAAGAGACATCACATAAACAAAATAACTTCTTAATAAAAAATAATAATAATAAATTAAAACTAGGCCAGAAAACCCTATCAATAAAATCCATCCTAAAAAGTTTGAAATTACAATGTATATCCGTTTATAATAAAAATAACAACAAATCAACACAAATTTCTCAATTATAAAAAAGACAATAGAATCTATATGTTCACTGCATTACAATGAACTGTTAAAAAAATTGTTTATAATTACTTAAAAATAAAACAATTATAATTATATGAAAAAAAAATTTAAAAATAAATAAATAAACTATTAACAAAATAAATTATAAAAAATTAAAACAATAAAATTTACATAAATTATCAAAGTGTAAAAAGTTGTCACACTATTATTTGACTATTCTATAACAAATTTCCAAATTATCATATCACTATTCTTCCTTCATAATATTAGAAAAAGGCATCACATGAACAAAATAACTCAGTAAAAAATGATAAAAAATTAAATTTGAGTGAGATAAAAAATTAAAGATGAGTGAGATAAAAAATAAAATAAAAATAAAAAATTACAATATATATATACATCTCTAATAAAAATAACAACAAATTAACACAAATTTATCAATTACAAAAGATAATGGTATATATACAACGTTATAAGATTTACAACAAATACATTTCTAACCATTGCATATAAATGATGTTGATTGATTGATGTATTAAATAAACAAAAATGTGCCATATGTTACCATTATCCATCATTATGCAAACGACCTCTATCTCTCATCATACATATGCAAATAAATGTTCAAGATACACATGACCTCTATCCATCCTCAAGCAAATAAATATTCAAAATAAACAATATTAAATCTAATTTACAATATATATGAAATCTAAATATATTTTATAATAAAAAATTTCTAAATATATTTTATAATAAAAATTTTCGAAAAAAGCTATGTAATTTTATTTATAAAATCATAACTAATGTAAACTAGCAATTGCATCATTAGCAGATGTTGCAAAGGAAACGTTGTAAGATTCTTAAAGAAATCCAATAGTTGCTAAGCAAGACATCTGTAGTGATTTTGGTCAATTTTAGTAAAGGCAGGAAATATTTATGTGAATCATTATAAGACTATTTTACGGTTTCTATGCCGCAAACTATGGTTGGGGTCCTAAACCATCTTTCGATTCCCCGCTTTCACTATTAGCACTACTTGAACCTTTATTTGCTTTGTAAATTCTAAAATGGTTTATGTGAATCATTATTAGAGTCTTTTATGCCGCAAACTATGGTTTGGGGCCTAAACCATCAATGTTTTGTGGGTCGAGAGCCCTACTACAAGTCCCACGCTTGGAATCATTTTTCCTTAAATGTAGTGTTAAAAAACTAATTTCATAGATTGAAGAAAAATTATCCTTTTTATTTAATCCAAAGTAAGGGATTTATTAAAACCTAGGGATTCACGTGAAAGTATATATTAAAATTTCAATCACAAGTTTGATTTTCCAACCGTATTTAGATGAGACAGTGAAGTTGCAGATCACACCCAGAAGCAGAATAGTATGTTTTCTTTGATGGTGCCTTTACTGTGAATGTAAGAAATGCGAGAAAATGATTCAGATATGTGCTGCTCCATAACCGATGGATGAACATCCAGGGCCTACAAATTCCCAAAAAAATACATGTATGATTTATTCAACATGAGTTCAACTAACTTACTATCTATGTACTTCAGAGGAAATTATATATTTATTTAATAACAAGCAAAGAAAGATAAGCCAAGGGGATGGTATAGACCTCCATTAAGCCAGAGAAGCAAAGGTTTTTCAGAAGGCTGGTTTTCTGCTTCAAAAAACCACTAAAAATAGCTCTGTCGTGGGCTTCATTCACTGTTATATAATCTGCATAATGAGCGAATTAAAAAAAAAAAGTAATAAAAAAGTAACTGTATTTTTGGGCATCCAATTAAAAAAACAATCATTGGAATTTTAACTATCTAACTATGTTCTATTCACTTCTTAGCCTTGACATTAAAATTATATTATTATAATTATAAAGAAGACTTATTTAGACTTCTTAATCATATAAAATGGCTTGCCTGCCTACATAGACTAGTGGCCTGCTTGCATAGACATTTTTTAAGAGGATAATTATGTGGCATAGACATGTTTGAGGAGGATAATTATGTGGCAGGAAAGACTTGGCTTTACCATCAAACCATGACTCAGTTTCAAGAAAGAACACACAAAAAATTAAAAGGAGGAATTTCCAACTCATTACAGCCAGAAATATAAATATTAATAATGAATCAGTTTGAGCAATATATCACATGAAAGAACACAAAAACATTAAGAGGAAAAATTTGCAACTCATTAATACCAAAAATATAGAAAGTTCAGAGCAATAATTTGCATAATAGCTGATTTTGTTTGGCTAACCAATAGAAATTTTATCAAAGAAGAATGCAGGAAAACAAGAGAATTTTAATGACACTGCACAGTTCTCTGTTTTACTTTTCGAGTGTTCCTAGTGAGAAGAGCTACAACTAAAAAGGAAATTTTGTTTTCCACTGAAATCTACACTAGGGTTTCACAAGAAATAAGTACTTTCCTGGGAGACAAACATGATAATTCCCCCACTAATGAACAGGAACCTTCTGTCGACCTTATCAACAATGGCAAGAGACACGAATGTCCCTAGTTCAAGTGTGAGCCTCACCATGACAGCTGAGAACAACGCAGCATTGTTGCCAAAGCCAAGCGTCTTGAAAAGAACAGGGGCGTAAAACATAATGACATTGATCCCAGTAAGCTATTGGAAAAATGGGATGGCAATGCCCATGACCAAATGGGGTTTGTATTTCATTTCCAAGATATTGCGGAAGGGATGCTTCACCTTATTGGATTGCTCGCTAGCCTCTACCAGGTCATCGAAATCCTCCTGAACCTATTGTCATTATGACCGTCGGGACAGTTGCCAGAGCCAACGAGAGTCGTCATCCCCAATTGTGGAGTCTATGGGTACCATAGTTTATGAGGCTCATTGCTAAGATCCCAGTGTTGACGAACACCTGGAAGCATATGTTCAGCGCTCCTCGCAACCTTGGAGGCGCCATCTCCAACAAATAAACTGAAACATATTGCAAAAATTTTCTAGACTTAGATTCAAATGGGAGCATTAACAAATAAAATTCAGAGCCCTAATTCAGATGGGAGGATGAACAGAGGAAATTCAGAGCCCTAATTGAGATGGGAGGATTAACAGAGGAAATTCAGAGCCCTAATTCAGACGGGAGGATTAACAGAGGAAAATCAGAGCCCTAATTCACTAACCTGATTGCCAAAACCAAATCCAATGCCGAGCAATATGTGACCAATGATGAGCATGGCCACATTGACGGCAGCACCATTAATGGCCGCCCCTGAGAGGAAAAACAACCCTCCTAGAAAAAACGAAGGCTTCCGTCCCATAAGCCTTGTGGTGGTTGATGCAAAGAAGGAGGCAATTAGGCCAGCAATGTATAGAGACAAAGTGAATGTGATGAGCAACTAATTATTGAATTTATATTAATCGTTGGTATGCGTGCGCTTCGTCTTTCAAAAAAAATTTGGGAAGAATTTATTCAAGAAATAATCCATGGACGTCACTCCCCCTGCAATACATACAACAAACACTTTATCAAGAACTGGTACAAATCCACTTACTCTTTCATACCAATGCCTGAAATTAAAATTTGGGGCCATTCAGACACCTGAAATTCCGATGTCGTAGCTGAAAATGAGCCCCCCTATGGCTGACACCAAGCAAGTTATGACCACAAAGGCAGTAACTCTTCCTGCATAGAGCTTGGCAGGACCAGTCGAGGTCACGAATCCTCCTCCGATTGCCGCGGTTGCCGCTTATTTTTCCTCCTCTCAGCTAAAAATGCAAAATCCCAAGCTCATAACGAGCTTTAATAACTAACATGAGTTCAAATCAATGGGAAAGGATAATTTAATCATCTAACAAAAGATCGAACGATGCACACGAAGGACAGCAAGGCAACAGGGGTGTTGTTTTCAAATAGTGACGCCTTACCGCATAAATATGCAGTAAAGAATTTTTATTTTCCTCATAAATTAAATTTCTCCTTATGTATGTAAAACTCTAATCTTCAGACCTGATGACATTACATTATTCCATCCAAAGAAACAACTAAGTTTTATAAGTAAAAATGATATGTAGGAATCATGCAAATATTTAGATTTTTGTTTTTATGGTTTTAGAATGCTTTTCAAAGTTCCTTTATTTTATTCATTAAATTACAAAGAGTGAATTTCTAAATATTTGAATACATATCACTCCATATTCCCAAGTCACTATCAAAAATCATTTGAGCACCATTCATTTACATAAATTATTTGATGTTTTGAAATATATACTATGGAATATAGAAAGATGAAAAGTACCCCCCAACTCACCCTTGGGAGGGATTCCCTGAGAAGAATTAAAGAAAGCCTATGAAATATATTTTTTAGATATTTTTTAAGCTAATTATCTTATGATGCGCTTTTCCTGAAACTAACGAAATGTGGATAGTATATTTAAATGTTGGATAACACATTTTAGAAGTAAACTAGTTGCCCCTAAAGGTGCAAAGGTACACTGAAGGAAAAGAATATTTGGGAAGATAATATTGTTATGAACACAACCAATTGTTGAATGCATGCACAAAAATCTTGTCAAATGCTTCAATACAAACATCACGAGGCAAGTCCATTGCTCACAAACTTTGAATGAGCACAAAGTGTTGATAGACCTTGCTAGAGGTGTGTCACATCGGGATATTTGTATTTTCTCAGCCACATGGTGATGCCAACCTTGGATTTCTATCAAGACATGTGATAAATATCCATCGAGATCCTAGAACCCAAAGATTTGTCCCCTGGGCCGCACAATGGATCTTCCTGCAAGATTCCACTAGTTTGGTCAACAACACTTAGGGGCTCCTAGTAGTCAAGTATGATGCAAATTTTTCTTTTTATTCCTTGTGTTACACGACAAATATTTTTATTTTTATAATATTTTAGAATTAAGTGATATATAAAAGTGTGTTTCACTATTAATCTTTGGATTATATATTGGAAATGAACACACTTTGAAACATGGAATGCATACTAAAAATGAAAATGGCCTTATGAGATAAATTGGAGAAAAACTTATATATCATTTGGCATGAAACCCTAAGGATTCAAAATATTTCTCCTCCATGCATAAGGTCGACATGGCTTCGTCAAATTTCCAAGTAGTTGTTAATGTTAATATGGATCCTGGAGGATATAATTTCTAGCTATCTGACGAGATCAGGCATCACTTTTTTTCACTCCATCGACCATAAAGAATTAGTCCATCCATGCGCTTCACAAAGGCACCGACTCTACATCTCTTAAAGCACCCACTCCAAATCTCTTAAAACTGTATTCGTAGCTTTCTCGAGGCCTTTGAGAAACAAAAACATACCATCATTCAATGCGATGTCAACCATGCTAATCTCATCTCCTCCAAAATATTGTTTTCTAAGAAAAAAGTGTTCTCTCGCAAAGCTTCCTTTATCATAAAGAAAATTTTCAACTATGCTTCCACAACTTTATCTTTATGCTTTCCCAAACCTTAAAAAAACTCCTTGCAAATATGGAAAGAGCTAAGCCCACTCATAATAAACATGAATATATTACAAACATAATAGAAAAAAGTAATCGACCCTTTGAAAATTATAGTGGTGGAAAAACACGAGTATATTAGAAACATAATAAGAAAAAAATAAAAATAAAAATAAAATAATTGATGAGAAGTGGATGCAAAGATTGTTATGGAGAACTAAATCACTTTGTTGTCTGTAAAGGCTCAATCATATGGATATTTGGAAGAAAAAAACTGGCACTTTCTTGTGTGTCATATGGATCCCTATTCATATTTGTAGTTTGCACATGTCAAGCATATAAACAAAAAAAAAACAAATACATTAGACCTAGATCTCTATTCATATTTTTTACTCACTATAGAATCCAGTAAATGACAAATGGATATTACATTAACTTCTGTTGGAATTAATGCGTACATTCTATATTTGAGATGTTGGTTGACAAATCCTCTCAACCTCTCTTTCTAACTTAGGAATAAGTTAAATCTGAGAAACTCTATATATTAGAGTAATCTGAATGTAATTTGCGTGTGTGTGTATGTTGACCGCATACACCCTTGTGTGAAATATATGAGTGCTCTTAACCATTCTTTATCATGGTATCAGAGCTGGATTGACCGACATAGATTAGTTTAGACACTATGACGAAGAGCTTGCGCTACTATGCATATTGGTACACAACAGAACTGGAAAGAGTCGTTGCACTAGGATGAAGTGGCTACGAGCTGAAAGATTTGAAGAGTCGTTTCCTGTTGTACGAGCCGTTGCCTGTTGATATTTGTTGCAGTTATAATATTCACGTTGACAACGATCTTATTTATTCCCCCCTTCGGTGACCGACCAATAGTGTGCTTGGTAAATAATCATTTTTTTAAGATGTCAATCAATTTAAGTGCGTATATCGAAGTGTAGAAGGTTGGCCTATTCAAAACATGTAGCTCTCTGTCCAACGAAGAGTTAAACTAGGAGTTGAAACATTTTCACTTTTAAAAGGGAAACTCATTATCTTTAGAGAAACGTATTTTTTGTTTGTTTTTTAATATCTTCTTTAATCATGGAATTCATGGTTTAAAAAAATATTAGTGGCTTAAATTTTCCCTCATGGAAAGTAAAAATACAAATGCAATTAATGAATAAAACTTGTGGGGCATAGTGAATGGTTCAAAAGTAGCACCTAAAGATGCCAAAGAGTTAATTGAATGGAAAAATAGAGATGGCAAAGCAAAGTCCATTATTGGACTTGCTCTTTCAGATTCACAATTGCATTTTATGGATCTCACTAAACCATCTAAGGAAAAATGGGAACATTTGGCTCAGTTATTTGGTGTAAAAACTACAAATGCAAAATTTTCCATAAAGCTGCAATTATTGAGATTGAAAATGAATGAGGAGACATCTATGTCCTATCATATAAATAATTTAATGTCTCTTTTAATACAATTAGCTGAAGCATGTGTGGAGGTGGAGGATGAAGATGCTAAAGCAATATTACTAAATAGTCTTCCTTCGAGTTATAGTAATGTTGTCTTTACTTTGAGCCAAATGTCTTCACAAACATTGCATGAGACAATTGCGGCACTTCTCGCAAAGGAAAAGAGACTAAAACCGGAGGATAAATAAGAGAACTCTCCAGTATAAAATGCATTGTTTGCAAAGACAAGGACGAGAAAAAAAATATACAAACAAAGGTGAAATTGAATGCTACTATTGCAGGAAAATTGGGCATACAACGTGGAATTGCAGAAGACGTGCCAATGATGTGTTAAAAGGAAAAGAATCAACAAATATAGCCACACATGAATATCCATTGAATTCTGATGATGAATTCAATGAAGAATTTGAACCTCTTAAACTCTTTTAGAACAGTTACACTTCAGGTTCAACATGGATGGTTGTTGAGATAGTATGGTAGTTGTGGATCTAGGAAGGGATCCCTTATTCGTTGAAGATGTGGAGTGGTCTTCTAATGAGGTTATGCGGCAGTTTGGGACGTTGTCCGGTAATTGACTTTGGGAGGTCCTTGATTCGAGAGTTCAGGAGTCGAACTCGGGAATCCAACTTACCGACTACACATTTACGAGAGTTATGAGGCAACTTAATAAAGCCTATATTGATAAGTTGTAAACCAGTTAAAGAATGATTGTGTATTTTGTTATTTATGGGTGATTTCAATAAATTTATGTAATGTAAGCATTAAGAGGGGATATTGGAATCAATGTTTATATCCTATATTTGAGATATTGATTGAAAAAATTTCTCAACCTTTTTTTAATTTAAAAATAAATTAAATCTAAAAACATCTATATATTAAAATAATGTGAATATAATATGTAAATTTTGACTACTTTTGTGTGAAATATATATATACCCTTAACCATTCTTTATCAACTTCATTACGTCATAAACATGCTTTTGTCCCAATTGAGTGAATATGAAAACAATGGGCCAAAAAAATTTAAAAAATCTTGCAGAAACAATGTTTGAATCCTGATTTTGACATTGGAAATGGGTTCAGCACCATCAAAAACCTGTAGGACACCCAAAATATTTAACTTTGATAGTTATAACATGGATTTAGAAAAATTCCTGCCGGATTTTCTGAAAATCTTATCGGAATTTTCATGATTTTCAGAGCGATTCCTCTGGCTAGTTAGACTACGGCGAAAACAATACACATCAATCTCATAAGTTGTATTAGGCAGCCGTACTTCACGATTTTATGGGAAAGGATATCTTCAATTCCGATGGGGATGCCTAGAAGTTGAAGCTACAGCGGAAAGTTTCCAGTCACGAGTTTAACTCCCACTCTCTCCGCAATTTTGTTCTACGAGTTGCAGAGGAAGTCACGGATCGACTCTCTCCGCAATTTTGTTCTACGAGTTGTTGAGGAAGTCACGGATCGACTCCTGTCGATTCTAGACGATGCATGATCTTCACGGATCGAAGCGAGAAGGGTAGCTTCGTGGATTTGCATGATCTTCTATAGGTTTCGCGTTTGATGCAAAATTGCTTTCGGAAGCTATCCGGCTTGTCTCGATGCGAGCCTTCATATTTCAGAGTTCTCACAGACTTTTGATGTGGCGATCTAGTTGAATGCTGCGAGATCCACTGCGCTGATCTCAGGGGTGTGGAAGGTAAAAAGGATGCTCAACGCGGGCACGGGAAAGCGGCTAAGCCAAGCAGTGTAAGTTGTGCACCACGTCGCCTGGATGTCGTTCATCAGCGGAGAAAGGAGATGGCCAATAACGCCCTTTGTAAATAGGATCTGCTCTTCAGATTCATGGCGCTTGCTAACCTACAAGCCAATCTGCATCAATGCCATCTCTATGGATTTGAAGAGTTTCTTCAAGAATCCATCGTCAGGTTCATCGTGGCCAGCAGAGACACCACCTTGGCTGCACTAACGTGATAAGACCCAAAAATCCAAGTACCATAACCAAAGATTATGGGATTGGCTGGGCTAAATATTGTTTGCACAACAAACTCCATAAAAAGACACCTTCACGGTAAATATATTTGTTTTCCAAAAGTTAAGTTTATGGACAAGTGTACTTCTCAAGCAAGAGTTAAATGAGACATATATACTTTTGGTTTCCTTATTAGTTCACAAAGTTCTAAGGGCTTTCCCTATAGTGTCTGTACCAAGCATTTTTCAATTCTACCTCATTCCAAATCTACTTTGCAAATTGGTAATAAATAATTAGATGCGAGTTTTCTTTTTCTTATTGTTTGAAAACAACACCATCAAGGTCCTACAAAATTCTTCTTTTATAATAATATTCTAGGAAATTTGTATTTAAGAGTAACTGCATGAATATTTTGGATTTTGAAAGACACTTTAAATTTCCAAATTTGTTTCCCCCATTGTGTTAAATATTGTAGCTTAATAGGTGTTCTTGGCTTGAGAGGTGTCATTGAAGCTAGGAACACACATAAATTAATTATATCTAAGCCCGTGTAATATTTTCTAAGTTTCATTTAGGGAAAATATTTTAATTAAGTGAGTTAATGTTTTTTTATTTTCTAAGTTTCATTTAGGGAAAATATTTTAATTAAGTGAGTTAATGTTTTTTTATTTTCTAAGTTTCATTTAGGGAAAATATTTTAATTAAGTGAGTTAATGTTTTTTTAACTGACATTAGTTGAGATAACATTGATTTATCTCTAGAAGCTTGTAGAAAGTTTCTAAGTTGATCTTAGCCATCAATTGAATCAAGTGAACTTCTAATCATGGCCATTCATTTGTGAATGGGAGATTATAAAGGGAGATCGATGGGAAAAATTGGAGATAGATCATATCACCTAGATCAAACATTGAGTTGGGTGAGTTTTTCATAGAGACACTATGAGGGTTTCAACAATAGAAATTGACAAGGATTTCTGGGGTTATTCTTCATATAAGAGACTTCAAGTTTCTGAGTTTCAGAAGGAGTTTTGTTGGCAAAATTATGTTCTACTGGAGGCTGAGATTTTCCAGTGGAGGTCGCGAGCTTTAGGAGGAGGCCGAGTTTCCTAGTAATTCCACACGTGTGGAGGCCAAGCTTATCTCCAAGAGGTAGTTCCGGTTTCAGAAGGGTAGTGTGAATTTCCAAGAGGTTGGGTGAATGTCAGAAAGGGCAGTGCAAATTGCTAAAGGTAGTGCACATTGCAGGAAAGGGGTCGAAGGGTTATTTTCCTAGTCAATCATGATTAGCAAAGGTGGAGATCAATTATTTTGCCAAAAATTTTCCAGTGAGAGGCAAGCAATTGATGTAGTTTATCAATAACATTTCTTTTTGAAGATAATAATAGAACCCTCAAATTGAAGACTGGTTTTCCCCACATTGGCATTTTTCCAGGGACATTTTTCCAAAAATACATGTGTCAATTGTGTGATTGGTTTCTCATGTATTTTATTGACATTCAACAAGATGATGATCCTAGTGAAAATTAAGCACCTTCATTAGGTGGGGCCTGCAAGATATTTTTAGGTGTATGTCTATTTTTGGAATGGTGAGCATATTCTGAAATTAGCAGGAGACTAATTCTAGATGGTTGAGCAAATTCTATCTTTAGATGAGTTTCTATTTTTAGAGATACGGGCAAAGTCTATTTATAGATCGCATATCTAAAAATAGAATGCATGTCGATTATTATTAGCCCTTAATAATAATCAGACAATAAATAATAACTTATTCTCTTGAAGCACTTGATTTCAGTTAACTGATGTGGCAAACCAGTTAGCTGAAGGAATTATGCATTCCAAGGTTGGTTGGTGGGACATGCACAATGGACTTCATTGTAACTGAGTGTGACAAAGTTGTAACAGAGTTACAAGAGTAGTTATGTGAGTTGTTGTTTAGTTTAACTCAGTTAAGTGACTTAAACTCAGTTGTGCTAGTTGTAACTCATGATACACTAGTGAGAGATCAGTGAATTAATTATTTAATTAATTCAAAAGCAGTGTCTCACATGCAACTGAAGAAATACAACTGTTAACTACATGCATGTCAGATCCAGTGGAGAGATAGGTGAAAGGGTTTGGTTGACTATCAATTGTGACTATAGTGATGCATTCAATGCATCTACACACACATTGGAGATGCCAATGAGGATTGCGTAGTCAAGGTAAGGCAAGATCGAATTCATTTAGGGATCTTCTTCAGCAGGGATTGCGCAGTGGAGGCATGCTGTCAGGAGGCAGTAAATTGGTGCATGTGTGAACCAATTTTTGTATGAAAGTGTGAGACGATTGTAGATTGTACTGAGAGATCTATGAGCAGAGCTTTGTATGAGATTGTTTCATGATCCATGATATACATAATATATGATAGTTGGGGTTTTTAGCTTTAAGCTTTCCCGGTAAAAACATATTGTTATGTGCAATTGATTTTTCTTCATTTGTTTGCAATTGTCGATTTAATTTTCGCAAAGAATTAAGTAGAAGGATTATGTATTTAACAATACATTTAATTGTTAGATCAGGAGAGTCCAGTAATACATCATAGTATTGTTTAAATTTCTATATGGTCTCGGAGCAGAGAATATTGCAATATTGAAGAAGTGTTGAGTTTTGTTGGTGGAACAATTCGAATTTGCTGCAAGAATTTCTTGGTGCGACAATTGAGTAAACATCGAAATGGATTTCAATGGTTTGCGGCTAGAGTATGCACTCAAGGGCAGCTAGAATTACATAGCATGGAAGGATAGGATGGAGGCGATGCTTGAAGATAATGGCTTGAAGTAATTCATCGACAGTGATATTCCTAAGCCCACTTCGATGGATGTTGCATTACTTGACACCTGGAAAAAGAAAGTAGCGAAGACGAGAAGGATTCTGTTGGAAGGTGTGAAAGACCATATTGTGTCAAGCCTTCATGGGAAAGCCACTCCATTTGCAATGTGGAAGGCTTTGATAGATATTTTCCAAAGCAACAGCAGTGACCATAAGAAGTTGGCGCTGAAGGATAAACTCAGAAAAATCAAAATGGAGAAGGGCGATAATATTCCAAAGTATCTCACGAAGTTTGTCCAATGTCGGGATGAACTGGGGAGTGTAGAAATTACGGTTGTTGATGATGATTTGGTGAGCTTGGCTCTCTTGGGTCTTCCAAAGAGTTGGCATAGTTATAAGGACTCTGTCAACGGACGAGAGAAACTGCCGGATTGGGAATGACTTTAGTCGGATCTACTGCAGGAGGAGATAAGGCGAAACACCATGGATGGCTCTTCATCAAAGCATGATGATGAAGAGGATTGTGCTTTGGCTGCCAAAGCAGGGAAAGGAAAGGGGAATAAATTCCACTCAAAATCCGAGGCTAAAGGCAAGAAGCTGGATTTGTCCAAGGTGAAGTCTTTTCACTGTCACGAACATGGGCATCTCACCACTAACTGCCCACAGAAAAAGAAGAACAAGAAGGTTTTTGGAGCTACATCGGGTGAGGCCCTTGCCTTGCAATTTGAACTTGATTTCTCTTTCATCGTATGCTTGGTTTCAAGTGCAATGGGATCGATGTGGTATCTTGATAGTGGTGCTTCCTTCCACATGACGGGAGATAAGGAGCTTTTCAGCGACTTGGAGGAGAAACATCTCCAAATGAATATAGAGATGGGCGACGATGGACGATACAGTGCAACCGGCATTGGTACCATTGCCTTTGATAGGGAGTCAGGTAAACCATTTATGTTGAAAGATGTTATGCATGTTCCAGGTCTAAAGAAGAACTTGGTCTCAGTCGCAATGTTGGAGGACAGAGGTTATGACGTTGTTTTCAATGATGGAAAAGCTTTCCTCTGACATAAAACAACGGGTCAATCCAAAAAGATAGGGATTCGAGTTAAGAATCTCTACAAGCTGGAGGTAGATGGTTGCGCTGCAATGGTGGGCAAAGTAGAAGAAGTGGTGAGCCAGGATGAAGGCGAATTATGGCACAGGCGATTGGGCCATCTTCACCATGGTGCCCTAAAGATTTTGCAGCAGATTTCTACTGGACTTCCCAAGGGTACACTTGTGCAGTTAGATCAGTGCAAGGGATGTATTATGGGTACGTTTGTGAAGACCACCTTTCATGAAAAGGAGAACCGTGCTTCGGTGATCTTGGAGAGAGTTCACACAGATGTGTGTGGGCCATTCTCGATTTCTTCAACATCAAAACACAGGTATTATGTTATTTTTGTTGATGGCTATTCTCGTAGATTTTGGATATTCTTCATGCAAAAGAAGGATCAAACATTCTCAAAGTTTTGTGAGTTTAAATCATTGGTGGAGAAAGATTTGGGGAAGCAAGTGAAGGCTCTGTGGAGTGATAATGGTGGTGAATATATCTCAAATGAATTCAAATATTTCTATAGCAAAGAAGGAATTCGGAGTGAACTCATAGCGCCTCATAACCCACAACAGAATGGGGTCACAGAGAGAAATAACATAACGATCGTGGGTGCTGCACGAGCTATGCTACATGATCAGGGCCTACCAATGCACTTGTGGGCGGAAGTATACAACACTGCGGTTTATGTGAAAAATAGTTGTCCTCATAGAGTACTTGGCATGAGTACACCTGAAGAAGCTTTTACTGGTAAGAAGTCGGATGTTTCTCATTTAAATATTTTTGGCTCATCTGTTTATGTTCATGTGAGCAAGAATGCCAGGAAGAAGCTAGAGCCGACTACTGAAGTTGGGATATTTGTGGGGTACACAAAAACACCCCATAATTATTGTGTGTATTTTCCAAACAGTCGAATGGCTGTGGTGCGACGGGATATAAAATTCAATGAGGAGAAAGCCATGAAGTTTTCGCTTGAGAGGGAGCTAGAATTACATGGAGAGGAGGAATTACTTGTTCCCAAATATGAGCCTCTAGATGTGGAACAACCACAGGAGGAAGTTCATGGAGTGGAGGATTCCACTCACGCAGAGCCAAACATCAGAACAGGAAAAAGGCGTACCACAGAATTCGAGAGGTTGAAGCTTGATGCGGCACAGAATGTAGGAGTCCCTACTTCACAGCACAGACAGAGACAGTCACCTGACCGTTTCACTGGATACATGGCTTTCATGAGCAAATGTATTGTGATAGAGCCATCTTCCTTTCAGGAAGCAGTGCAGGAGCCCGCATGGGTAGATGCAATGGTGGAGGAGTATGACTCCATTGTTAGAAACAGTGCTTGGGAAATTGTTCCAAGGCTAGTTGATAAATCAATGGTAGGGTCAAGATGTATCTACAAGGTAAAGCAAACTTCTGATGGGAGTGTTGAGAAGTATAAGGCAAAATTTGTGGCTCGGGGCTTCTCACAAATCAAGGGGATTGATTATGAAGAAACCTTTGCACATGTCGCATGATATTCTTCCAAAAGGACTATCCTTGCTCTCTCAGCGTAGATCGGTTGGAACATTCATCAGATGGATGTGAAGTGTGTGTTCCTTAATGGGATAATTGAGGAAGAAGTGTACATTGAGTAGCTTGAAGGATTTGAGATCTTCAGCAGCGAGTTGCATGTGTGCAGACTCAAAAGAGCGTTGTATGGGTTGAAGCAAACACCCCGTGCTTGGTACACTCAGATTGACAACTATTTCACTGGACTTGGCTTCACCAAGAGTGAGGCGGATGCAAACCTATACTAGATTTTGGTGGCGGGTAAGCTTTTAATCATTGTTATTTATGTTGATGAATTAATATTGACTGGTGATGAGCAGCTGATACACTCATGCAAGGAGGATCTTGCAAAGGAGTTTGAGATGAAGGATATGGGTCTCCTTCACTATTTCCTTGGATTGGAAATATGGCAGCGAGATGGTGAATTTTTGTGTCTCAAGGCAAGTATGCTCAGGAGATACTTGGTAAGTTTCACATGGAGGGCTGGAAACCCATGGATAGTCCTCTTCCAGGAAACTGGAGGAAAGAGGATGCTACATCGGCAGAGGTAGTGGATGCTACTGTCTATCGACAGTTGGTGGATTCACTCATGTATTTAGTTAATACAAGACCAGACATATGCTATGCGGTGAACCAGCTTAGTCAAGCGATGGTTAAGCCTACCAAGCTCTTTTGGAAGGTGGGCAATCATGTCCTGACATATCTCAGGGGCACATCTGAGTATGGCTTACGGTACAAATAGATGGATGAGGTGAATTTGCATGGCTTCACGGATGCAGATTGGGCAGGCAGCCCAATGGACAGAAAGAGCACATCAAGAGGGGTTTTCATTATCAGATCTACAACTGCTTCTTGGTACAACAGGAAACAAAGATCCGTGGCACTCAGTTCTACGAAAGAAGAATACATGGCAGTAAGTCAAGCTGCATGTGAGGCTATCTGGATGAGGAAGATCCTGGTTGGTTTGTTTGGTTCTCATTTAGATCCTACAGTGATTCATTGTGATAATAAGAGTTGCATTAAAATCTTGATTAATCATGCGTTTCATGATATATCTAAGCATATAGATATCTGGTATCATCATATTAGAGATTGTGTGCAGCGGAAGATCATGTTGCTTCAGTAAATTCCTACGGAAGATCAGGATGCAGATATCCTGACGAAGGCACTCACCAGGAGCAAATTCGAATACCATAGAGACATGATCAGGGTGGAGGATAATCCATTTCTTGTTGAGAGGGAGCGTTGAGATTCAACAAGATGATGATCCCAGTGAAAATTAAGCACCTTCATTAGGTGGGTCCCACAGGCTATTTTTAGGTGTATGTCTATTTTTAGAATGGTGAGCATATTCTAAAATTAGCAGGAGACTAATTATAGATGGTTGAGAAAATTATATCTTTATATGAGTTTCTATTTTTAGAGATATGGGCGATGTCTATTTATAGATCGCATATCTAAAAATAGAATGCATGTCGATTATTATTAGCCCTTAATAATAATCAGACAATAAATAATAACTTATTCTCTTGAAGCACTTGATTTCAGTTAACTAATGTGGCAAACCAGTTAGCTGAAGGAATTACACATTCCAAGGTTGGTTGGTGGGACATGCACAATGGACTTCGTTGTAACTGAGTGTGACAAAGTTGTAACAGAGTTGCAAGAGTAGTTATGTGAGTTGTTATTTAGTTTAACTCAGTTGAGTGAGTTAAACTCAGTTGTGCTATTTGTAACTCATGATACACTAGTGAGAGATCAGTGAATTAATTATTTAATTAATTCAAAAGCAGTCTCACATGCAACTGAAGAAATACAACTGTTAACTACATGCATGTCAGATCCAGTGGAGACCAAGTGGAGAGATAGGTGAAAGGGTTTGGTTGACTATCAATTGTGACTATAGTGATGCATTCAATGCATCTACACACACATTGGAGATGCCAATGAGGATTGCGTAGTCAAGGCAAGGCAAGATCGAATTCATTTAGGGATCTTCTTCAGCAGGGATTGCGCAGTGGAGGCAGGCTGTCAGGAGGCAGTAAATTGGTGCATGTGTGAACCAATTTTTGTATGAAAGTGTGAGACGATTGTATATTGTACTAAGAGCTCTATGAGCAGAGCTTTGTATGATATTGTTTCATGATCCATGATATAAATAATATATGATAGTTGGTGTATTTAGCTTTAAGCTTTCCCGGTAAAAACATCTTGTTATGTGCGATTGATTTTTATTCATGTGTTTGCAATTGGCGATTTAATTTCCGCAAATATTTAAGTAGAAGGATTTTTTATTTAACAGTGGATTTAATTGTTAGATCAGGAGAGTCCAGCAATACATCACAGTATTGTTTAAATTTCTACATATTTCACTATAATTTATTTTGAAATTTTGTTGCTCATGTTCTTATTCATTACTTTCATCTAAAGAATTAATTTATTGTGTATAAGTAATAGGAAATATTAATTGGGTTAATAAAACCTTATGGGTAACTAGAAAATTTCACATGGTATTAGAGTAGTTACAATGTTGAGGTTTTATTTGATCTAAGTGCGAGGGTTTCAAGGAGAAATCAAAGGTTTTCACAAAGTTCAATTCTCTTTAGATCTATTCATATTTATTGGGGTTTATTGTTAGAGGGTTTCATAAATGGCTTCAGTTGTTTTGATAGATCAAGATAGACTTGTTGGTGCATCCAACTTTGATATCTAGAAATCCATAATTCTTCTATTGTTGGAGTGGCATGGACTGAAAGAGTATGTGACACCTATTGTTGTAGTAATGAAAAATTCAACGCAATTAGCGACCTACCACAAGGAGGATGCCAAAGCAAGGCATATTATCCAAGATGGTGTTAAAGATCACATTGTTCCCCATATTTCAAAATTGGACACGTTTTAGAAGATGTGGGATGCCATCCTAAAGCTATTCCAAAATGCTACCATGAATACAAAATTAATCCTTAGAGAGAAGTTGCGAAACACCAGACAAAACAAGGGGGAAGGTGTTGTCAGTTATCTCACCAGGATCAGATTAGTCAAAGAAGAATTAGCAACTGTCAGAGAGAAAATAAATGGTGATGAGTTCATGACAACTAATCTAAGTGGGTTCTTAGAGTAGTGGGAAGTGTTTATCCAAGTGATTAATGGATGACAAGGCCTACCTAACTTGGATCGTCTAAGGAGTGATTTCAATTAGGAAGAGGTTAGATTTAGCCTTGTTAGTGACAACAATAGTAAAATCCAAAAGTGTGAAGATGATGAGAATGTTTCTCTTGCAGGAAAGGGCAAAGCCAAGAAAGGATCAAGCAAGGGTGTAATGCCCTCCTCCCACATCTATCCAAGTAACTGGGAAACCAGGGTAAACATGTGATGAGAGGCTATTATGATGAGACTCAACCTCCTAGATGACCTTAAGGAAGTGGAATCGATAAAAACATATCATACAAACCTTGTACATCAACAATAACACCCCCAGGAGCCAACTCAACCATTCCAGTATCCTGCCCCTGGGTACCACTGACCTTTTGAGATCTTGGACCTCTGGATGCATGCACAAGCCTGCATGATTGAATTTGGTAGGCTCTGGATGCAAGCAAAAGCCTACTTTCTTGCATCCAAGGACTATTTCCAGCAATGTTGTGCCAAAGTCTGCAGAATTTAAGGCAATTTTCAAGCCCAAAATTTCGGCCATTTCCCGGAACTTGTTGTAACTTTCAGAATCCATTAAACACATGATGACACGGCTAATAAAACAAAAACCAATTCCATGACTAAGTATAACCATTCCCAATATGGACTGACATTATTTCAGACACTTGTCATCAAATGTAATCTACAGGTCTGAATAACCGATATAAGCATAAGGTTCTCTTACTTATCTAAGAATCACTAAGAAGCATTGATCCCTTATATCCTTAGCTGCAATATCATCTATTAGGTCATAGATACATCATTCATTCATTTACAAATAAAAACATGAGGAGAGCCATACTGTTAGTATGAATCTTAATCACAAGCATACAAAAAAATACCACTTTACTGTGCATAACAAACATCCGTAACAACAAAGATGGTTGCCAATATCTTTAAATATATGCATTAAAAGACATTAAGAAGTAAATAAAAACAAGAGTTGCTCCATGCATCTAATATACAAGACAAGAATATGTTTAAATAATTTTGTATTAATGGCACTTGGGAGGAGAACATAGAAGGATGTTACCAGTCCTCCTTAATGGGATGGGTTCTTGTAAGTCCTCGGCACTTCAGATCTAAAATCCCTCTCTCTTGATGGTGTAGAAAACCCAGACAAAAATGGAACTCAAAGGGAGCTCCTAAGAAAAATGGTAGCAAAATATGACAATGATGGTGGATCAAAGTCAGACCTGTTGAAGAAAAGGTAGTGAATGAATGGAAAAACCCTTCTATTTATAACAAAATATTGAGTTAGTCTAGATATTGGTGCATAGTTAAAATATTATTAACCAAATCAAGATCCAACTTTTATGGAATGAATGATCTAATGTCGACAGAAGGATGTCCACCTTAGGTGAGGCAATAAGGGATCCTCAACTAAGGCACGAGAGAAAATAGTAGAGCGATTGACAGACTGACACCAGGGATGATGATGAAATGGGGGGTACTAAGTAGTGGACGGACGACTTCCCTTGTTAGAGTATAAAGGGCATGGATGACTTGTCAGCGACTGACACAATATCAAAGGGGGATAGGGGATAGTAGGACTGGAGGCCATAATGTGCGACATGAGAGAGGAACCAAGCAATTAAGGATGGAGGACTATGGCGGGATACAAAGGGACTCGGGATAGACTCCATGAATGCGATGATGACTCAACTTGGATGCTCTAAACAAGGGCAACTCGATGATGTTGCCACACAGTAAAGGTCCCATGGGGACCATAAAAACATGAGTACAAGATGGTTACTCATGACGAAAATCGACACGAGCATGGACAAGTATGGAGGCAAAGTGGTGCCCCAAGTACAAGTGTTGCAAGTGAAGAAATTCGATTTTGAGAAGTGGTGAAGTGACCCTTCTTGGACAAAATGTGTCCCGGTGAAGTATGAAATCATGAAAAATGAAGAGCTGGCTACCTAAAAGAAATAGAACATGCATTTTAGGACGAAAATGCTAAGGGTAATATTTCTTAAGATAGAGTCCATTGCGAGGATTAGGAAGGGGGTGTCCTTCGAAATCCTCTAAGAGGTATGCCCCCTTACCTAAAACCTTACTGATGATGTAAGGGCCTAGCCATAATGAGTCAAAATTCCCATGACCAAGGACATCATGGGCCTGGCCATACACCAGAACGAGATCACCTTCGTGAAAAGTACGATGGTGGAATTTTCGGTCATACTCAGCTTTGGTGCATTCACTAACTGCTTTGATGGTTTGCAATGCAACACGACGGTCTTCGGAAGCGCGCTCAAGCATGATAAGTCGTTGTTCTAAAGATTGGGTGTCAGGGAGAAGTTCGACGGCTAGATGAAGGGAAGGGATTTCACACTCGATCAGTAAGACTGCCTCCTCTCTGAAAACAAGGTGGAAAGGAGTAAACTCGGTGGTGGTTTTAACAAAAGTTCTATAGGCCCACAAAGCAGGGAAGAGCATAAGGTGCCAGTTGGTTTTGTGCTTATCCACCGTTCATTGAAGCATGGTCTTAAGGATTTTATTAATGGCTTCAACTTGGCCATTACCTTGGGGGTAATAGGAGAAGGAATATTGGTGCTCAAAACCCAATAGTGAGGATAGCTCGCGCCATATCTCATCTTCAAAATGTCAACCATGGTCAGACACCAATTGTTTCGGAACCTGAATCGAGCAATAACATGGTTAAAGAAAAAGAGGGCTGCAATAGCTGCCATGTTATTAAACGTTGGCATGGCCTCAGCCCATTTGGTGAAATAGTCAACCGCCACGATGATATACTTGTGGTTGATAGCAGATGAAGGTCAACACTCCATAAACTCTATGGCCCACTTACAAAAGGGACTAGCTGAGACGACAGGATGGAGAGGAGCTGGAGGAGCTCGCGCCTTAGGGGTGAAATGTTGGCATTTGGAACAGTGTTTGACTACTTCAATGCAATCACTGAAGAGAGAAGGTCAAAAATACCCAGTGCACATGATTTTCTAGGTAGTGGCAATACCAAAGAGGTGGCCACCACAAGCGCTGCTATGGCAGCCATTGAGGACTTTATCGGCTTCAGCATGCTTGAGATAACGACGAAGGACAATATTTACACCGCGACGATAGAGGTCGTCACCGATGAGAAGGTAGCGAGGGGCCTGGTGTCGGATATGTCATCGAGCATCACGGTCAAGATGGAGGGAGAACTTTTGGGTTCACAAGTAAGTGAGGATATCACCATACCAAGGATCATCTGTGGTAATGGAAAACAAATGTTCATCGGGAAAATCATCATTAACTGGAGGATCCCACATACTGGTAGGTAATGTGGAAATGAGAGCCTCAAGGGCTAAACCTTTCTGACTTTTTGGTGTGACAAATTCAAGATTGAATTCTTGGAGGATAACGATCCAACAGGCATACTTCCCATTGATGATTCGGTGACTCAATAGGAAGGCCATAGGGTTGGAATTAGTCACGACCTTGGTGGAACGCATGAGGATGTAATGACGAATTTTTTGGATCGAGAACATGACAGCCAGTGCTAATTTCTCTTCATGTGAGTAGGATACAGGAGGGCCTACAAGGTTCTTACTAACATAATAGATAACATGCTCGATTCCGTTGTCATCTTCCCGAATAAGGACTCCAGCGATCGAATAGGTGGAAGCGGAGATGTATAGGATGAACTCCCTATCAAAGTCAAGAGGACGGATCAAGGGAGTGGATGTGAGAGCATGTTTCAGGGCATCAAAATACTCTTGAGCATAGGCATCCCATACAAATGGAATGTTAGATCGAAGGAGTCTAAGGAACCCATGCACGGTGGTGGCATAGTCAGGTACAAATCGGCGAAGGAAATTAGGTTTGCCTTGGAGGCTTTGTAACTGGCGTAAGGTACAAGGAATTGGGAGCTCAAGGATGGCTTGAAATTTCAATGGGTCAAGTGTTATACCATATTTAGACACAATGAAGCCTAGAAGACGACCGGTAGGAACACAAAAGACACACTTCAGCATGTTGAGGCAGATATTATACTTGCGACATCAGAGAAAGACGGTATGTAGATCGTGGAGGTGTTGCGCCCGATGTTTAGAACGTGCAGTGAGGTCATCTAAATAATTAAGGATAATATGAGCCAAGTCATGTAAAAAGTAAGACATGGCCTGCTAAAATTGGCTCCGACGTTTTTAAGGCCGAACGACATGACCCGATAGGCAAAGGTTCCCCACAGACTAATAAACAGAATCTTAAGCTAATAAGGACGATAGATAACAATTTGGTTGTACCCAAAGAAACCATCCATGAAGGATAGAACCTTATGCGCCTCACACTCATCAATGATTTGGTCAATGAATGGTGTGGGGAAGTTGTCTTTGGGACAAGCTTTGTTCAGGTCGCGAAAGTCAGTGCAGACACGAATGGTGCCTTGTTTCTTAAGAACGGGAACCAGGTTGGATACCCAAGTGGTGTATTCGATATGATAGATAAAACCAGCCTGCTTGAGCTTATCAATTTCAGCTTTGACAGCCTCTTGTCTGGAAGGATTAACGGGTCTCAACTTTTGACGGACAGGATTGGCATCGGGCCATGTATCGATATGGTGTTCAACAATGGCGAGATCAAGTCCGAGTGTTTATGAATAGGACCAGGTGAAAATATCGCAGAATTCTTTTAATAGCTTGGTGTAAGCCTCAATTTATTCCGGGGTGCATTGGGCGCCCAAGGTGATATTTTCTTCTACCCCTGGTTTGTTAGAAATGTCAATTTTAATGGTAGGAGAGATATTGGCTATAATTCCTTCTTCGAAAGCATCTAGTGTAGGGATGGGATTTCTAAACCAATTGACTTCATCAGGAATGAAGTCTCTAGTTTCAACAGCATATTGGTCGTGGGACTGCTGCAGGAGGAAGTACGCACGGTGGTGCATATCATCCCACGAAAAGTTAAAGTCGGTCATTGCTTCCATAATGTCTTCATCGGAATGGAAGATGGTGTGACTGGAGGAAGGGAGACCACCTGACACAGTAGAGCTACCTGACTCATCATAACGTGAAGAAAGGCTCACATGCACAATGTCATGGGGGATGACGGAAGAGTAAGCATATAAAGGATCTACCGTTGTTGAGCCCAAGGTGATTGTTGAAGGGAGGTCGAGCGAAACATCAGGGCCTGGAGGCTTCCACCGAGGGTCTCATGGATGATGATAGGTAAGAAGTGGTGGCCGAAGGCTCCGTCATTTCGACATCAAGAGGGGGAATTTCAATGGGAGCAGGCAGATCCTCTGGTTCTACCGAAGCAGAACTCGCAAACAAGGGGGAGGTGAACTTGTTATGCTTGGATTCTTGTTGGCTTTGCCCCCGTTACTCGAAGCAGTCACAACAGGAGAAGGTTCCTGTTGAGGTGGCAGAGGCACTGTAGCAGCGGGAAAAGTCATGGGGACCAATTAAACTAGGGTCAAAGAAAGATAAGGTTTGGGTTGACCAGGCAGGGTAGTGGCTGGGGGATCAAGGTACCATACGGGAATCCCTAGGGTCAAGTTAGGAAGAGATAGGGTAGCCATGATAGGTACTGAGTACACTCCAAGAGGGGGAGCTAGGAACGGTATCTGACCAGTGGGGTAATGGCTAGGTGGGACGGCTCCAAGATGGTTAAGGCCTAGAGGAACCATTCCAAGAGGGTAAAGATGCTCATGGATACCAGCTGTAGGTGAAGGACCAAAAGGAGGGGGTCCAGAAGGTTGAATCAAAGGGCTAGGAGTAAGTTGCAGAGGGTGAGGTTGCTGACTAGCCGAAGCGGGCCACTTGAGGGAGGCCTGAGACGATTGCATCATGCAATCATTCAATGAGCTGGGATCAGAGACAAGAGGAGGAAGACCAGGGAATGCACCAAGAAAAGAGGAGTCTTTGTAGACTCCGGGTGAGACACTGGTCAAAGGATCGATAGTTTGCTTATTGGCCGCCAAAGAGATGATGGACTCAGGGGAGATCTGAGACTTCGGTTTATAATATGTTAACTGGTCAATGGTGAATATATTTCCGTTATGAGGGAAGGACATCTTGCGGTGAACTGCAGATGGGACAATAGACATCGCATAGGTGTAGCTACGACCAAATAGAATGTTTTAATCTAAGGAGGCATCAATGAATTCTACATCAACGCAAACATTCTTGCTTGCAAGAGTAATAGGACAATTGTGGAACAGGCCAATGGGATGGGAGGCGTGGTCATCCCATGCTCGAAGAGTGATCATGGAAGGAGCCAACTCAAGTGATCCGAGTTACTTCCAAACCGAAGCGGACATCACACAGGTGGATGCCCCCTCATCAATGATACAACGGGAAACATTGGCTTTCCTGATATTGACTGGGATTTGGAAGGTGACGGAAGCAGGAAGAGGAGGATGTTCTGACCGATCAACATCGAAGATGATCAAACAATCATCTGAAGGATCTACAGCGCCCATGGCAGATAGTAGAGCTTTTCATTGTGAAGGGCACGACTGGAGGAGTTCCAGTGTTGAGATGGCAGTAGGATATTGCACCAAATCATATACTATACTATACAAATGTGGCAGCTTTTCCAGAAGCAACATTTCGGCATAATGGTCCCATAGGGATCTTGGTATGAACCTCTACCTTAGGTTAAGGGATCTACAAATGACCATTAGTTATCGAAAGAGGCTCTGTAGAACCTGAAGAAGGGATCTCGGGGGCAGACGTAGCGAGAGGCTTTTTGTACTGACAAGACTGAGTCTGAAGGTTGAGGTCAATGGTTATAGATTGGTCAGATTTCATCATGAGAATCTGGTAGTCGAAGGTGCTAGGTGGAGGAGGTTGAGTGGCCGCCTGACCTTTAGGTGGTTGGGTAGCCACAAATCCTTGCTAAGGGAAAGGATTAGTAAACACAGTCGGTTGGCTAGGCGCAGGATTAGGAGGGATGGAAGGAGAGGCTTGCTTTCCTCGCAATGTTGCTTGAGACTCCCACATCTGTGGTAAAAGAGTACAATTGTGCGTGTAATGAACATAAACACCACAACATGAACAAGGCTTATTCAAGCGAACAGGCCTGTCTTGCTTGGGCTAAGTTCCATGTTGCTAGTTAGCAGTGTTAGGTGCATTACCTTGAGGATTAGGTCCAGGATTACCGGGGGCAGATTGATTTTGAGTGCCTTTCCTCTTCTTTTTGGAAGGAGGAGGATTAGTCACACCCTTCTGTGCATACACCTGCCCCTGAGGGGGCGATGGCTGCTGTTGTGGGGGTTGAGAAGGCAAGGGAGGTGGAGGTGCTAATGCTGGGGGAGCTGGAGCACTAGGCTGCGGATACGGATAATAAGGAGGTTGGATAGCATTATGGTAAACATGAGGTTGGCAAAAGGAGGAGGCATGTCGTATCCTGGATACATGCTACCGGGAGGGGGAAAAGTGCTGGAGGTGCTGGCCCCTCCTTGAAGAAAACCATACCCCATGGGAGGTTGAGCATATGGATGAGAAAGAGCTCAAACGATACCGTCGATGGCATGAGATGCCCCTGTTGCGTTGGCACCATCGGATCTAGGAAGATCAGGTAGAACGGTATAAACATAACCAAACTGAGCGTAGATCAGGTCATATTTTAACGCAATATGGAGAGTGGCTTCTTCGGTTTGAGGGAAATGCGATGCGACATCTTTACCGAAAGCAGGCAAAAGAGATCTAACGAACCAGTCCATGTAGACACAGTCTTCGAAGGTAGGGGCTTGACATAGGCTTTTTCTTCTCCACCATTCCTGGACATGATTGGATAGGCAGGTCGCAGACAATTGATAGAAAGAAGTCAAAAGTTCGGTACCAGTGTCATAACGAAGGGGAAGCTGGAAATAAGACAGAAAATCCCGGGCAAGAGTCGCAAAGGTGGTATGAGAGGATGAGCCCTGATCAACATACCACTTAAAAGCTTCACCAGTAAGCATACGTTGGAACAATCGAAGACGGACAGAGTCATCGGTAATGGAGTTAGATGAACACCACATGTGGAAAGATCGAACATGATTTGCAGGATCTTCTCCAGCAAGACCTTCAAACTTGGGGATGTCGGAAGAGAGCTTGGTTGGCTTAACAGGCCAACCAGCATCATGGCGTATAAGGTCATTGATCAACTGGTTAAAATCAGGAAGGATGAGACCTACCATATATGGGAGCAAGGGAGCAGTCGAGGCATTTCTTGTTGTGGTCCCACTAGTAGTATTCCCAGCATTAGCGTCGGGGCGACCACCAGCGTTAGGTCCTGAACCAGACATGGTGAAGGTGATAGGGGGAGAACCGGGGGCGGAACCAGAAGGAGAACCCAATGAACCAGAAGAGGATTTAGAGTGTGAACTCGGTGGAGGGCTAACTCAAATCCTACACGAAGGAGTAAGTATTCCTACTGGAAACTAAGGATGAAGGCCAAGAAGTCTCCGGGATAAACGTCGTGGTGGCGCAAAGATGACGACACAAACACTGCACAAAGGGAAGAGAGACCAACAAGGGAAAGGAGGTGCAGGATCAACTGATTACAATTTCGAAACAAGGGAAGAGAGGTGCAGGATCAATTGATTACAATGTTTTAAAGTCTTTGCCTGGCAGTGTTAACTAGGCTCTTCTTCCCTTAGGGTGTGTGTGTTAAGTGTGTAAATTTTAATTTTTAAACCCAGACGTTTGTAGAGAAAAAGAAAAAGTGTGTTGTATAACTATAAATAAACCTACAAATAACAGTATATGAAACTGTGTGTTCATCACAGGTACTTTGCTTCCTTTCAGCTTCAATTTGCATTCACAAGGTAGTTGCCCCTCTGCTAACTGGACCTCCAGCTCTTTTGTTCATTTGACTGGCCTGTGTCACCCTGGTGGTCTCCCCACTTCTTTCAAAGCTCCTGACCCCTTCTTAGGCCGGCCTCGCTTGCGCCACCTTCTGCTAGCCATGCCACGCCTCAGGCAGCGAATGCGTTGTCGGCGTGGAGTCAGTCGAGGCCAAGCCTTTGTCCTTCCTCCTTCGCCCTTTTCTGAGTTGAGCTCCTCCTCTGAGAGTGACGAACACACTCCCCCGCCAGCCTCGCGCAGAAGCGGAGGCAGAGGCAGAGGTAGTGGGCGTCGCGCTGAGAATTCGAGTTTTGTTGGCAGGGGACGTGGGCGTGCGCGTGTTTCTGGTGGCGTTCCTAGTCAGCCCACTCCCGCTACTCCTTCTGAGCCTCCCTGTCAGTCCACCCCTCCCGACCCTCCTGGCAGAAGGCTTCTGGGGTCCACCATCAGGAAAACCACCCAGAACGCTGAGCTCCGTTTCCACTGCACCTCCTTCGACTCCATCATCACCGCTTTCATCACAGTCTCCCTGCGTGAAGAAATCCCTCTCTCCGCTTCCCCCGCCCCTCCTATTGACCATCGCCCCAACCCCACTCTTCAAATTGGGCTGCGTTCTGAAGCTGAGAACCAGGACATGAAGATTGACAGTCAAGCAGAAAGGTGGACAGCAGCGACGAGAATGAATATGCATGCCGAGTTGAGGAGGAGCCAATGTCTTCAGAGCATGAGGGTTGAACCCCCCAGCTCAATTACTGCTGGAATTTTCGAGTTTTACTGTTCTAGTTGCCCACCTGTTGGGCAGATAGATGTTTCTAATTTTTTTGCTGCTGTTTACGTGTTTTGTATAAACTCATGGCCGGTTTCCCTATCATGGGCGGCCCAGATACTTATGCTTAATGGGTCGGTTTCCCGCTATGGGCGACCCAGAATTCTCAAGAACAGTTCTGTTGATCAACCCCCGCTGTCTGGCTTTCATAGCAGCAGTTGTGGCAGTTTTGCATCAGTATTTTTATAAATTAATAGAATTAGTCTCACTTAGAAAAAAAAAAAAAAAAACAGTATATGAAACTGAAATAACAGAAAAATAAACAGCTAATAATGCATTAATCTAAACCCAAGGAGGCGGGTCTCTCAACAATTAGTCTGTAGGTGGGAAAAAATCTTGTCAAAACACACCAAAATAGCCAATAGATCTAAATTCGAGAGGGACAATGATCTAAAGGTCAGATCTGCTGGAAATAGGTGCAGAAAAACAACAAAAAATCAGAGGGAAGATTGTTGTAAATGAGGTGGCGAAAGGCTATATCCTGGAGGGAAGTGGAGGGGAACCTAGAGGAAAACCCAAAAAAAACTAAAGTAGATGTTGTGGATGGATAAATAACCAATATGAAGTGGATCTGAAGGTAAGATATCAGATCTTAAAAATGGTTGAACACACTAAAATTTTAGACAACCTGCAGCAGCTAAAATTATTCCACAAAAGGTGGAGGGTATTGAAGCCCTAGGGGGCTATGTTTCCACTTTGTTGAGTAAAACAGAACAAGTACAGGTCCAAAACGGGCAGAGACGAAGGTCAGACAACCCTGAACAGAGGCCCAGACAAACCCAGAAAACTTTCAGAAAAAACTCCCGCAAAAAGTCCAGGTCGCAGTTTCTGACCTAATTTCTACAGAGGTTGCAGGTTTTGGCCTGTTTTCTACGCCCTAGAGGTTCAGGTCGTAGGTTTTGGCCCAAAAACTGCGACCTGCACTTCCAACACTCTCAGGAGCAGGTTTCAAAAGAATGTGTCGTCTCAGCTGCGGCTGATGCCGATCACCTGCGCAATAGGTCTGAAAACACACGGAAGTTAGAATTTTTAATGTTTTAGGGTTTTATAGGTTAAAAACAACATAATACAATGGTAAGTAATTTAACAAATCTAGGTGTATATATGCAAATTTTGATTAAATTATATAATAAACATTTATACAATTAATTCTTTATTCATGAAATCTAATTAAAAATAAACCATCTATCAAATAGTCATAATAAATAAATAAAATAAAATAAATAAATAAATTAAAAAATATAAATAAATAAATAAATAATATAAAAATAAAGAATAATTTATTTATATATATATATATATATATATATTTTAATTTATTTTTTTATTTATTTTTTTTGTAAAAATAAAAATAAAAATAAAGATAAATAAAAATAAAATAAAATAAAAATAAATAAATAAAATAAAATAAATAAATAAATTAAAAAATATAAATAAATAAATAAATAAATATAAATAAAATATAAATATAAATTAATAATAAATAAAAATATATTTTATTTTATTTTAATTAATTAATTAATTATTATTATTATTATTATTATTATTATTATTATTATTTTTAACAAATAAAAATATAAAATAAACTAAATAAATAAATAAATAATAAAAATATAAATTAATTTAAAAAAAAAAAAAAAAAAAGTCAAGCATATAAGGCAGGAATCCAGCACCTGCTGATATTCCAACCGTCATCTCTATTGAGATTAATGGGCCTTTTTTCAATTTCAATAGCCTCTCGCAACTTACGATGATGGAAATGGTCGATTCTAGCAATGACCTTAGCATCTTCTATGCAAATATGATGGTTAGTCTTTTCTGCATGCTCAGCTAAGGCGGACGAGCGAGATCTTCTATGCTTGATATCAACAGCATGCTCACATATCCTTTGATTAATTGATCGACCCATCTCACCAATGTAAGGAGTTCCACAGGAACAGGGAATGATGTAGACACCTTTTCCATCCCTGGGGTCAATCGGATCTTTAACCGATTTTAGAGAACTACGAATTGTATTAAGGGGCTTGAAGTAAGAGGATACCTTATGCAGGTGCTGGATTCCTGCCTTATATTCTTGACTTTTTTTTTTCTTTTTTTTTAATTAATTTATATTTTTATTATTTATTTATTTATTTATTTTATTTATTTAGTTTATTTTATATTTTTATTTGTTAAAAAAAAAAAAAAATAATAATAATAATAATATTAATTAATTAATTAATTAAAATAAAATAAAATATATTTTTATTTATTATTAGTTTATATTTATATTTTATTTATATTTATTTATTTATTTATTTATATTTTTTAATTAATTAATTTATTTTATTTTATTTATTTATTTTTATTTTATTTTATTTTTATTTATCTTTATTTTTATTTTTATTTTTACAAATATATATATATATATATATATATGAATAAATAAATTATTCTTTATTTTTATATTATTTATTTATATTTTTTAATTTATTTATTTATTTTATTTTATTTATTTATTATGACTATTTGATAGATGGTTTATTTTTAATTAGATTTCATGAATAAAGAATTAATTGTATAAATGTTTATTATATAATTTAATCAAAATTTGCATATATACACCTAGATTTGTTAAATTACTTACCATTGTATTATTTAATTGGTCAATTAACTGTATAATAAATTAAAATAATAATAATAATAAATTAATTAAGAATATAAATAAATAAATTAATTAATAAATTAAATAAATATATAATGGAATTTTTACTTTTTCTAAGTCAAACTAGTCGTTATCCTAACGGCTAGCTGAGCCATCTCTACATCTATTTATACTTATTGTCTGGATCTGATCTCTCACATAGTCCTGATGATGAACCACACTGGTTGGTTCGAAACGCGTCGACCTCGTTCTTTTGCATGTGATTATTACCGAAAGAATTTCTACTAATTTATATGGATCACAGAAGCTTAGATTCCAAAAATTATTTATTTAATTATTTATAAATGATTTCGTCACATTTAACAAGGAATATTATTTAAATAAGGTTTAAATAATTATTCCTAGAAAATAATAAGATAAATAATGATTTATCTAATTAATTTTCTTGTTTTGGGTTTAAATATGACCAGGAATATTAAATAAACTATTGTTTAACTAATTATTCCTTGAGGAAAATCAAACAAATGTAGATTTATTTAATATTTCCTCACGGAGTTTCCTAATTAGACCATAAACAACTTAATAAAGGTAGTTTACTAAGTTATTTTTCATAGTGAAAGCAATTTTACTTAGAGTAAAATTGGTCTTACATGGTGTACTTGGATCCATGTAATAATAACAGGTTAGATGACCAAAAAACGGTATAACACATACATCATCATTGTCATAACACATGCTTATAACCAGCATAAAAACAACAAAAATATCAAGGATACATCAGCCATAGAATCCACATAATAACAAGAATATTTACCCGTCAATACAAGAAGAAAGAACTTTCATTTCCTTAGGAAAAATGCAACCAGGTTTGGGACTTCCATATTCCACCCTACCATAGACATGGTTTTTATACCATTTTTTGGTCATCTAACCTATTATCAGTATATGGATCCAAGTACACCATGTAAGACCAATTTTACCCTAAGTAAAATTGCTTTAACTATAAAAATAATTTAGTAAACCACCTTTATTAAGTTGTTTATGGTCTAAACAGGAAACCCCATGAGGAAATATTAAATAAATCTACATTTGTTTAATTTTCCTCAAGGAATAATTAGTTAAACAACAGTTTAATTAATATTCATGGTTATATTTAACCCAAAACAAGGAAATTAATTAGATAAATCATTATTTATCTTATTATTTTTTAAAGAATAGTCATTTAAACCTTATTTAAATAATATTCTTTGTTAAATATGACTAAATCACCCATAAATAATTAAATAAATTATTATTTATTTGATTATTACTCAACCACATCCTTAAAATGATAAATAAATCATTTATTTATTTATTATTTACAAATAAAGGGATTTGACCCAAGTCAAATTCCTTTTCCCTCCAACAAATATAATAAAATATTCCATAAATGTTGGATCTTGATTTGGTTAATAATATTTTAATTGTGCACCAATATCTAGACTAACTCAATATTTTGTTATAAATAGAAAGGTTTTCCCATTCATTTACCACATTTTGTTGCCTAAAGATCACTCTTGATCTATACTTTTGGTCTGACTATTGATCCACCATCATAGTCATATTTTGCTACTATTTTTGTTTGGGTTTTCTACACCATCAAGAGAGAGGAATTCTAGATCTGAAGTGCTGAGGACTCCATCCCATTGAGGAGAACAGGGAACACCCTCTTGTGTTTTCCTCCCAGGTGCTCTTAATACAAAATTCATTTGACATATTCTTGTCTTGTCTATTGGATGCATGGAGTAAAACTTGTTTTTTCTACTGTTTAATGTCTTCTAATGCATAGATCTAGATTTTTGCAGCATTTATCTTGATCACCTGACTGCAAATATGAAAATATTAGCAGTCATTTCAACTGTTAGGGCTGTTTGTTATGCGCAGCTAAAGTGGTATTTTTTCGTACGCTTGGAATTAAGATTCATACTAACAACTGGTGACTCCACACGGGTTTACGATTACGACCGCTGTTGTTTTTCCGATCCTTGCATATCCAGCTGCTTCAAACCCTAGGATTTCTCTTCAGCCCCTTGTTTTTGCTTTTCTTGATGTTGTTTTTAACCCATAAAACCCTAAAATGATAAAAATCCTGATTTCCATGTGTTTTCGGACCTATTGCGCAGGTGACAGACATCAGCCGGAGCTGAGACGAAAACTTTTTCTGAAACCTGCAGCCGAGAGTGCCGGAAGTGCAGGTCACACTTTTTGGCCTAAAACCTGCGACCTGGACCTTCAAGGCGCACCTTTCAGCCCAAAAATTGCGACCTTTGCTGAAAACAAGTCAGAAACTGCAACCTGGACTTTTTGCAGGGGTTTTCTGAAAGTTTTTTGGGTTTGTCTAAGCCTCTGTTCAGGGTTGTCTGACCTCTGTTTCCGCCCGTTTTGGACCTATAATTGTTCTTTTTCACTCAAATAACTGAGAAAATAGCCCCCCTAGGGCTTCAATACCCTCCACTTTTTGTGGAAGAGTTTTTGTTGTTGCAGGTTGTCTGAAATTTCAGAGTCTTTAGCCATTTTTTTAGATCTGATACCTCACCTTCAGATCTGCTTCAGATCGGCTTGTTATCCATCCAAATATCCTCATTTAGCTTTGTTTGGGTTTTCCTTTAGGGTTCACTCCACTTCCCTCTTGTAGATAGCCTTTCGCCACCTCTTTTTACAGCAATTTTTCCTTTGATCTGTTGCTATTTCTGCACCACTTTCCAACAGATTTTGTCTTTTAGATCCCTGTCCCTCTCGACTTTAGATCTATTAGCTTTTTTAGTGTGTTTTGATTAGTTTTTTACTCACTGATAGACTAGTTTTTGAGAGACCCACCTCCTTGGGTTTAGATTATTGCATTATTAGCTGTTTATTTTCTATTTTTGCAGGCCTATATATTGTCATTTGCAGGTTTATTTACAGCTACACAGCACACTTTTTCTTTTTCTCTACAAATGTCTGGGTTTAAAAATTAAAATTTACACACTTTTGCACACACACCCTAAGAGAAAAAGGGCTTGGTTAGCACCACCAAGCAAAGACTCTAAAACATTGAAATCAATTGATCCTGCACCTCTTTGCCCTTGTTTCGACATTGTAATCAGTTGATCCTGCACCTCCCTACCCTTGTCGGTCTCTTTTTCGTTTGTGTCATGTTTGTGTTGTCATCATTGCTTAACCTCCCATGGGCTCTGGTTTCCTCAGGGGGGTCCAACACCTCCTGCATTTTTTCCCCTCCCGATAGCAGGTATCTAGGATACAACATGCCTCCTCTTTTTGCCCAACCTCCTGTTTAACACACTATTACCCAACCTCTTTCCTCTAGTACCCCCGATTACCAGATTCTCATGATGAAATCTGATCAACCTTCAACCATAGACATCAATCTTCAGACTCGGTCCTATCAGTACAACAAGCCTCCCGCTATGTCTATCCTGAGCCGCCTCCTTCGGTCTCTACAGAGCCTCTTTCAACACCTATGGTCCCTTGCAGATCCCTCAGCCTAGGGTGGAGGTTCATACTAAGATCCCTAAGGGACCCCTATGCTGAAATAATGCTTCTGGAAAAGCTGGCCATTCATATAACATAGTATATGATTTGGCACAATCTCTTGCTGCCATTTCAACGCTGGAACTCCTCCAATTGTACCCTTCACAACGAAAAGCTCTACTATCTGCCATGGGCGCTGTAGATCCTTCCGATGATCGATTGATTGTCTTTGATGTTGACCGGTCAGAACATCCTCCTCTCCCTCCTTTTGTCGCCTTCCAAATCCCAGTCAAGATCTGGAACGCTAATGTTTCCCGGTGCATTATTGATGAGGGGGCATCCACCTGTGTGATGTTTGCTTCGGTTTGGAAACAACTCGGATCACCTGAGTTGGCTCCTTCCACGATCACTCTCCGAGCGTGGGATGGCCACGCCTCCTAGCCCATTGGCCTTTTCCGCAATTTTCCTATTACTCTTGTGGGCAAGACTATTTGCGTTAACGTAGAAGTCATAGATGCCCCCTTAGATTACAACATTCTATTGGGTCGTAGCTACACTTATGCGATGTCTGTTGCCTCATCCGCAGTCCACTGCAAGATGTCCTTCCCTCATAATGGAAAGATAGTCACCATTGACCAATTGAAATATTACAAACTGAAGTCTCAGACCTCCCCTGAGTCCATCATCTCTTCGGTGGCCAATAAGAAAACTGTCGATCCTTTGACCAGTGTCTCACCTTGAGTCTACAAAGATTTCTCATTGCTTGGTACATTCCCTGGTCTTCCTCCTATCTCTGATCCCAGCTCATCGAATGTTTGCATGATGCAATCGTCTCGAGCTACCTTCAAGCAGCCCGCTTCGGCTAGTCAGCAGCCTCCTCACCCTCCACAGCCTACTCCTAGCCCTTCGATTCAGCCTTTTGGACCTCCTCCTCCTGGCCCTTCAACTGGTATCCATGAGCCTCTTTACCCTCCTGGAATGGTTCCTCCAGGCCTTAACCATTTAGGAGCCATCCCGCCTGACCATTACCCCTCCAGTCAGATACCGTTCCTAGCTCCCCCACCAGGAGTCTATACGGTACCTATCATGGCCACCCTCTCTCGTCCTAACCTGACCCTTGGGATTCCCATCTGGTACCTTGATCCTCCAGCCGTTACCCCGCCTGGTCAACCCAAAACTTATCTTGCTTTGACCCCGGTTCAATCGGTCCCATGACGTCTCCCGCTGCAACAATACCTCAGTCACCTCAACGGGAACCACTTCCTGCTGCGGCCGCTTCGGGTAAGAAGGGCAAAGCTCGCAAGGGGGCATCAAAGGACAAGGCTACCCCAACAAACCCTGCCCCTCCTCGGCCTCCAAAGCATACCATCCAGTGTGCTTTGTGTGATGTTTTCAGTCATGCCACCCATACTTGTCTGGAGTTGCCTCACCTTAAGTCCATGGTCAATGAGACGTTTCCGGAGTTTGATATCCGAGAGGTATATGTCACTATACCCGATTCAGTCCCGAAACTCAAGTCTTTGCGCACAAATCACCCTTGTGCTTTGTGTGATTTCCATGGCCACTATACTCACCTCTATCCCTGCCTTGAAGAGTACCACTCCTCTTTGGAAGCGGTTCGCCAATTCGAGGCCAAGCGCAACGAGTCCACCACTCCCTTATTTGCGCTTTTTGCTTTAGCAAAACTAGAGGACACAAATGCTCCCATTAACATTCCCCCTCCTGATGTCGAGATGACGGAGCCTTCATCCACCATTTTCTACCTATCATCATCCATGAGACCCTTGGTGGAAGTCCCCTTGGGGACTTCCCCTAATGTTTCACTTGACCTCCCTTCAGCGATCACCTTGGGCTCAACATCGGTAGATCCTTTATCTGCTTACTCTTCTGTCACCACTTGTGACGAGGTGCATGTGAACCTCTCTTCTCATGATGATGATTTAGGTAGCTTCGCCGCATCAAGTGGTCTTTCTTCCACCAGTCACCCCATCTTCTATTACGATGACGAAATTATGGAAGTAGTCACTTCCCCTGACTTTATCTATTCCCCCTTACATCGAACCCATGCATTCGAACCACATACACCTTGTGGCCATTACATTGACACCCAATGTTTGGGTAAGGGGGCATCCATATTTGAGAGAGCAGGAGAAGAAATTCTCCACAACTCTCCCAGTGTATCTGGTCGTGTCGACTCTAGTACCATTATTCTTCCACATTTAGAAGAACCTCTAGAGTCAAATATCACTTCATATCACTCTAGGGATGATACCCCTCATCATTCCTTCATCTTACATAAACAACCCAGTCCCTTCGACATTATTGTTGACCAACCTGTGAGTTTTCTCGGAGAGCACCAGTTCATTATCTCCAAATCCTCTCTTTGGGATAGTGACACCATGTATACCAATTTGGAAACTTAAATTCCATTTGATTCATATATGTAGTACCAAAAGAGATTATTAATCCTCCATTCCCTTTCTCAAACTGCATAACCATAACGAAAACAAATGGCGCACCACATCATTAAAATGTGTTTAGCTTTCCCTTTTTTCTAAATACATTTTGGCATGACCGCAACATGCTTGGGGGCACCTATGCCCCTCAACCATAAAAATACCAGATCTAAGCCAAAAACAGCACTGAAACCCCCTTTATCTGACAGGTCGCACTTTTCAGGTCATTTCCTGGGATAGGTCGCAGTTTTTTGCCCAGTACCTACTACCTAGGTCGCAGAACAGACCCCAAAAAGTGCGACCTGGCCTATTCATGAGCTTTGGGTACCTAAACTAAACTTTCAACCCACTGAAATGAAAGAGTAGGATTAGGCCTCTTACCTGCAACTGATGCATCTAAATTCCAACGGTCGGTTTGTCTGCTACGATCACTGCAAGATTTATGGTCTTCTCTCCTCTCTGCATTCACCACAACTCCACATGAAAATGAGTGAATTTGGAGAGAAAATGCCTTATTAAAAGAGAAACCCCTGTTATTCTTTCGCCTGTTGCGGCCAAACCGTAGCTTCGTTTACCAAACCATCTGTACCGTTGGAAAGCTCTCATCGAGCCCTCAAATGGGTACCTGTTATTTTTTAGTGATTTGATACTTCACCAGGACATTTTTTTTCCAAGAAGCATCACTTCACCCCTCCTCAAAATCTAATTTCTTCACTTGCAACACTCGTACTAGGGGCACCACTTTGCCTCCATAATTGTCCATGCTCGTGTCAACTTTCATCGTGAGTTACCATCTTGTACTCATGTTTTTATGGTCTCCATTGGAACTTTTCTATGTGGCAGCACCATCGAGTCACCCTTGTTTAGTGCATCCAAGTTGAGTCATCATTGCATTCATGGAGTCTATCCCGAGTCCCTTTGCATCCCGCTATAGTCCTCCATCCTTCATTGCTTGGTCCCTCTCTCGTGTCGTACATTATTGCTTTCAGTCCCACTGTCCCCTATCCCTCATGATATTGTGTCAGTCGCTGCCAGGCCATCCATGCCCTTTATGCTCTAACAAGGGAAGTCGTCCGTTCGCTACTCAGTACCCCCCATTTCATCATCATCATTGGTGTCAGTCTGTTAGTCGTTCTACTATTTTCTCTCGTGCCTTAGTTGAGGATCCATTATTGCCTCACCTATGGCGGACCTCCTTCTGTCAAAATCAGCTCATTCATTCCAAAAGATAGGTCTAGAGGGCGGTGTACCTTGGTTCCAGCTTCCACTCTTGTTTGGTGCCTCAGATCAGGCAAAGGGAATCCTTATTTCCCGTTGACTTGATTGTTTCTCAGCTCCAGCTCCTTTCAGCATGATCGAGATCTGTATACTTGATGGTTCAGTGATGCAGCAGCTGATATCGGTGATTCCCGAGTGTGTGTGAGATGTCTCAGCCCTCATGAGGGGGTGGCCCTACAGGTATCCCCCCACACACTTGTATGACCTCTTTATTACAGCCTTTGATGCAGCTCCATACATTTGATGATGTCAGCCTCAGTCGCTTGTAGCGCCTTTTTGTTTGCATGTATCAGTTAGATTTTCAAAGCCCTTTCCTGTTTTCAGGGGCATCTGAATTGCATTTATATCTCATGTACTCAAATAACATTTTACAAGTCCTGGCTATTATCCCAGGCACAATTTGTATGTGGGATTCCTTATCATGTTTTTTATCTGGCTCATGTTTATGCCAGCATGTACTATATTGGCCAGTCCCGCGGTTTTCCGAACACCTTATTTTTTGTACTATTGTCTCGGCGGGCATAGGTATGCCTCCCCCGCCGCCTATAGTAGGTACTCCCTTATAAAAGATACTTGTCACACCTGTAAGTCTCGCCTCCTCAGGGTCTGGTCCTTTCAGCACTTTGGTCTACCTTATACTTCTCTCTCTTTGACTTCCCCTTCGGTGTCTAGTGATTGAGTTCTTACAACGTACTTCGGTCATACGATTAGCTCCTCACGCTCACATGTTGGGGGGAAATCTGTTACACCATTTTTTGGTCATCTAACCTATTATCAGTAGATGGATCCAAATACACCATGTAAGACCAATTTTACCCTAAGTAAAATTGCTTTCACTATAAAAATAACTAATTAAACCACCTTTATTAAGTTGTTTATGGTATAGAAAGGAAACTCCATGAGGAAATATTAAATAAATCTACATTTGTTTGATTTTCCTCAAGGAATAATTAGTTAAACAGTAGTTTAACTAATATTCCTGATTATATTTAACCCAAAACAAGGAAATTAATTAGATAAATCATTATTTGTCTTATTATTTCCTAAAGAATAGTTATTTAAACCTTATTTAAATAATATTCTTTGTTAAATATGACTAAATCACCCATAAATAATTAAATAAATCATTATTTATTGGATTATTACTCAACCACATCCTTAAAAGGATAAATAAATCATTTATTTATTTATTATTTACAGATAAAGGAATTTAACCCAGGTCAAATTCCTTTTCCCTCCAACAAATATAATAAAATATTCCATAAAAGTTGGATCTTGATTTGGTTAATAATATTTTAATTATGCACCAATATCTAGACTAACTCAATATTTTTTTATAAATAGAAGGGTTTCCCCATTCATTTACCACCTTGTGTGCCTCAATATCACTCTGGATCTATACTTTTGGTCTGACTATTGATCCACCATCATAGTCATATTTTGCTACTATTTTTGTCTAGGTTTTCTACACCATCAAGAGAGAGGAATTCTAGATCTGAAGTGTTGAGGACTTACAAGAACCCATCCCATTGAGGAGAACAGGAACACCCTCTTGTGTTTTCCTCCCAGGTGCCATTAATACCAAATTCATTTGACATATTCTTGTCTTGTCTATTGGATGCATGGAGTAAATCTTGTTTTTTCTACTGTTTAATGTCTTATAATGCATAGATCTAGAATTTGCAGCATTTATCTTTATCACCTAACTGCAGATCTGAAGATATTAGCAGTCATTTCTACTGTTAGGGCTGTTTTTTAAGCGCAACTAAAGCGGTATTTTTTCGTATGCTTGGAATTGAGATTCATACTAACAATGGTTGAGCCAAATATCTCTTCAGCCAGTCACCCATGTGCCATATTCCAAGCATGAATGTGAGATCTCATCAAACACATCAACCAAAACCAAACTCGGGCTTCCAGAGGCCAAACCACCTCAACCCTCAACCAATGATTCCACCTCACGGTCGGAAACCACTAACCATCACCATATTGGTCTCTACCCAAGATTTCTAGAGCTCTAGAGCGTTTGTTCCAACCAAGGCTCCAGGACTAGTAACTCAACCCCAATTGTTTCTGGGCTCCAGAGCATTTTTCCAACCAAGGCTCCAGGACTAGTAACTCAACCCAAAAACTATTCGTCCGGCTCCAGAGCATTTGTCCAACCAAGGCTCCAAGAACTAATAACTCAAACCACAACTAAAGGACCATGAGAACCAGCCAAAAAAGAAACAATGAAATGAATCCATAACTCCATGGTTATCCAGGAAATGACAAGGCTAGGAAAATCCACTGTCAATCCAGGGAATCCTCCATGAAAATGACAGATCATAACCAAGAAACCACATGCATACACCATGCATTCCAAAACTAGTGAGGAAACATACATGCAACTCGGTACCTACAATCAAACCCTCTATATAATATGATAATGATGTCCTCTTCTTCTTTTCTACTCTTCCATTTCCTTCTTGCTATAAAACTCCAAGTATGCCACACTCTCCAAGAGTGCTCCAAGACTACTCTAAGTGCTCAATATTATGTGAGAGAGAGAGAGAACGAGAGCTCCAAAAATGAACTGAACAAAAGCTTGCCAATTGATCCTCAAAAGATTTTTTATCAATGAGGCCTCTATTTTTTTCAATTTCCATTATTTTTCTTCATTTTCCTCCTCACATGCAACCTGTGACCTTTCACCTCCCTTTTCTCCTATTTTCCATTATTTTCATAAAGAAAATGCCAATTAATGTCTCATGTCTTTCCAAAGCCTTTTCCATTGTCTTTTCCAATTTCCTTTAGCCATATAACCGAAATGAACACCCGCTAGGATGTTTTTACCACCATCCATCTTTGAATACGTGTCCCATGACCTTGGTCTTATATTTTTAAATGGATTTTTAATCAGGGCTGTTATAAAGGGGCCTAACTCCAACGTGTTGGAATATAATATATTCCATGGAAGGTAATAATGTCTTTGTATTACGTCAGAAGTTGAATACAATCTTATGTAAAAGAGTAACACATTATATCCCATATTCATTATGGAATAGTATACTCTTGTACCTATTTATTATATAAAGAGATGTTATTTTGGAGAATTATATTATCCCCCATTCAATATGTGAGAGTAATTCCTCTACATCTTTGGGTATATAATAGAGTCAAGGAAACCTTTTTTATTACAATCACATCTCATCTTGTGCTCATACTGTTATTTATATCGGGTTAGTTGTAGTTGCTCTCTTTGTAAGATTGCAGGAGATTTCTGGAGATAATAGAAGACAACCTTCCCGTGGATGTAGGCCAATTGGGTGAACCACGTATATCTGTTGTATTATTTTTCCTTGTTCTCTTTATGTTCTTATTTATATATTGATATGTTGTTGGTTTCTTAGATAGATATCTAGTTTAGTATATCTAATATTCTCACATGGTATCAGAGCCATGGTTACTATGATCTAACATCTTCTTTGAATTTAACCATCAATGTGTATCTTCATTTTTTTATCATCTCAGCACTCTTTTTTTTGTAGATTTTATTTTTATCTGGTAGCCATTAGGCTTCTCTTCAAATCTGGACATGATTCTACATATTTGAGATTTTTTTTCTCATAACACTAACTTTGTTGTGTAGTTTTTTGCAGATTTTTTTTCAAGGGGCTCTTGATTGTTTTTCTATAAGATCTATATGTTTTTATTTTTATTTTGAAGGGAATTTTGATTGTTTTTATGTAAGATCTGAATCGTTTTTTGAATCCTCCTCAAGGAGATCTATCTTCCGGTTGTAATATTCAGTTACGACAGTTACGACAATTTTTGTTTTTGTTTTTTTACAGGGCGGAAGATTTGAGGACCGAGGATTCAAATCAGAATTTCAGCCACATAGGTGGACACAGAGTGGCTACACCATTTCCGAAAAATGGTTATAATAAACATTTGGAGCATTATTGAGTGTTTTTTTTTCCACCTGATGTTTTTGTTAGATCTGTTACCTTTTGTGCATAATTTCCCAGAAAAGAGTAGATATTTGGGTTCCTCTCACCAAGCTACCCAATTTTTAAAACAAAATCAGCTCAAACGAAGTCCCGGAAGCAAAGTTATCGCTGATTTAAGATTGGTAGTTTTTTTAGGTTTTTTGATGACGACAAACGAACTACAGAAATTTACAGTTTTCTATCCACTTTTTCTTTGTCATTTCTTTCATTTGGGTTTATATTTATTGTCAAAATTTCTATCATTATGACTTTAGAAGTAGCTTATGTTCCTGAACTTCTCAGCTCTAACTATCTTTCATGGAAAAGGAAAATGATTGATGTTCTCAAGAGTAAAAATCTATGGAGGTTGGTTAATGGTGAACACAAGAAACCTACAAATGCTCAAGCCTTGATTAAATGAGAAGAAAAGTTTGATAAAACAAGAGGTCTCATTGGTCAAACGGTTTCAGATAGTCTTCAGGTAAGTATTGAGGCAAAAGACAACACGGTTGAGGTATGGGAAATTATTGCTTCTTTATTTGATAAATCTGATGATGTTTCTTCTTATTACCTTGAAAAGAAGATTCATGAGCTGGATCCTACTAATTTTGATAGAGTAGAATTATATCTTGTTGAATTGAAAATCTTAAATGAAAAGTTAAATCATTATGGTAAAGATTACAAGAAGACAAACACTGCTCTTATCATTCTTGTAGAACAAAAATTGCCATCTTGTTTTGACATGTTCATCCAAACTGGGAATAGGGCTCTTTAATTGTATCAAAGTAGCACGAAACCTACTTTTGATGGTTTTTGTAAAGGGTTGATAAATGAGAAATAAAGGTTGATTGCTTCAAGACAAGTCTCACCTAATAAAGCTCTTATGGCACATAATAAAAATCCTAAGAAAAGTTTTAATAATGCCAAAGGTTCTTGTTCACACACTTATAATCATACTAATAATAATGGTCATGCTTCTCATGCACATCATGAAACTAGTAAGAAGAAAAAAGTGTATGATCCTTGTAAGCATTGTGGTAAAACTAACCATCCTGAAAAGAATCGCTTTAAAGCAAAACATTTAATGACTAAAGCAAACAAGAAAAATTCTAATGAATTTCAAGTAGATTTATGTGTATCTATTGTTTCATCTAATAATTCTTCTTCTACTGTGGAATGGATGATGGATTATGGTGCTTCTAAACATATGACTGGCAATGCTTCTTTATTTACATCTTATGACACTAATAAGCACTCATCTCAAAAAGTTTCTATTGGTGATGGTAAACAACTTTCCTTAATTGGTTATGGTAATATTAATGTTGCTAATGGTCAGTTGGAAGATGTTTTTCATGTTCAAAACATGCCCATCAACTTACTTTCTATTTATCATGCATGTTAGAAAGGTTTTAAATTTGAAGCTTGGCCCGATAAATATGTTCTTAAAGATATCAACCAAAATTACAAAGTAGTTTCTTCTGGCCCTATTGATTATACAACTAGTTTATATAAATTTGCAGGTTTTAATTCAACTAAGAGACAACCCTTTTATTCCTATGTTGTTCATGTTGATGAACTAAGTAAATTATGGCATGAAATATTGGGTCACTTCAATTATGGTAAAATTCAAATACTAACTAAAATGGTTCATGGTTTGTGTAATATTTCTTCTACTACTGGTGTTTGTGAAGGATGTGTTCTTGGAAAACATGATAGAAAAATGTTTGGCAAAGGTAAATCTTGGCGTGCTAGAGAACCTTTGCAATTAATTCATAGTGATATTTGTGGTCCTCTTGAAGTTCCTTCAATATCCCATGCAGTTTATTTTCTTACCTTTATTGATGACTTTAGTAGAAAGTCTTGGGTTTATTTTTTGAAAAATAAAATTTAAATATTTGTAAAATTTCAAGAATTTAAATCCATGGTTGAAAATGCATCTGGTAAGAGAATTAAAACTCTGCGATCAGATAATGGGGGGAATTTTTTAAGAAAGAATATGATGCATATTTATCTAAACATGGTATTCAACATCAAAATACCGTTCCTTACACACCTCAAAAAAATGGTATCGTTGAAAGGAAAAACAAAACTTTAGTTGAAATGGCTAGATGTATGCTTTATTCTAAAGGACTGCATAAGAAATTTTGGGTTGAAGCTATCTGTTGTGCTAATTTTATTTTAAATAGAGTTCCTACTAAAGTTGTTAAGCATGTTACCCTAGAGGAAAAATGGAATGGACGTAAATCGAATATTAGTAATTTTAAGGTGTTTGGCTGTGAATCTTGGGCTCATATTCCTAACAAAAAACGGAAAAATTTAGAGCCCAAATCTCACATGTATCTTCATTGGTTATGATGAGAATTCCAAGGCTTACAAGTTGTTTGATCCTTCTAATAAAAGTGTCATAATCAGAAGGGATGTTCAATTTCATGAAGTCTCTTCCCCACCCAAGTCTGTAGAAACTCATGTTACCTTGAATTTACCAATACAACCTGTTACTCTTATACCTGTTACTCCTTCTTCCATTTATGTGCCTCTTATTGATCTTGATTCTTCCTCTCCCTCAAGTATTCCACTTGAAACTCATGAAGCTCCTGAAGTGACTCATGTTCCTTCTATTCTTCCTATTTGGGCTCATAAAACCCTTGAATCTGTAGGTAGTGAGGTTGGAAATCTTTCCGACACTCGTCGAACTAGATCTAACTTTGCTCTTATGACCAAAGTTTTGGCCACAGATGATCCTGCTACTTATGCTCAAGCTAAGGGTAATCCTCATTGGGAACAAGTTGTGTCTACTGAATATGAATCTCTTTTGAGAAAGAAGACTTGGTCTCTTGTTCCTCTTCCTTTAGGAAAGAATTTAGTTGGTTGTAAATGGGTTTATAAAACTAAGTTCACTGCAGAAGGACAGATCAAAAAGTATAAAGCCAGATTAGTTGCCAAAGGCTTTAATCAACTTGAAGTTATTGATTATAATGAAACTTTTGCTCCTGTTGCTAAAATGAACACAATAAGAACCATTTTATCACTTGCTGCATATTTTAAGTGGGAAATTCATCAAATGGATGTTAAAAGTGAATTTTTAAATGGTGATCTTATTGAAGAACTTTATATGCAACAACCTCCTGGTTTTATTTCTACTGAATCCTCAAGTTTAGTATGCAAATTATACAAATTTTTATATGGTCTCAAATAAACCTCTAGGGCTTGGTATGATTAAATTGATGCATATTTCTTGAATAATAATTTTAAGCGTTGAATATCTGATCCAAATCTGCATGTTAAGAACTTTGGTGATAATTTCCTCATTATTGTTTAATATGTGGATGATCTAATTATCACTGGCAGTCAGCTTGTATTAATTCAAGATATGAAAATTTCTCTTCAGAAGAAGTTTGAGATGAAAAATCTCGATACATTGCACTATTTCTTGGGTCTTCAGATCTGGCATATGGTCGATGCTATTTTTCTCTCTCAGCCTTGGCTCGTTTCCATATGAGTAATTGTAAACCTGCTCCTACACCATTTCAATCCGGTGTAAAGTTAACTATTGAGTGTACCACTCGACTGGTTGATGCTACTCTTTATCGTCAGCTTGTTGGAAGTTTAATATATTTAACTCACAGTAGACCAGATCTCTCTTTTTCCGTCGGTATGATTTCTCGGTTCATGCAGCAACCTTGTGAAAGTCATTGGCAAGCAGCCGAGAGAATTCTGCGATATTTACAGGGGACGTTGCATTATGGTGTATTTTATTCAAGCAGTGCTACAATATTACTCTTTGGTTATACAAATTTTGATTGGGCATGTGACACTTCTGATCAACGGTCAATTGCTGGTTACATATTTCAACTTGGTTCAGGTTTGATCTCTTGGTCCCGCAAGAAGTTGAAGACCCTTTCTTTATCTTCATGTGAAGCAGAGTATAGAGCAGCCAAAGAAGCAACTAAAGAAGTCGTTTGGTTACGATATGTTCTTACCGAGCTTGGTCTGGTTCTGAAATTGTCCACCATGTTGAAATTTGACAATTAGGGTGCAATTCATCTTGCTTACAATCCAATATATCACTCCAAAACGAAGCATCTCGACCTTGATGCTCATTATATTCGAGGTCTTATCACTAATTGTATTATTTCTCTGGAGTATTGTCCTACCGAGCAGCAGGAAGCCGATATATTCACCAAATCCTTGACAGAAGCGAAGTATGTGTATCTTCGTTCTTTGCTTGGGATGATGTAAGTTGTCATCAAGGGGGAGTAGTAATGACTCCTTCCTTCCTTAGTGTTAGGTAGTCTTAGGATGGGCCCTTTTCCCAACCATTATTAAGGGGGAGTGTTGGAAAATATTATATTCCTTGGAAGGTAATAATGTCTTTGTATTATGTCAGAAGTTGAATACAATCTTATGTAAAAGAGTAACACATTATATCCCATACTCATTATGGCATAGTATACTCTTGTACCCATTTATTATATAAAGAGGTGTTATTTTGGAGATTACATTCAATATGTGAGAGTAATTCCTCCACATCTCTGGGTATATAATAGGGTCAAGGGAGCCTTTTTTATTATAATCACATCTCATCTCGTGCTCATATTGTTATTTGTATCGGGTTATTTTTAGTTTCTCTCTTTGTAATACTACATGAGAATTGTGGAGATAATAGAAGACAACCTTCCCGTGGACATAGCCTAATTGGGTGAACCACATATATCTGTTGTATTCTTTTTCCTTGTTCTCTTTCTATTCTTATTTATATGTTGATATGTTGCTGGTTTCTTATATAGATAGTTAGTTTAGTATCTAATACTCTCACACAAGGAAGAGAAGAAAAATACAAACTTGAGTAAAATCAAGTGTTTTGGTTGTGGTCAACATGGACACTATGTTATTCAATATCTGAACATAAAGAAGGATGATAATAAGAAGAAGTAGCAATCAACAACTTCAAAGGATATTGATGAACTATCTTCAAGAATTGAATATGAGTTCACTCTTATAGATTGCATATCTAGCTCAACCACAACACGAGTCTAGTATATTTACAGTGGGGCACCATGTAACATGACAAGAGTTATAGAGTATTGATGTAGCTAAAAGAGGAGATAGGCTTCTAGATACAAATGGAAACAAGTCTAAGTGTACTCTATTTGGGGTAGGGATAGTCACATTTCATAGGGATTTAGACAAGAGTATCCATGTTATAGATGTGTTGTGCGTGCCAGGTTTGGGAATGAACCTGGTTCAATTTATGATATTTAGGATAAGGGACATGATGTATATTTTTTAGGACATAAGGTGTATCTAAAACAATGTGATTGGAAGTTAGTAAAAGATATTGTGATGAGAAGCAACAAGTTATACAGGTTGCAATTAGACTCTCCAAATGCATTAATTAGTAGCAGAGATATGGGAGAGCTATATCATATGAGGATGGGTCATATCCATCATGGAGCACTTAAGTTTCTTAGAGAGATCTTGATAAACACTCCAAAGGTGAGTGTAGAACATGATAACGTGTGCATAGGGTGCATTCTTGGAAATATTTCAAAAGCACCATTTCCAAGGAGTGACAATAGACCAAGGGTGTGCTATATTTGATACATTCTAATATTTTTGAGCCATTTTACACTAATTCTCTCAGGGGTATGAATATTTCATGACCTTTATTAATGTTTTCTCTAGTAATACCTGGATTTACTTCTTGAACACAAGAGATGAAGTCTCCAGTCGCTTCCAAGAGTTTAAGGCTCTTGTGGAGAACTCAACGGGAGATAAGATTAAGGTTCTTCGCACGGATAATGGGGGTGAGTATATTGAGAAAGCCTTCAAGGATTTCTACATGGTGGGAATCAAAAGAGAATGGATAGCTCCATACAACCCACACCAGAATGGTGTTGCAAAATGAAAGGACAAAAAAATAGTTGGAGCAGTGAGCGCCATGTTATATGATCATGTCATGCCTAGATATCTTTGGGAAGAATAATATAGCACCAAATTTTACCTTTAGAATAGGGTCTCACATAAGGTGTTGGGAAATATGCCAATCGAGGAGACATTTACAAGAAAGAAGCCATAATCCACACATTTCAGGATTTTTGGCAATATCGCTTATTGTCACATTCCATATGTGTTGGCTTGAGGGGTCCTGACCCAGGTTTAGTGTGCAAGGTTTGCCAACAAACCCCTATACTACTGGCCCTTTCAGCAGTGACCTGCTTGCGCGGGTCAAAGTCTCACCCGAAGTAGTATGGGTGGGTGCTGGAACCAGGTTTCCGCACCCTGAGAAAGGAAGGGTAAGGCAAGTAGATCTGCGCGGGATCCTGTGATTCCCAGATTACCTTGTTCTGTGTAGAGTTAATCAAGTCTCTATTCGCATCCACGTGCACTAGACCTATAATTATATGCTTTTTATAACATTAACACAGCATTACATAAATAGAACATAACAGATCTAGATCCAAGAATGCAATACACATATATTTCGCAGCGTAAAGACAGAAACGCACAATACAACAATTATCAGTAATTCACACAACATCAGTCATAGATTCAGTTCTCTAACAATCTTTCGCATTCATTCATTCATCAATTCTTCCTTACAATTCCCTTCCCAACCCGCGCACACAGCAGCAGGGTCCGGACATAGCTGGACTTGGATCTCTGCGCACACAGCCAGTAGAAGTCCTTTCCCCAAAACCCAAACAGATAGCTTAAACAACAGATCGCCTCAATAGCTCATCATTTCTTGTTCTTTACAATACAAAATGCATCTCTATTTCTAAAAATCTAGCCTAGACTTTCCTATGGTCCGCAACCCATGGTTTTCGAACCCTTAGTTTACCCTTTCACCCATTACAATGCTTTCGGGGCTTTGACCTGCCCCAATACCCCTGCGCTAGACTAAATATAATAAAAAATATTCAAAATGGACCAATTTCGTAGCTTGTTAGGAGAACCCGTTCCAACAATATGAGAAACACACCGAGCTAGTTTCGACTGTAGAGAAGGGGTATTTTGTTAGTTACATTGAAACATCCAAGGCATATTGAATCTATGTTTTAGGGAGTATTTTATGAGATGGAACATTAAGTTCTAGGAGGAGAAAGCCTTCAGGAGATCTCGTGAGTTGTCAGCAATTGATTTGAGTCAACAAAAAGAAGCTACAAGGGTTGAAAAACAATATCAGGCTCAGGGCACAAGTACCAGTACAATGACTAGTATGCGCACATGTATAGGTGTTGAGGTGATTTCGCAACATGTGGAACAACATTATGATGAAGAGCTTAAAGCTCTACCCACTACAAGTGGGAGGAGGAATCATGAGGTGATTCATACATCAAGAGATGCACAAGAGTTTGTATGAGCTTCTAGATCGAGCACCAAGGACAAGATACCATGAGAGAGAGATTCAAGATATAAGGCATTGATGAGTGAGATCATTGAAAGTGGGCCTTCCAACTATGATGAGGTTGCATAACATAAAGTATGCCAAGATGATATGGTGGAGGAGTACAACTCCATCATGATGAACAATTTTTGGAAGGTGGTGCTTAGGCTGTTAGATAGGATTATGGTTAGTTCTTGATGGATCTATAAGATTGCGCATGTTGCAGATGAAATCATAGAAAAATTCAAAGCTATTTTTGTATCCAGGTAGTTATCTCAGAAAGAGGGAATATATTATGAGGATGCGTTTTCTCCCATGGCCATGTGTACTTCCATTGGGACCATGATCTTACTTGCAACATAGATGGGATAGCAGATCCATCAGATGGAAGTCAGGACGACATTCCTGAATGGAGTTATAAAAGAGGAAGTGTGTATCAAATATCCAAGGGGTTTTGAGATTCATGGGAGGGAAATCCATGCATGTATGTTGAAGAGAGGGTTATATGGACTCAAGTAAGCTCCTAGGGCATGGTGTGGTCATATTGACAACTAATTCTAGCAGATAGGCTTTGTAAAGAGTAAGGAAGATTCAAACCTCTACTATTTTATGGTTGGAGGTGAACCACTATTTCTTGTTTTATATGTTGATGATGTATTTTTAATTGGATCACTAGGGATCATACAAGACTGCAAGAAGGACTTAGTAGCATAGTTCGAGATGAAGGATTTGGGGTTGATGCACTATTTTCTAGGACTCGAGGTGTGGTAGACATATGAGGAGATCTTCCTTGGTTAAGGGAGATATGCTTTAGAGATCTTGAAAAAATTTAGGATGTTGGACTATAGACCCATGTTTATACTTATTATAACCAATTGGAGGAATATTCATGCATCAAGGTAGGAGGTAGTGGACCCCACCTTATATCGACAACTTATTGTATTTCTCATGTATTTAGTCCACACAAGGTCGAACATTTTCTTTGCAGTCAACACTCTTAGTCAGATGACGGTGGAACCAAATAAAGTGCATTGGATAATGACAAATCATGTGCTGCAATATCTACGAGGTACAACTGAGTATGGGTTGAAATATACTCGTGTTATTGTGTCAGGTTGATGGGTTATACTGATGCAGACTGGGTAGGTAATGCGGTGGAACCAGAAAGAAATTCAGGGTGTTGCTTCAACATTGGATCAAGGGTTGTCTAATGGTACTAAAGGAAGAAAAATTATGTTGCATTAAGCTCCACAGAAGCAGAGTACATGGAATCAAGCATGGAAACATGTGAGACCATATGGATTCATAAGCTTTTTAATGATATTGTTGGTCAGAGGATGGAGTTGACCATCATACATTGTGATAATTAGAGTTGTGTCAAGCTATCTGAGAATCCAATATTCCATGATCAGTCGAAACATATTAGCATATGATATCATTTCATCAGGGAATGTGTACAACATGGATCAATTCTACTACACTATATGCCTATAGATCAATAGGTGGTAGATGTTCTGACAAATACCTTGGGTAAAGGAAAGTTTGTTTTCTTTAGGGATAAGTTAGGTGTTGTGGAGAACACCTACCTCACTAAGGTGAGTGTTATATATTGTAGCTTAGGAAAGTGTTCTAGTATTGAGAGGTGTCATTGAAGCTAAGAACACATAGGAATTAATTATCTCCAATCCCATGTAATTTTTCCTAAGTTTCACCTAGGGAAATTATATAATTAATTCAATTAATTATTTTTAAAATATTTCCTAAGTCTAAGCTTGGGGAAAGTGGATAATTAATTGACATTAGTTGAGATAAGTTTGATTTACCTCTAGACGCTTGTAGAAATTTTCTAAGTTGATCTTAGCCATTGATTGGATCAAGTGAACTTCTAATCATGGCCATTCATTTTTGAATGAGAGATTATAAAGGGAGATCAATGGGTAGCGTTGGAGACATATCATATAACACAGATCAAACATTGAGCGAGGTGAGTTTTCAAAGAGACATTTGGAGGGTTTCAACAACAATAATTGAGAAGGATATATATCTGGGGTTATTCATCATCCAAGAGATTTCCAGTTTCTGAGTTTCGAAGTGAGTTTTGTTAGCTGAATTATTTTTTGCAATAGGCCAAAATTTTCTAGTGGAGGTTGTGAGCTTCAAGAGGAGGCTAATTTGCTCAGTGAATTTGCACATGTGGATGCTAATATTATCTCTAGGAGGTAGTGAAAATTTTAGAAGGCCAATGTCAATTGACATGAGGTTGTGCGTGTTGAGAATTGTATAGGGAAATGATTATAATTAATTCTCTTTACTTGATAACTACTTGTGATGTCCTTTTATTTATTAGCTTTTGTTCCTTATTATTATGTATGTGAATCATCAAACAAATACCAAAACAAGAAGAATAAGAACACATAATATAGGTTGCAAGCCAGGGCCAAAACCTCTCCTCTTGAGAGGAAAACCCATATATCTCTTCTTTTCCTTATAGATTCTTTAATTAAAAAATTCAATGACCTTAAGACTATGACCAATACCCTCCAAGACCATGACCAACCTCTTTAGATGATGTACTAACTTCGATCTAGTCAGACCCAGTCAAATCTCTCCGAGTAGCACTTCTTGGACCTCTACTGCAAGATTTTTGGCCTCCTACTGCAAATCTAAAATTTCAACCTGCCTGCAGTTACAGTTTCCACACATGTGAGCTTCGATCTTCCCGTAGAGCCTTTCTTTGACCTTTTATTTCCTTTCCTTGACTTCTAGAGCTTAACGATGAACCTTGGTGACCTTCGCTTGACCTTGTTGTCTTCTTTTCTCCATGATCGAACTTGTATATAGAAAACCTAGGTTTGCTATAGAAACCATAGTATTTCTTAGCACGTGTGAGAGAAAAATAGCCCAAAAAAATATATTGTTCATCCTCTTCCTCCTTTGTTGCCTTCTTCTCCTTCTTCCTTCGCTACAATGAGTAGTGAGTGAATGTGCTTCAAGTAGGATGAGTTATCTTCTATTTATAGGCTCTTTAAGGGTGGATGTGGCTCTTTCGTTCAGGTTGACTTGCCAACTTCCAGGCCAACTTGGTCTTGGAGGGTATTCTGACACTTTTAAAGACAAAAATAATTTTATTTACAAGTTACAATGTGCCAGTGGGGTCTTCAACTTATGGCAATGACTCTTTTGAATTCTTGACCTAGGAAAAACCCTAGAAGCACTCAATGGGTGCTTGACCTATAAAATAAAATACCTTGAGCATGAAACCCATGCTCCAAAAATAATAATAATAATTTTTCTTTCATTTTATAATTTACAAGAATAAAAAATACATTTCATACGTATAAATACCGAACCTAGTTACACACTTTTCAATAGTGCGATTGCCAGAAAGGGAGTTTGAATTGCTAGAGGTAGTGTGCATTGCAGGAGAGGGACCAAAGGGTTATTTCCCTAGTCAATTTGATTAGCAGAGGTGGAGATCAATTATTTTGATGAAAATTTTCCAGTGAGAGGAAATCGGTTGATGTAATTTCTAAATAACAATTTTTGATAAAGATAATAATAAAACCCTCGAACTGAAGACTCGTTTTCCCTACATTGGGTTTTTTCTAGGAAAATTTGTCAAAAAATACTCGTGTTAATTGTGTGATTGGTTTCTCGTGTATTTTGCTGCAATTTATTTTGAGGATGGTGCTTTTCATGTTCTTATTCATTACTTTCAGCTAAAGAACCAATTTTCTATGTATAAGTAATAGGAAATATTATTTGGGCTAATAGCACTTTCTAGGTAACCTGGAAATTTCACACATTGGACTTGTAGATTCTCTCTTTGCCTAGTAGCTACACTTTATATCTAATGCTTAATGCATAGTCCTCAACTAGATATAATGACAAGATAATTTGATCATCATCATCTTTTAGTCTAACAAAACAAGTTCTTAAGTTTTTTATGTACCTTTTCAAGTACCTGCATCCTCCTCCCTTAGACTAATCTCCCTTCGAGATAGCTAATTTTGTTGCCATGTAGTTGTCCTATCCTGTCTAGCAATTTTCCTAAGTGTATAAAAAAAATCCCTTGTCTCGTAGATCACGAATCAATTCTAGAGGTCATCTAGAAGCACCTACTTCTGGTTTATAGATCTAACCCAATTCAAACTTTATCTCCTTTTCCTACACACTACACCAACCAATTTCCAAATAATATAGAATACATGTAATGATAATTTTCCATATAATAAATGTATTTTAGGTTCTCTTAACATAATTTCTTAAGCATTCCTCCATAATATGTAGAGCTATATAATTACTTTTATAAATATAAATCTACAACTCACAACTTTGAATTAATATTTTTATAATTCATAATAATAAACATTTCATTAAAATTTTAAAAAATCCATAAAAATATAATTTATTTTATACCAATATAAAGAATACAATATATTAATTTTTTTATAATCTAGAAGAATAACCTAATAAGTAATAAACTTCATTTTTATCACATAATTTCATATTTAATATTTATAATAACAACTTAAAATATATTATTATTATTTTTATTTGACTTTCTAATATTTATAATAACGACTTAAAATTTATTATTTTTATTTGATTTTTTTATAAAGAAAAGGGCAAATAATAAAAAGTGTTACTTTAATTATATCTATATGAAAAATAAAAAATTCACTCATATAAAATTATCTCATAAAAATAAAATATTTTTCATCAACTGCATTATTATTTAATATTATGATGTTTCCTTTTTGACGTGATTTAATGTTTGGGAAAATACCTTTCTTTTGAAATTATCATTCAATATTTCAAAATTTTGAATTTGAATATGTACTGATTATAATAAACTATTATTTTTTTAGTTAATAAAGTAATATATATATTTGAATAAAGGTTTCAGTGATTAATATCTTGAATTTAAAATTTTTTTAGGTAAAAATCAGATTATAAAAATTATTTCAATTTTTGAACTATCTAGTGTGGTTCATCCTAAAAATAAGAAAATGAATTAGATCAAGGCACTACATTAGATAGAGATAGCATTATGAACAAATAAAAATGTCATGAGTTATAATTAATTCTAACACTCATAATGAAACTACTAATTTTGAATAAAATAATAATAATCATAACAATAATAATTTTTAATATATCTCTTAAAAAGAAGAGGAGAAAGAATAAAATTAAAAATCCCAAAAAATAAAAATAAAAATAAATAAATAAAGTAAAAATAACATAAAATAAAATAAAATATGAATTAATTATTAACCTTGAATTAACATAATTTACTTGGATCTTGATTTATTTTATTTTTTCTTTTAATATCTTTTTGTAAAATTTGACCCATTTAATTTATTTTTTGGGATTTTTAATCCTTCTTTCTATTCATTTTTTTTTTGGGATAAATTAAAAATTATTATTATTTTGATTATTATTAGTGATTTCATTCTAATCGTTATAATTAATTATCTCATCATTACTCTATCTAATCTAGTGCCTCGATCTGATTCTCCATCTCTCCATCTTGTTTTGATGATGAAGATGGTTCGAAAAAGTCGACATCATTTTTCTAATATGATTTTTGCCAAAAAAATTCTCATATTCATTCAACTTTTATTTTTAGACAAATTCATATAAAAATATAATTTTATATTTATATATTAAATAAAAATATATTATATCAATTTAAATATTTATATAAATTAAATTAAATAATAATTAAAAATTTGTAAGCATTATTTTTACAAATATATATTTTATATGATGAATATATATTTATTATTGAGCCTAGAGGCTTATTCTGTATTTAATATGAGAGGATGGGTAAGTTTGTCTTTTTGTCCAGTTGACAAATAAATATGCTATAAAATAGTTAGAAGTTAAAAAAAAAAGAGTAAGATGGTTAAACCTTATATTTTTCTAAAATATTTGAATAAGAGATTTAAATAAACTATTTAAAATATATGTTAAATAATTTACCTTAATAAAATGATTCTTTATACATGTTACGTAAAATATTTTAATGTCAATTATGTATATATTATATATCATTTAAAAACAATTATTTATATATCATGAAAAAATAAGTTTTATGGTTAAAATATTTATTTGGTCCTATATATATTCTATATTGCATTCAAAAATACAATTTAAACAATGAAAAGTTTGAATGCAATTTAAACAATGAAAAATTACACATTGTTTTTTACACTTTAAAAAAATTTGCCCATGTAGAAATTGGATTATTCTGGACTCATGTTAAATTCTTACTAAGATAGATCTATACTAGTGTTATTTGCCAAAAATGAATTTAAATAGAAATGATTCTACTTCTTAACCACTCAAAATACACTCAATAAATAATTATTTAAATAAATAAATTAAATAAAAATATTTTATTTTTAATTTAATTATAATGATAAATTATATTATTTTCATAATTACACATAAATAATTACATATATTATTAAATTTAATTATAATACTAAATTGTATTATTCTCATAATTACACATAAATAATTACATATATTATTAAATTTAATTATAATAATAAATTATATTATTTTCACAATTATACAGAAATAATTACATATGAATCATTTGTTATATAAGTAAAAAGTTAAGTTGATACATGAAAGTAAATCCATTATTCCATTTATTATATAAGTAAAAAGTTAAGTTGATACATGAAAGTAAATCCATTATTCCATTTAAAAAAATAAATTACGAGTCTCATACACCTAATCGTGACTTTAAAATTGAATTGAATTGATAAGTTATCATTAGTATTATAAATAACTTTCCATCCATCACATTCTGCAAGAAAAAGCAAGAGAATGAGAATGGGAATGTGCCGAGCTTACATCCCTGGCTCAAAGTCATGCATACTTTATTTGAAAAGTATGATCAAGATAACCCACGATGCAAGTTTGCTATAGTCCCATTGATGCATCATTAGGTGTCGTATTGAAACATGCAAGCAAAGAATCTTTGGATGCCATGGGACTTTTTTTTTTTTGGTTTGCTCAGGTCGCCCCTGCTACAGAGATGCTCAAATGTCTCCTAAACCGTGGACTGTGAAGAAGTGTAACTGCAGGTGGTGGGGAATGGGAATGGGAATGTGAATGGCCTCCATATTTATTGAATTGTTTATTCATGGGTTCATAATTTATGGAAAAGGATCGAAAACGCATGAAGAAATTACGTAAATATAAAATAGTGCATGGGAATATGACTCATTTCGTTTGAAAGCAATAAAGCATAAACAACAACTACGAGGGTTCTAAGTTGGGAAAACGAAGGGGTGAAAGGATATTCCACCAGGGTTTAAGCCTTTTTTTTCCCAACACCCTCAACGCACGATACCACCTCCTCTGCATCAAGCTCTCTCAATCACCATTGCCTTTTGAGCTGCAGGTATCATCATATGCCTGGGTTTGTCTTACAATTTCAATGTACACCGAATCTCTTGCAGATGTAATTGATTATATATATCTAAAACAACGGGTAAATATATATGTTTATTTGTTGCTTTGGAATCCTATTCTGAATTCTGCACAAGACCATCTTTGCGTGCTAAGTCTGCCACCGAGCTCTTCTTTTACATCGATTTATAGCGTTCTCTGGTAATAATGCCTGCAAAATCTAATTCTATTTTGATAATTCGAGTACCCATTTTCGTAATTAGAGAATCCATTTTGAGTGTTTGGGCATCGATTTTGCAACATTCACTCAAAATTTGATTGTCACTGATTTTGCAATATCTGACCAGCCATTTTGATCTTCTATTGAAACATTTTGGCTCAACCATTTTGATTATTTGGGCACTGATTTTGCAACATCCACTCAAAATTTAATTATCACTGGTTTTGCAGTATCTGACCAGCCATTTTGATCTTCTATTAGAACATTTTGGCTCAGTTGGTTGAGTTTTGGTTCAGCTAGGATTGATGTTAGTCACGATTATAATGCTGCTATATAGTTCGTTGATAGCATTCATGTTAGCTTTGATTATAATGCTGCTATTTAGTTCTTTGATAGGTGTATTTTGTTGGCACGAGTTGTCATTCCCTGTGGATGTTGAGATGCATTTTTTCTTGGCTCTATTGATATTGTTGACATTGCTTTTGGTGATAATGGGGGAGGCTGTGGACAGCATGTTGCACTATATGCTTCCTGCAAAGAGACTTGCTGTGGAGGAGGAAGATAAGGGGAAGGAAGTTAAGAGGCTACGCGCCGATCAGATTTCTGGTGACAAAAGCCATCTAGATGTGATTATGGCCAAGGATGATGGCAACCCACCTGATGCTTATATAGATGAGGATTTGCACAGCAGGCAACTAGCCGTTTATGGCCGGGAGACTATGCGGCAACTCTTGACTTCTAATGTTCTCGTATCTGGCCTTGGAGGACTTGGTGCTGAAGTGGGTATGTATGGATGATCATTATTTTATGCCTATGGGGATAGATTAGCACATGCCCATGGAAATTTGGGTTTGATATGCCTCAAAGTTGTGAAGCTTTAGGTTTCTTATCTTGAATTCAATATTTTATTTGTCAGCCATTTGTGTAAACTTGAGATATGCATCCTCGAGCTTTGCAACTTTGAGGTGTATATCAAATCTGGGTCTAAATGGTTCTCTGACCGTGTCCATATTTAATTGTAAGTGGCCAAACGATACTGGGATATGTAAGGGTGGGAAATATATGATGCATAGAACTGTTACTATTTTAAGGGCTTGGTGAATTCAGTTCTTCATTGCTAACGAGTAACTTGAATGTTCTTACTATAAGGCTTTTAATTTTGCAAAATGAACTATAGAATAGTGTTTATTGTTACTCTTGTAACCTGTGAGGTGGGTGTAGACCAGTTTGCTTGTGTGGGGTTTAGTCCCCACCAGGTCTCGGGGTCAAACCTTATGGGGAGGGGTTGAGGATGAAAATCGCTTTTGGGGGAATTAAAGTTTAAACTATTCCAATGAGCGTCAAAGCTTGACCGAGCTTCGCACAATCCCAGTGATAGCATCCCACTGGTGGGCAGATTGTTCTTCCATCCAACATTTGAGCTGTCCTCCCACCTAGGCTTGGGTTAGTTCTGAAAAAAATACCTATTTTGTCAGTCAAAACCCAAGTTAAACATCTCTGCAAGATGGGGGATTGCTCATAATCAATAATTTAAGAAAAGGTTTTCCAATTTCAATGAAGAAAAAGTTTTTCGAATACTGTGAAAGCTTATGTTGGATGTTGCATGATTATCTTAATGTAGATATGACGTTATTTTGTATTGCACCAAAAACCCTTATATTGGCTGGTGTAAATATCTTAATGTAGATATGACGTTATTTTGTATTGCAGCAAAGAACCTTATATTGGCTGGTGTAAAGTCTGTCAAGTTACATGATGAGAGGACTGTTGAAATGTGGGACTTGTCTAGCAACTTCTTATTTACAGAAGATGATATTGGAAAGAACAGAGCACTTGCTTCTGTTGGAAAATTGCAAGAGTTAAACACTTCCGTTGCTGTTTCTACATGGACTACTAAGATATCTAAGGAAAAGTTGTCTCAATTCCAGGTATGTAATGTCTGAGATCGGCATAGAATATTGCTACTTTTCTGTTACCTCCCTTGATCTAATCCTTGAAAAGTGGTCTTCAATGGTATGAATGTACGCAAAATTAATGATTCCACATGGCAAGTTCTCAGTAGATTCAAGCAGAATACTGACTACTTCACTTTTTCTATTTCGATTAAATGAAATGAATGGTCCCAAAAAGTATCACTGAAATAAAAGGATTGCTAAATGTGGTTGTAGTGGTAGTGATGAATATTCATCTGGCCTTTAGCTGATTTTCTGTTAACTTATAATCCATATGGAAATACCCATCCTGATTATTGAACTAGGTTCATATCCTGTGCTTTTGAATTGGTATGAAAACGTATATTCGTGTCTTCTGTAAAAAAATTGCAGGTCCAGGTGATTAAGACTTTTCAATATTATGCCCCAGCTTCCACATACATTCACCCTGTCTCACAGAACCCTAACTCCATATTATGTTTCTCAATCTGGTATCACAAAAACTGATAGTGCACCTCAATGTGTTTAGTCCTTACATGAAACCAAAGATTCTTGGTCAAAGTAATGCAACTCTGACTATAACATCTCAATGTCATCATACTAGACCAATCCAATGGCCCAACACCAGCGAGTAGTTTCTGCAACCACACTAACTCTTTTGTGGCATAGCAGGCTACCACAGACAATTCTTCCACACTGGAGAGAAAAATGATGGCCTATTTCTTCCTTGCAAATAAAACAATGCCTCAACCATTATGAAATAGTAACCTGATGTGGACCTTCTCTAATACACACCCCTTGCTCAATCTGCATCACAAAAACCAACAAGTCACAAACACATTTGGCAAACTCCCACTATAGGTGATACCAAAAGTTACTGTACCTCTGAGGTACCTGAATATATGCTTCACTGCTATCTAATTTAGTAGTTTAGGATTACTCAAAAACTAACACTACTAACAGTAAAAGTGATTCCAGGCCAGGTAAATACCTTGAATACATGAGATTGCCAATCACACTTGGATAAGAAAATTTTCTCATAGCCTCTTGACCATCCTGTGATCTCAGGAATGTGTCCTCGCACAACTTGAGTCCATATTCTATTGGTATTAGCACAGGCTTACTCTCACGCATCCCTGTAATCAGTGTAATGTACCTGACTCCTCCTGGGAAATAGGGCACAATCTCTGATTGTCAAAATTTCCACCTTGCAATTTCTGAGAAAATTCACCAACCCTCTAAGGTTATACCTAGATTATGCAGAATTACCATGAAAATTCTATATATGAGACTATAGTTGTGTATGAAACGACTTTCATAAATGAAATTTAACTTAAACATTCATGACAGAATCTAGCGGGACAATATCATATATCAAATGGCACACACAATAGTTGTCTGAAGCAAATATGTTTAATTTAAAAATAAATACACTGAAATTTTTACCTCACAAATAAAATTTTCAGTGCAAATAAAAGCAAAAAATCAGCCACAGACACAACAGAAAATTCTGTCCAACGAATTCTTTTTCACTTTTAATTAACTCAGGAAAATTAGGGCTCCCTTAACAAGGAAATTGACGCACAGAGAATACACATAAAATACAACAGAATAGAACTTGAATTTCGGCCCTCACTCTCTTCGCATCTCGGCCTCCTCTTCCTTCTCCCGAAATCACCTTGCTGCATACCCTTTCTCTTCTCTTCAATCTTGAGAAAGACACTCTCAAATGATTTGATGTATCTTGATCATCTCCCTTAGGCTTCTTTTATAATTTCATCTTGAGCTAAATCTCTAACTCCTAATCTCCAAAGTCATAGATAGCTTGGATTAATTCCTAACCCACTACTTGAACCTATCCTTTCACTCTCAAGAATGACGTGATGGATGGAAGATTACAGATATACAGTGTCATAAATTGGGACACCTTTTATGGAGTATGGAAGGAGGTGTTGTACCACCATTTCGCCAAGGAAAACCACTTGACCCATTGTGTTTGTTTATTAGATGCAAAAAATTGACGATACCCTTCTAGAAATTTATTCACAATCTTAGTTTTCCCATTGGATTTAGGATGGTTAGAATAGTTTTTGATTTGATCCACTACTGCCATGATGACATTCTTTCCTTTGGAATTTTGTATACCTATAATAAAATCCATTGAGACCTCTTTCTAACAATGACTTGGTATTGCTATGTTTGTAGAAGACCTGGGGTGTTTCATTGTCTTTCCCTTATCTTATTGGAAAACCAAACACGTAGTGATTAACTTTTGAATATCAGTTTTAAGACCTTCCCACAACAAATCCTTCTTGATCATGTGGTAATTTCTCAAGAACCTCGAATGTCCTCCTATAGGAGAAGTGTGCAATTTCAAGAGAATGTTTTGTATGGTTTGGGAATTCTTACATAAATATAGGTGATCTTGATACAATAGTGAATTATTCTTCGACACTAATTTTTCTAATGCACCTAGGTCTTCTTGAAGTTGTTGTATTATCTTGCATACTTTCTAATCTTACTTTCATTCTATCCTTGCATCTTCCACCCTGTCATATGTAGGAATTGAATTAGCACAAAATAAGCCCTAAATGTCTTCTTCTTTCTTTGAAAGTACGTCTACCGCCACATTTTGTTTTCCTTTTTGTAGATAATTTCAGAGTAATAACCTAGCATCTTTGTAACCCACTTTTGTTGCTCTTTTGTTGTTCCAAGAAGTACTTTAGACTATCATGATTTGTTTTGATGTGGAAGTGTCTTCTTGTTAGATAAGAGAACCATTTCTTAACTACATGTAACATGCCCAACATTTCCTTTTCATAAATGGGTTTGAGTAATTTCATTTCTTTAAGCAAGCTGCTTTCAAAGGAAAGAGGTTTCTTCTTGCATTAAAACTGCACCAATGTCATGCCTTGAGGCATCATACTCCAAAATAAAGGTTTTTGTGAAGGAAGGCATCAATAGGATAGGAGTTGTGCACATAACCTCCTTAAGTTTTCAAAATGATTTGGGTGCTTCTCGAGTCCAAATCTTTTGGGAATTGCCCATTCCATCATATCTTTAATTTTGTTAGGATCCACTTTGCATATAGTTGTTTCTCCTTTAATAGTTTTAAGACCATGTCAACATATTGTACATGCTCTTCCCAAGATTTGTTATAGAGTAGTGTGTCATCAAGAAATACCAACACAAATTTTTTGAGAAAGAGTTTGAAAATAGAATTCATTAGGCTTTGAAATGTGGAAGGTGGATTAGTAAGGACAAATGACATCATCAAAAGTTAATGAAGACTTTCATGTGTTCTAAATGTCGTCTTCTCACCTTATTATAATTTGATGGTATCTGAAAAGGCGATCCAACTTGGTAAAAAAATTGTTCCCTACAATGCATCTAATAATTCATCAATGAAAAGAATAGCAAAGTTATCTTTAATGGTCATCTTGTTGAGCTCTCTATAATTAGACACATACGCCATGAACCTTACTTTTTGTAAACCATCATGTTATGAAACCAGCTCCAAAAATAGAAGAAAGAGAGATCAACGCCTTAGAAATAAGCCACTTCGAGGGGGCAACCTCCTTTACATTACATAAATGAACAATTCTTGGATGATACAAATGACAAAACCTCCTTTCTATATATAGGAGCCCATGGAGTAACAATATAATCCTAGCCGACCTAACAATAATAATGTAAGGGCACAATAATAACAATATGGGGGTTACGGGGGTACAACAATAACAATAAGGGGGCTAAACTAACAACAATAAGGGACTACACTAGTAATATAGGGACCTAACATACCCCTCCCCTTCAAACAAGTGTTGTCCTCAACACTTGATTATTTCTTGATGCTTATGTATAAAATTCTCATCCTCCCATGTGGAATTTTCAACGGGTAAGTTCTTCCTGTAGAAATTATAGAAACAATGTGTATACCGATGGATTCAATCCGATCATGCAATGTACTAAAGCAAGATATTGAATCCTTTTACAAATCAATTGCGGAAAATAAACACGATCGCCAGTCACAACAAGTAAAGAAAGAAGCAAATCAAACCACAACACAGATATTTTCTCGGGGAAAGCTTATTGCTCAAAACCCCTCTATCCTCTATTGTATATTCACCAACGAATCATGAAACAATTACAATGCACTCTTCTCACAAGAGTCTCCTGCATTCTCACAATTGTTTCACTCTGATCTAGACAAAATTGGACCAACACTTAGCCAATTCTCAGCTTGTCTTCAACTTACCTTCTTCACGCAGTTTATGTGGAATGCAATCCCTATTTTCAAGGAATTTAACCTTCCTTCACTTCTCTGAGCATCATGGGCATCCAATGGTGCTTTAACTGCATTTGGACAGTTTGCTAATATCACAACTGATAGTTAACTTCCCTTTAACCTTTGTCTCAACTGGATCTCCACTGGAACTGACATGCATGCAACTATTAATAGTAAATCATCAGTTTCATTATAGATCACTAATTGTGAATTAAATATGATTTAATTCACTTGATCTCTCAATAGTGCAACAAACAGTTACAACTAGTTCAACTGAATTTAACTCACCTAACTGAGTTAATTGATTACTCATGCATTAAACTCATGCACTTAAATGCAACTTGAACTCTAAAACACATAGAATCACTCTGCATGCCTCACCAACCACCCTCAACTCGAAATTCATGAGCTAACTGAGTCTATCATACTTATTTAACCATTACAAGTATTTTTGAGATAAGATTACAATTTATTGTCCAATTTAATTAAGGGATAATTCAATTAGACACAAAAATGTATCGCTTGGACCCATCACTGTGTGACTATCGTTATGTTGTTTCTGAATGCCAATTTCACTGTTTCTTGTTGCAAACTTCAACACTTCCACTTGCTGAGATACTCTGAAATTGATCGATTTCGTAGTTTTCGGGTTCTTGTTTCTATGACTGTTTCAGAACTTCTTTCACTGCGATGTTGATCTTTGTGTTGTCTCATTCGATTTTGCACTAAAGTTAGGTTATCCTTTGAGAGTTGGAGAACTTGTTGTTGATGCTCGATGTCATCTTCCACTACTTTATAATCCATATTAGCTTTCATTTGATCCTTCAAACCGTCCAACTTAGCCTTCATTTATGCTTTTAAACCATCTATGTCATCTTTGATTGCTCTTTTTAAGATTGAAATTTGTTGCACTTGGTATCGTAATTTTGATATATCGTACTGCAGTTCTTCCTCTTCATGAGTCATAGTATAGCCTTCTGAGGGCTTAATGGGTGTGGAAATATTTTTGGGAGGCATTATATAACTCAATACTGATATCTATGCTTCAATATGCCCTTGGAATCACTTCAAGCTGATTTTTCAAACAAAACTTATGCAAACTTGTTTAAAAATACACACCTTTTTCTTTCTTTTTAGGAGGTCTATATTGAAACTGAATTATCTCAGTGATTTCGGATCTTTGATATCTTAAATTCGGTCCTCTAGTAGCCCTCTGAATTTTCTTTTTAATGCCACAGGTCTAACCTGATTTGGATTCTTCAAGGCAAAGTTATGCCCAATCTCCCACAATGACCTAATTATGGACTGGTTCAGTGGAGCGAACTTGTACGACGTGTCACGTGTCACCGTTTCCTCTTTTAGCTTTGAACTTGATACACAGGAAACTACAGTCCATGTACTTTTGGCCACTTCTTATAGAATTCCAATCCGATGCTCAGAGAGAGTTATGACGATTTTCCCAAGGTCACCTCTTTTAGATGAAATTCAGGAGCCTGCAAAAACCCTAACTTCCACATATCATATCTCCGAAAATATTGCGAACTAAGATTTGAAATTTTTACACGAAGTTCCTCAGGATTTCGGCTTCGCGTGATAAGAATTTCAGGTTCTGAACCTTCATAGAAAAAAAGTTATGGCGAAAATGCCACGATGACCTGTTTGGAGCAACGAAACCCTAGAATCCAAAGCTTTGGTAGCAAATGTTATGAAACCGGCTCCAAAAATAGAAGAAAAGAGAGATCAACGCCTTAAAAATAAGCCACTTCGAGGGAGACACCTCCTTTACATTACATAAATGAACAATTCTTGGATGATACAAATGACAAAACCTCCTTTCTATATATAGGAGTCCATGGAGTCACAATATAATCTTAGCCGACCTAACAATAATAATGTAAGGGCACAATAATAACAATATGGGGATTATGGTGGTACAACAATAACAATAAGAGGGTTACACTAACAACAATAAGGGACTACACTAGTAATATAGGGACCTAACACATCACCATTGGTGAAGAAAAAGCACTTTGTGTAGGTTGAACAATGCCAACTTCTAACATTTCTTGAACCATATACTCAATCTCACTCTTTTGTGCATATGGGTACCTGTAAGGTTTGATGTTAGGTGATACACTTCCTGATGGAAAATAAATAGCATGGTCATGAACTTGAGAAAGTGGAAGACCTTTAGGCATCTCTCCAAATACCTTGGAATAATTATCAATAATTTTTTGGATATCTATGGAAATAGAGGGTCTGAATGTGTAAACAACTAGCGAGCACAATTGTATAATTATACCATGGTGTCCCTTTTTAAGAAACTTTGTCATGTTGTTAGAATTATCAATTTAAAGGGTTTTCCTTGAATAAATTTGAGTTCAATTTCCTTGCCTTTTAAGGAAAATCTCATGAAAAGTTCCCGGAAAATAAAACCAATATTCCCAATGATTGTACCCACTGGACGCCTAATATTGTTGAGAAATCAATGCTAGTAGAATTAGGGTTTTTGATTCCTCTTTCTTGATAATTACTCGTGAATTATGTTGGCTTCTATTACTTTTTTATTATATTATCTTTCATGAAGCAATTACCAGATTATGTGTGTATGAAGAACACAAGAACAAGAGACACAAGATATAGGCACCCATCCAGGGAAAAACCCCTATCTAGGGGAAAACCCAGTCAAACCTCTTCCTTCAGTGGTTTTCACCAGACAAGATGAGATAATCCAAGACTCTTCTACCTAGACACAAACTTCCTCCAATCACCAAGTCAGCCCTTCCTTCCAGCAACTTTGATCTAGATCTTCGACCCTGCAACAGTACTTTGACCTATCCAGCAGCAGAACTTCGACCTCCCCAGCAGCAGATCTTCGACCTCCCCAACAACAGATCTTCGACCCCAAAAACAGCTCAATAACTTCGTACGAATGAGAGAGAGATAGCCCAAAAATTTTGACTCGTTCTTCTCTTGCAATTCTCCATCTTCTCCTTGAACTTCGCACTTTTATGCACTTCCTTCTTGTGTATTGAAATTGTTGAGTTAGTGAGAAAATGGATCAAACTACACTTGTATATATAGCCTCTTTCGTGGGTCGAATTTTCCTCATCTAGGTCGACTTCATCAGGCAAGGGCTGACTTGGTGTGGAGGTGACAAATTACTTATTTGACTCAATAATAATTCTTTTTACATGATTGAAAAGCCCAAGAAGGGTCTCATAAAATGGATAATGACTCTAATGACTCAATATAAAACCTAGAAGTCCTCAATGGGGACTTTGACCTAGAAAATGATGACTCAAGCATGAAACCCATGCTTTAATAAGGCATTGTAACAATAATATTTTTTTTGTTTTTGTTTTTGATAAATACATTTCATTATGACTCAGATACAATTATGAAGACTGAGCCTAGTTACATTCTTCAACACTCCCTTTTAACTAGGGAGGTTTTTCATAATTTACACATATATACAAGCACATGGAATATCTCAAAACACAAGAAATACGAAGAGTTTAGGCACACGCGGTGCCACGAACTAGATTCCTGACTAGGGAAATCTATCCAGGTGGTACTAAGATGGACTAAAGCTTTCAGTCACTCTAGGTACCATTAGGCTTACTGGCTAACAATGAACCTAGGGAACTAGGTGTGTAATGCAAGGTTAGAGATATATGACCAACGCCACCCTCCCTACTTTGGGAACTAGACATCAACACACATGCCAACCAGATGTCTTCCCAGGCATTGTGTATACACACAATGCCTCAACAAATCTATTCCAAACATTTATCATCAACAAAATTAGTAATATTAACTAAACCAAGCATGCTTCTAAAATATTCAAACTTCTTATTAGGAAGAGACTTTGTTAATACATCAACTACTTGATCGCCGGTCGGGACATAATGTAACTTCATGATCCTATCCTGCACCAATCTTCCAATGTAGTGGTACTTATTGTTGATATGCTTCGTCCTTGCATGGAACACATGATCTTCAGACATCTTGATGCAACTTTGATTGTCACAATTTATCACGGTAGGACTTAGAGGCTTTCCAAACAAAACTAACAAAAGTTTCCTCAACTATACAACCTCCTTTCCTACTTCACATGCAACCACATACTCTGCTTCAGCACTACTCAAAGAAACATGATATTTATTTCTACTCATCCATGAAATCATAGTAGATCCCAAACTAAAACATCCACCTGTAGTGCTTCTTCCATTGGTCTCACTGCCACCCCAATCAGAATCTGTAAAAGCTGTCAATTTTACTTCCTTGCTATCATACTTCAGGAAGTGATGCATAGTGCCGCTTAGATATCTTAATATATGCTTGGCATCTATCCAATGATCATGACGAGGCTCCAACTGAAATTGACTAAGAATGTTCACGAAAAAACATATATCAGGTCTAGTATTTACCAGATACATCAGAGAACCCACCAACTTATGATGGGTGGTAGGATCTATGAGACTTGAGTCAGAGCTTCTCAACTTCTTGAGATTGGTGATCATGGGAGTAGTCATGGGCTTGGAATCCATCATACCGAATTTCTGCAATAACTTGATTATATATTTTCCTTACCCCATATATATCACCACAAGTTTCTGCCATACTTCCAAACCTAGGTAATAATGAATAAGTCCTAGATCCTTCATCTCAAAATCGACTGCCAACATCTGCTTGCATTCTTGTATCCTTCGCTCCACACCTGTAATAAATAGATCATCCACATATAGTAGAATAATAACTGGCTCATTATCCACAACTTTGATGTAGCGATTTGGATCAACAATACTTTTGACGAACCCGATTCTTAGAAGGTATGCATCCATTCTTGCATACCATGCCCTAGGAGCTTGATTTAAGCCATATAGGGCCTTCTTGAATCTACAAATATGAGTGTTTTTGCTATTTATTTCAAAGCCTTTAGGTTGTTCAATGTATACTTCTTCATCGATGGTTCCATTTAGAAATGTTTTTTTTACATCCATTTGATGGATATTCATTCCATTGTAGCAATCGACAAAACCAAGGATCTTATAGTAGTATATCTTGTGGTAGGTGCAAAGTTTTTTTCATAGTCTATGCCTTCTTTTGAGAGAAACCTCTTGCAACGAATCTAGATTTGTACTTGTCTATGCTTCCATCAACAACGTGTTTGATCTTGTAGATCCATGTTGAAGTGACAATTGATTTGTCACTTGGTCTAAGAATGATTTCCCTAACCCCATTCTTCATGATGGATTGATATTCTTCCTGCATTGCCTTCTTCCATACTTCTTGATGAGAAGCTTCTTCAAATGTAGTTGGTTCAACTTCTATTAGTTTTGTCATGTATGTAGCATATCCAAAATATCTTTTTGGTCTTTTGCTTTCTCTAAAAGTTATTTTCGCAACTCCATGTCCTTTGTCATCTTTAAGAGTAGCTTTTAACCTAAGTTGCACGAAATGGGGAAACATAAACATTAGAGGAAATTTCATCCTAAAAGTGGCCTCTTAAGGAAAAATCATAAAATAATAAAATAAGAGTTATGAATTTTGGAGGGAAAAGAATAAAACTACTATTCTAATTGTATTTTTGGCTTATCTCTTTATAGGTTTACTCGAATTTCAAGTGCAGACACTCGTTGGATGCAAAATTAAATTTCGCATCCAACGAGTACCCATTATGCATACTTTTGAGAAGACTCACATTGATAAAAATTGCAGATACATTAAAAAAACGTGTTTCAACACGTTTTTTTAATGTATCTGCAATTTTTATCAATGTGAGTCTTCTCAAAAGTATGCATAATGGGTACTCGTTGGATGCGAAATTTAATTTTGCATCCAACGAGTGTCTGCACTTGAAATTCGAGTAAACCTATAAAGAGATAAGCCAAAAACACACTTAAAAAAACAGTTTTTCTTCTTTTCCATCCAGAATATTTACATGTACCTCTTTTTAAATTTAAAGAATTTTGATTGGTTTACATATCATGACATGGAAATTATGTGAAAATTTCATGGGCACTTTTAGGCTAAAATATCCTCTAATGCAAGTTTCTGAAACGGGTATGAATACGAAATGCGACCTCCCAAATTTTAGAAATGGGGAAACATGATATATATATATATATTAGAATTTAGGACATTTAAGAAATGTTATGTGAAATCATAAAACATACATGATAAATTATAATTTATTACATTCAAAGCATAAACAATAAATCTCTAAATTTACATCACATTTACTCATGAATGATAACAGACACATAATGAAAATAACAATATCTGAATATCCAAAACGAACCTTTATTATATATCAAAATCTCAAAATCAGCCTTTATTATATATATGAGGCTGCAAGTACAATAAAGACTATGAGGTTGCAAGTGCTATAAAATCAAAAGATTAATACTCATTATTAGAATCCTCATAAAAAATAGCAGCAACAAGCTCAACAGTGGATGGTGTAGCCGAAGAAGTTGGCCAGTTCCACTTCTATGCTCCTGGTCCTCAATATTCATGGCAGCAAGAGAGAGCTCCAAATCAAGATTTTTTGGATCCACATCCCATTCTTTAGAAGGACCACTGCCATATTCTGGACCCCTATGAGATGCAAGGTGAAGGTTGGAGTTCACATAAACAAGATCCTCTGCCTTCTGTGAGCCCAACTCATTGCGTTTCACAGAATAAATAAAACCATAGGTGCTCCAATTCCTTTCTGTTGATGAAGAGCTTGCCACTTGTGAAAGGATGCGAATGGCAAGCTTTTGAAAATGTACACCATCTGCTCCATGACAAATCCACCACCTAACTTGATTCATGGTGCTTCTCTCCTCCCAAGATGATATATCTGAATAATCATCTATTCCTGTAGCAAAACTGACAAATTCTTCCTTCACCTCCCTGTGTAGATGAGCTGGAAAAATTCTCATAAGGGCTTTTTTTACCCCATTGGCCACCTCTCTATCCTTATGGGGTGCCATCCTCTTCCCATTGCTTTGAGAAATAAGCTCCTCATCATAAAATTTGGGGTTCAAAGCATGTGCTAAAGTGTGCAATGGAGTGTTGAAATTGTTCCACCTATCAACAATGATTTTCTTGACTAATTCAACAAAATGATCATCTACAAACAAAACCTGTGGATACTGTTGTGAAATGATTTCCCTAGTTTTCTTAACCATGGAATCCATGCCATCATATACCTCTCCTAAGAAAGGTTGCTCAGTGTCAGCATTCCAAAGAAGCTCAAATGCAGGGGTTGTGAACATTAGCAAGAAATCTATCTTGCTCCACCAATCCTCATCAAAGCAGAGTCTACGCACTGTATATCCCCGATCTGAATCTACCTGTCTCCACTCAGCCCAAACTTAACTCACCACCATAGAAACTAATGCTTGATTAACCTCAACAAGGTGGCGTGACATTATGAAGTTTGAGGAATATCTTGTCTCAACAACTTTTAACAACTCCAATTTGGAGCAGTGAAGCACCACTCGTATAAGACCCGCGGGTCTTCGCGGGTTATATAGCGAGCCGGGTCACTCGTATAGAACCCGTGCTCTCTACCCTTACCCGCGCAAACTCGCATTAAACCCGCCTACTCGCATAAGACCCACGGGTTTCTCATAGCACCCGTATCGGACCCCTATAAGACCCATCCCACGACAAAAAGCATTTTTTTGGATTTTTCTCAATTTTTTTTTATTTTTCTATTTTTTTTGGAAATGAGGTGGAGGAAAAGAGAATTTGGAGGGAAGGAAATGTTTTATAAGCACCTCTCTCCCTTTCGGAGTAGTAGCACTAGCGAAGTGAGCACTGGCAGAGTAGCAGCACATAGTAATAGCAAGGCAAAGTCACAGCACATGCGGAGTTTCAGCATAGGCAGAGTCACAGCACAGGCGGAGTTTCAGCACAGGCAGAGTCACAGCACAGGCAGAGTTTCAGCACAGGCAGAGTCACAGCACAGGCAGAGTTTCAGCACATTGTCCAAGTAGGCTTCATGATCTTTGTTTCATTGCTTTGCAACTAGCTGCTTGCATGTAATTTTTTATAAATTTTATCTAATCAATTCAATTTTATTTATTTTTGGTTCATTTGCAATTTGCAAATTTTTTTGGCCTTGTAGCTGAGTTTCTCAGCCACACAACGGCCCTGTGTGGCTGAGAAACTCAGCCACAAGGGCCTGCGGGTTGCCTCCTCAGCGCGCAAGCCCCGTGGCTGAGTTTCTCAGCCACACAGGGTCGTTGTGTGGCTGAGAAACTCAGCACAAGGCCTACGGTCTGCCTCCTGATCCACAGGGCCAAAAAAAATTGTAAATTAAAAAAAATTAATAACCAAAAAACCAAAAAAAAAATTAAAAAATATGAATTAGATTTTAAAAATTTAATGTTTTTCTTCCAGATTTCGTCACCATGCCACCAAAGGGGTATAGAAAGTCTTGTGATCCGGCATGGTCACATGGTCAACAAATCATTGCCGGTAATGACCACCATGTGAAGTGCAATTATTGCAATGCCACAATGCATGCAGGAATAAACAGGCTAAAATACCACCTAGCTAGAATTCCTGGGAAAGGTGTGGGATGTTACAAAAATTGCCCTGATGAAGTCACTACTGAAATGGTAGCTGCTTTGGAAGCCATTAAAGAAGAAACTTCTAAGAGGGCAAGAAGGAAGGATGAGATTGTTGGGATAGGTAGATCTTCATCTCAGAGTGAAACACAGATTGAAAGTCCGGGTATTGGTAACTCCTCTTCAAGTGTTGCAGCAAACAGGAGTATAACCTCTTCTTTCTTGTTAAAATTGGACAACTAGGTCCAAACTCCGGGTTGTGCTGCTTAGATGATGATCCCAATATTTTTATTGGATTCCTCTTTCGGAGAGGTGTAAGATTGATCTAAAGATCATCTCGATCGGATGGGCAGAACATGTACTTTGAATTTATTCCACTTATGTGCTAGGTCGGCCTGGAATAAAATATAGACTTAAATGTCTTAAAGGACGTGTCACACACCCCCAAAGATTCCTATATATTGGAGAGACTTAGAGTTCATTTGACACACATTGGTGTGGAGGAATTCTCTCTCTTGATGGCGTTGGAGCTGCGTATTCTTTGTTTGGGTTGTTCTGGGGTTATGTGTGACACGCTTGGCTGTATGACCTATTGGAGACTTTGCTGGTAGAAGCATCCTGCTGATCGCCGTAACGCCACCATTTCTTATCTCTGTTTTGGCTTGTCTTCTATCGATCTATTAGTATGTTCTATCTTCTTCAGTATTGTGCCCTAATCTGAAATGGCATAGAACATAAGCAGAAATTAACATGGTATCGGAGCTAAGGAGAAGACAAAGCCCAGCTTGTTGAGAATCTAGGGCAGCGAGATAAGGACTGTTTGATGCGATCGAAATAATGTGCCCCTAACCTTCAGTGTAAAGAAGTCTGTTGTTGGAGACCGAGGAACTATAATGAAGGTTCAACAAATTCGTATGAATGTATCGTTTTCATTTTTGACATAGTTTTATACGCAGATACGATCTAAGTCTGCCAGTTTGCCCAGGGATATGCAGTGTGTACATACGATACAGGGAGAGACGTGGGAACGCGTAACTCACATTAAAGTTTATAAGTAGTTTCGGGGAATCGAACTTGTGCTGACAGATTGCATCAATAGGTCTGGGGATTCTCCAATTGCATCCAAAAAAAAGAAAAGAAAAGAAAAGAAAAGGTATGAGTCTATCTAAGAGCCTCAGAGATCCTGTCAGTTGGTTCTTCACGAGGAAAACCCATGGCAGCCGACGCCTGGAAGGCGCACATTGCATTGGCTTTAGTACAATTGAATAATGGAGGTTATCATGTCATAACGAAGTTGGCACTGATCTTGGGAATGAATCAAGTGGTTTTCTGCGTCTTCCGGGACCTCCTGGCGCTGTCGTTGCTCGGCCCTATCGCCTATTTCAAAGAAAAGCCCTCTATGGGTTGAAATAAAGCACCCAGAGCTTGGTACGAGAGGATAGATAGCTACCCGGTGAAGCTGGGCTTCACTCGTAGTTAGGATGATTTGAACCTTTACTTCAAGGTTGATAGAGAAAAGCCTCTCATTCTAGTATTGTATGGGGACGACCTCTTCCTGACAGGTGTTGACCCTCTCATTTATCAGTGTAAGAGGGAGCTCGCTGTTGAGTTCAAGATGAAAGACCTAGGACTGATGCCTAGGCCTGGAGGTCTGGCAGAGACCTGGCAATATTTTCTTTCTCAAGGAATATATATTGTGAAGCTTCTGGAAAGATTTGGTATGGTGGACTGTAAGTCCGTATCGACACCGATGGAGCTCAACTTCAAGAAGTTTAGCAGCAACGTTGCTGGGCCCGTGTTAGCACGTCCTACTGAACATCGTCAACTCGTAGGACGTATGTTGTGCAGTGAACACTTTGAGTAAACACATGGTTGATCATAACATTCACTGGGTTGGTGCCAAGAAACTCTTGAGATATCTCTGAGGCACGATAGACCATGGACTGAGATACACTGCCAGGAGTATGACACTTCATGGATATACTGATGCCGATTGGGCTGGCAGTGTGGTGGATTGTAAGAGCACATTTGGATGCTACTTCACAAATAGATCTGCTTCAGGCAAGAAATGAAAGACGGTAGCCTTGAGCACTGCTAAGGTCAAATACGTTGCAGCATATATGGCTCGTTGTGAAGTCACTTGGTTGTGAAAGCTCTTCTGTGAGCTGTTCGAGCATGTGCTAGATGCCACCGTTATCCTTTGTGATAACCAGAGGGGGATTCATTTGTCATAGAATCCCGTGTTCCACGATCGATCCAAGCATGTTGATGGCTGGTACCACTTTATCCGGGATATGGTACAGCAAGGCGCCGTAAGGCTCAATCATAGGAACTGATGAGCAGGTCGCGGATATTCTCACTATGCCCTCGGGGAAGGTCATGTTCCTAACCTTCCGTGAGAATCTTGGTATCGTGGAACGACCCTATGATGTGGGTCCTGTTGGATGATGAGCTCGAGGAGCTCTGGGGGGCTTTGGGGACAGCTTCTCGAAGCTATGAGAAACCACAAGGCTAGGCTGGCCAAACCTTGTTGGTGTGCTTGGACCCCACCGTTGTGATTATTGAGTTGGTTCACCTCTCATTATCTGTGCCCCGTATGCATCCTACCCATTGAGTTCTGGGCTTATGGGAAGTACCTCTCATTTGGCCAATGAGGTGGGAAAAGCTAGAGACTAGTAGCAAAGACTGATGGACGCATCAGAGATTGTCGTACTCTCTATCTAGGATGGCACGGTCCAACCACTTGATTTGGGATCAAGTCTTGTGAGGTCTCGGACCTCCGCTTGACTTCGGGTCAGATGAACCAACTTCGGGTTCGTTGGAGACTCTTTGTGAGTCCGATAGAGGTTTTGACCTTTGGGCTGAATCTGTCAGTCGGGAATGATGTCTTTGTGACTGACCCACTTCTGTTCTGAAATAAAGAGGCCAACAAATCAAGTTACGGTGGGATGACGCACGATGTTTGGATTGCACTCGTGGACGAAGTTCTCCCTAGTTGAGAGGGAGTGTTAAAATTGGACAACTAGGTCCAAACTCTGGGTTGTGCTGTTCAGATGACGATCCCAATATTTTTATTGGATTCCTCTTTCGGAGAGGTGTAAGATTGATCTAAAGATCATCTCGATCGGATGAGCAGAACATGTACTTTGAATTTATTCCACTTATGTGCTAGGTCGGCTTGGAATAAAATATAGACTTAAATGTCTTAAAGGACGTGTCACACACCCCCAAAGATTCCTATATATTGGAGAGACTTAGAGTTCATTTGACACACATTGGTGTGGAGAAATTCTCTCGATGGTGTTGGAGCGAGCCTGTTCGGGCTGTTCTCGGGGTTATGCATACGCCGTCGAATGACCTATTGGAGACTTTGCTGGTAGAAGCATCCTGCTGATCGCCATAACGCCACCATTTCTTATCTTTGTTTTGGCTTGTCTTATATCGATCTATTAGTATGTTCTATCTTCTTCAGTATTGTGCCTTAATCTGAAATGGCATAGAACATAAGCAGAAATTAACATTTCTTCACTCCTCATACAACTCCAGGATCTCAACCAACCTTGGATAGTTTTAATGAAAAGAAGAGAAAGGAGGCAGATATGGAAGTGAGGAGGTTTTGGTACCATAACAGTCTTTCATTCAACTATGCAAAGTCATATTTTTATCAGCCCATGGTGGATGCCATTGCAAGTGTTGGCCCTGGATACAAAGCCCCATCTTATAATGCACTTAGGGGGAAAGAGCTAGATGAGGAGTTGGAGTGTGTCAAGGAACAATTGGAGAGCATTAAAATCTCATGGAAAATTACAAGTTGTACAATTATGTCTGATGGGTGGACAAATCAGAGGGGTAGAACAATAATAAATTTTGTTTTAGCTTGCCCTAAAGGAACCATGTTCCTAAAATCCATTGATGCATCTGCAAATGTAAAAGATGCACATTTGATTTTTACGTTGTTGGCTGATGTGGTGGAGGAAGTTGGGGTTGCAAATGTTGTCCAAGTAATCACGGACAATGCAGTAAATTATGTAGCAACTGGAAGGTTGCTTTGTGCCAAATATCCCATGATTTTTTGGATTCCATGTGTTGCCCATTGCATAGACTTGATACTAGAGGATATTGGGAAGTTGGAGTGGGTGCAGGATGTTGTGCAAGAATGCAAGAAAATTACCAAGTATATTTATAATCATGCTTGGGTGTTGAACTTTATGAGGGAATTCACACAGGGTGAGCTTAGTCGCCCAGCTGTCACACGGTTTGCTACAAACTTTCTTTCCCTCCAAAGCCTTTTGTATGAGTACCAAGCTTTGCGAAGAATGTTTTGTAGTCAACAATGGGTATTTTGGAAAGATAGCACAAAACCAGAAGCATTGTTTGTGAAAGCATTTGTCTTTGGTGATAGTTTGTGGGACAAAGTCACTGAGATTGTCAGCTTCACTGAGCCCCTTGTGAAAGTCTTGAGATTGATGGATGGAGAGAAACCTCCAATGGGATATATTTATGAGGGCATGGATAGGGCCAAAGAGGCCATCAAGACTTTCTATAAGGGAGATGAATCTAAATATCTCCCTATATGGCAAATTATTGATTCCAGGTGGGATAGACAACTACATTCACCATTGCATGCAGCAGGAGCATATCTCAATCCGAGTTTATTCTATAATGAGGGGTCTAACATTCAAAGAGATCCCGAGGTGATGAGAGGTGTCATGATATGCATTGAGAAGATGTTCCCGGATGTAGATATTCAAGACAAAATCAACCTACAACGAGATATGTACAAGGAAGCATTTGGCATGCTTGGATTCAGCTCAAGCCAACGTCTCAAGGACAAGAAAATGCCTTGTAAGTGCAAATTGTTAGAACTTAGCTTGTAATTTTACTAGTTCTCTTTTATATGTTTGGCATTGCAAATTGATAATCTTTGTTGTTATTTTTTTACAGCTCATTGGTGGATAGATTGTGGCTCTGAGGCACCGCAATTACAAGAATTCGCCATCAGAGTTATGAGTCAACCCTGTAGTGCTTCTTCTTGTGAGCGCAATTGGTCAGTTTTTGAGCACATCCACGGCAAAAAGAGAAACAAGTTGGAGCATGAGAGGTTGGAGAAGTTGGTTTTCATCTACTACAACCTTCAAATGCTCACAGAACAAGTGCAACCAAAGGATACAGATCCAATTTTATTGGATACTATTGATTTAGAGTCTGATTGGGTTGTGGAGGAGGAGCTCCTGATTTGAGTTGGCTTGATGAAGAGACTAAGGATCTCTCTAGTTTGCCATCTCAAATTGAGACTCCCAATACACCTGCCTCACAGTTGCTTCAGCCTTTCGATGCTACCATGAGCTCCACGAGGGCTTATTATAGGCGTGGTTGTCCATGAGTGATGAGACTCAAGATTGCTATGAGACAATCATTTATCATTTATGACATATGTAGTTGAATTTTGAACTGGCTGACATTTTTTATTTTAATTATGGAATCATGATTCCTTTTCTTATTCAGTATCTAAATGTTTTGCTTACAAAAATCTAATATGCTATGTTGTACTTTTATAGATATAAGATGTTATGAATTATTGCATATATTGTGGTTTTTATAACTTATAAGGACTTGAATTATCATTAGTTTCTTTTTCTGCTTAAAATTTACCATATTTTAATTTTTTTTTGCATTTTGACGAGTCTTATACGAGTTTTATATGAGTCGTTCCCGAGTCTTATATGAGTCAACGAGTCAATGGTCGGACGAGTCTTATACGAGTACAAGTCGTGCAACATTGATTTGGAGTACTCTTGAAATATTGCTTGAGATTGTGGTGGTTGTTGATGAATTTAACAATCTCCCTTGCTTCCCCTGTGAGTTCCTTTATCCATGTGACTTTATTGTCGATCTCCTTTAAGATCAGATTCAGATCATGGACAATGCAGGGTGTCCAAAAGATGTGGTCATACCTCCCCTCAATAATTAAACCTGCAACTATGCATACTGGTGCATTATCCGTGATAACTTGCACCACCCTGTTAGGACCTACTTGTTCAATAGATCTTATAATAACATCAACAATGAATTGCGCATATTTTACCTCTCCTGAACAATCTTCCTCCTTTAAAAACATTGCTCCTTTTTGTGAAGTGGCAATGATATTTATCAGTGGTCTATGCCTTGTATTTTTCCATCCATCTGAGACTATGGTAACCCTAGAGCTACTCTAGGAAGAATGAATTGGTGATAATATATCCTCCACAAGATCCTTTTCATTTTTGAGAAGCTGAGTTTTAACTTTCTCATAGTTGGGCCCATTGTACCATTAAGGAGGTTTTTTAATTGCCCTTATCATATCTTGCCAGAAAGGATAGCGAACAACATTGAATGGGATACCACATGCATAGATGCACCTAGCCACTCTGGAATCAACTTCTTCTCTTGCTTGCGCATTCACCAATTTAGTAATTCTTCTATCTTGAACTGTACTGGATGCCCTTCTGGATGGTGGTTGTTCTGGTTGTTGAGTGGCTCTGCTCTTCCTTGCTTCAGCTACAATCCTTGGCTCAATGTTTGCTGGAGCTTAAATAGTAGCTTGACTAAGCTCATCATGCCTTCTTTTAATTCCATCCGCTTGATCTTTCTCTCTTTGATATTCCCTCCTCACCACAGGGTCTGATGTTTTTGTGCAACCTGCAATCCCCTATCCTCCATGCAAAAGATGTGCCTTCACTCTTGGGTAAGAGCCCTTGTAAGAATTACTACAAATATTACATCGCCATTCCCATGAGCCCCACCTCCAAATCTTTGAAGCTTCTGAAACTGCCTCCAAAGAGAATAATATTTAGCCCTTGGGTTGGACTTGGCGCTTGAAATTGAACCTTGGATGGAAGCCATTGCTGCTGCTGCTGCTGCTGCAAAAAAAACAAATCTGTAAATAAAAAACGTTTTTTATAATTTTGGTAGCATAAACCCTCGAAAAATAGAAGAAACAATGGGAAAAAACCAAGAAATTGAATGCTTCTTACCCAAATTAATTTTGTGTAGCTGAAGCTACCCCAAAATGCCACAAAAGACAAGAGAAATATGGTTGTAGCTTAGCCAAAAACCAAGAATGTCGTTGCTGGAAACTTCGCACTCCAGATCTGCTTTTGAAATCTCTCTCTTGTTGCTGAAATGTCCTTTGTTCACTGGTGAAAACGCCATAGCTGAAGCACTACTCTTTTCCTCTTTTCTCCTTGCTAAAATTGCCCTTCTTCAAGTGAAATGACTTGCTCAATTCGTGTGATGAGAGAATGAGGTGAGAGTCTTTTTATAAGTTGAGAGATCCATCTAGAAGCATCCAAAAGACACTTTCACAATTAAAAAAATAATAAAACACACGAAACCAAAAAAAAAGAAAAAGAAAAGCGACGGAAATGCGCTCGTACGACCTAGAAATGCGTTTCCGTACGTAAGGGGCACGTTTCCCCAACATGAAATGACCCAGTACAGACGGAAACACGTTTCTAGGCCGTAAGGTATGGTGAAATGCGTTTCCATTTTGTTTCTGGGTTGAAATGGACCCTAGAACCACGTTTCTAACTTTCTTGTAACATAGCTTTTAACCAATTTGGCCTCTTCCTTGTGTCAGGTATGATCACAGGTTGAATAGGACCACTTGGTCCTCCTTCGTCTTCTTGGATTGTAGTAGGTTTGTCGTGGTGCTCTTCTTCTTCGAATAGTTGTATTCCTTCATCATCAGAATCAATTTGAATATCTTTGGATCTTTTGTAGGCATGGTTTTCATCAAATATAGCATCCCCTCTTACTTCAATTTGTCTTCCTTCGTTGATGTAGATTCTATATGCCTTTGAAGAAAGATTGTAGCCAACGAAGATCCCTTTAATGCTTGCAAAATCTAGCTTCTTTCGTTTGTCCTTTGGAACGTGGATATAAGTTGGACACCCAAAGAATCAAAGATGGTCCACACATGGCTTCTTTCTAGTGAATGCTTCTTCAGGTGTCATATTTCAAGAATTCTATGAGGACTTCTATTTTGTATACATACTGCTGACATTGTTTCTTCTCCCCATAGAATTTTTGGTAAGTCTTAATAAAAAATCATTGTTTGTATACATTCTTCAATTGTCTTATTTTTCCTTTTGGCCACTCCATTATGTTTAGGATAGTATGGAACAATGGGCTCCCTCTTGATTCCTGCTGCTTTACAATATGCAATCATTTCTTTGGAAGTGAATTCCCCACCATTGTCGGATCTCAAAGTCTTTATTCTTCTTTCAGTTAGGGTCTCCACTTCAGATCTAAACTCCTTGAATTTTTCAAATACTTCATACTTTTTCTTGAGAAGGTAGAGCCATGTTTTTCTAGAGTGATCATCAATGAAGGTTACATAATAAAGATGACCTCCAAGTGATTTATCAAACATAGGCCCACACAAATCTGAATGAATGAGGTCTAATATATCCTTAGACCTTGTTTCACTGTTTGTAAAGGGTTTCCTTGTATTCTTCCCAAAGCGCATCCCTTGCATATTCCTTCATGATCTTCTTTGATATTGGGGATGCCATTTACCAATTTATTGAGAAAGGGAATGATCTTATAATGTAAATGTCCATATCTTATATGCCATAGCTCGATGGGATTGATTTTCATGTGAACTAGGGCTTGAGGAGATGGTGTTATGACTCTATATAGACTTCCTTCACGTACTCCAATAACTCTAGCTTTATCGATGCTTGAATCTTTTACCCAAACCAAACTTTTCCATCAACAAAAGCAATTATATCTCCTTTATCTTCTAAGAAAAAAATTGAAAGTAAATTCTTTTTCAAACCTGGAACATAGAGTATATTGTTGAGATGCAACTTTGCTTCATTTTCCAACTTCAAAGAAGTTGATCCCAGGCCTCTAACAACATGACTTTTGTTGTCTCCCAACTCCACTACATGAGAAGATGGTTCCTTTGATAGTGTGGAGTTGGTTACTTTCTCCTGTCATGTGCCTTGATGCTCCACTATCAATAATCCATGTGTTGTCATCATTGAGTAAACCTGTGAGTGCAACCAAGAACCCTTTGCTTTTGACCTTATTGAATAAGTTGTAGATAATTCTTTTGATCTAGCTTCCTACAATATTGAATCCCATTTTCAAATAACTTATCTTAGAGGGATTAGCCTTTCCTTTTAAGCCAACAGAGTGATCTCCAATCTTCCTTGACCTTAGCTCCGATACCATGTTGAGAAATCAATGTTAGTAGAATTAGGGTTTTTGGATTTCTCTTTCTTGATAATACTTGTGAATTATTTTGGCTTCTTTTACTTCTTTATTATATTATATTTCATCAAGAAATTACCAGATTATGTGTGTATGAAGATCACAAGAACAAAAGACATAAGATATAGGCACTCAGCCAGGGCAACACCTCTATCTAGGGGAAAACCTAGTCAAACCTCTTCCTTCAATAGTTTTCACAAGAAAAGACAAGATAATCCAGAACTCTTCGACCTAGACACATACTTCCTCCAATCACCAAGTCAACCCTTCTTTCCAGCAACTTTGATCTAGATCTTCGACCCTGTAGCAACAACACTTTGATCTATCCAGTAGCAGAACTTTGACCTATCCAGTAGCAAAACTTCGACCTATCCAACAACAGATATTCGACCTCCCCAGAAGCAGATATTTGACCCCAACGACAGCCTAGTAACTTCGTACGAATGAGGGAGAGATAGCCCAAAAACTTCGACTTGTTCTTCTCCTGGAATTCTCATTCTTTTCCTTGAACTTCACAATTTTCTGCTCTTCCTTCTTGTGTATCAAATTTGTTGAGTTAGTGAGCAAATCGATCGAACTGAAATTGTATATATAGCCTCTTCTGTGGGTCAAATTGTCCTCATGTAGGCTGACTTCATCAAGCAAGGGCCGACTTGGTGTAGAGGTGACAAATTACTTATTTGACTCAATAATAATTCTGTTTACATGATTCAAAATACCAAGAAGTGTCTCATAAAATGGATAATGACTGTAATGATTCAATATAAAACCTACAAGTCCTCAATGGGGTCTTTGACCTAGAAAATGATGACCCAAGTATGAAACCCATGCTTTAATAAGTCATTGTAACAATAATAAATTTTTTTTCTTTCTTTCTTTTGATAAATACATTTCATTATGACTCAAATGCAATTATGAAGACCGAACCTAGTTACTTTCTTTAACAAATACAAGATCAACACCATTCATTTGGATTGCAATCATTGGACTATTGGATAAATATTTCCCCATAGTGAGCTTAGTGAAATGACCTTGAACAATTTATGGTATCTCCATTTGCAATTATTACTTGAAACCATTGTGCTAGATATAGAAAGCAATTGAAAAGTTTTTGCTAATTTACAATTAATGAAGTTATGGTTATTGTTACCTCCTAGGTTCTCACTTGGTGCAAATTCCTCTAAGCACAAGTGATGAGAACCCAAAGGCATCTTAGGCAAGCCACCACAGTCACTTCAACGACTTTACCCTTCTCACTTTAGAGTGAGGGTATACCTAGCTTGGGGGGCTTCACTAACATCAGTTAAGCATAATTGTTGTAGAGTGTAGCTTAGTTTTTCTGATTTGAGACTTATGATTGATGATTCAAAGTCAAACTTAAATCTAAATTTTTTGATTCCTCAAGAAAAAAAGTACAATGAAATTAAATGTGATTTTCTCTTTGAAACAAATAAATCAGTTCATAATTGTAAAGTGATGGAAATTCAAACTTTAAACCAAGACTACTAAATGCCTTGTAACAAAAATGAAGATAGAACTTGTGCTAGCAAATTTATTAGATTTTAACCATGCATTAGATAAATTTGTTGCAAGAAATTTGCTACAAGTGAATCACTTTATATGCTGAAATGTTTAGATTAGTGAATTGGATTATATGCCCTTATGTGTATGTGAATCAATGTTTATGGTAATAAGTTTTTTACCAAAAATCATCCACAAAATACAAGTTGAGATATGATAATTTCCATATTTGATTCAAACTTATTGAATGCTCCCATGAATAAAATTAGCTTCATATCTCCACTGAAGAGCACAAAACTGATATTTTGATGAAGCCAATGTCCAGAAAGAAGTTCCTGTACTTTAGAGACAAGTTGGGGCTTGCAGAGATTGCTCCTCTTGTCGAGAGGGGGTGCTGATATGATAGCAACAAGGATGGAAATTCTCCCGAAATAGAGAATGGTTCAAGAGGCCCAAAGTGCTCACCAGGTAGGGTTGAGTGAGTTCCTCTTAGAGAGGAGACCTGATTACTCACCATGAAGGGTTGAGTAAGGTCTGGACTCGATCACACACCAGGGAAGGGTGGAGTGAGGCCCTTCAACATTTGGCCCTGATCACACCCTAGGGAAATGGTGTAGTGAGGTCTCTGGACCCGATCACACACCAAGAAGGGTGTAGTCAGGTCCTTCGGCGTCTGGACCCGATCACACGCCAGAGAAAAGGTGTAGTGAGTTCTATGGACCCGATCACACCCTAGGGAAGGGTGTAGTGAGGTCCTGGATCTGATCACACACCAGGAAAGGGTGTACTGAGGTCCTTCAACATCTAGACCCAATCCCAACCAAGGAAGGCCTGAGTGTGGTCTTGGCCTAGATTGCTCACCAGGAAGGGTGAGTGAGTGCTTGCTAGTTGAAGGTCTCAAGATTTTTGGCCTAGGGAGAGGCCTTGGGATTTGAGGACCGATCACTCTGGAAGAGTGAGTCCTGGATTTGAGGATCGATCACTCTCGTAGAGTGAGTCCTAGGACCAATCACTCTAGAAGAGTGAGTCATGATATGCTGATGACAATTCCATGGGTTTTTTACCACCCCAAATATGGCCACTAGCGGATGCTAATGATAGATGATGATGCTAATAATGATGATGTCAAACATGCCTACTAGTTGATGCTGATGTTGTGTTAGAGAATCCAACTAACGGATGTTGACGAAATGATGATGATGATGATGATGTTAGAGATGCTGATAAGGTTGATGATGATTTGTTATAACCTTTTCATAGAGAAATTCTGTCAACATGAGATCATCTAGATAGTCATTATGAATACCTCCCTAGTTAAGAGGGAGTGATGATTTTTGTAACTATGGTCGGTCTTTATAATGTATGTTTGAGTCATTATGAATTTGTAAAGCATATTTTAAATGCTAAGAGTCAAAAGAAAATTATTTTGTGTCAAGTCCCATTTGGATTTGTTGCTGCTCAAACTAGTAGGGGTTCCTATAAAGCAACTACTAGGTCAAGTGGAAACAATGGAGCGGTAGCCCACTTTCACCTCAGCTAAAGCTCCCTGCTCTTTACAGACTTTCACCGATGGGAGGACTCTTGGTATTAGGGAAATCACTAGGAGAAATATATCAATGGCGTTAAGATAGTGATTCCAAGAGCAGCCTATTCAAAGGAGGGACTCTAGTGATAGGGATAGCTTGCTTTAGAAGCAAGATGAATGGCTCTCTAAGAAGGGCTAGAAGGAGACCTAGACCTCGGGTTGAGGAGTATTTCTTGATAAGAAGTTCCCTAGACCAAGGAATCCTAAAAGGGTAGGGTTTCCAATAAATCCTTGTGAAATTGGAGTGACAAGGTTGCAGGACCACAAGGAAGCCCTATTGGACCCAAACAAGGTCAAGGGTTTGGGATGAAGCTTCAAACAAAGGGTCTTGACCAAGTGAGGGAGGAGAAGAAGGATCAATAGATTGGATTTGACTTGAGACTTTAATGCGATGATACTTGATAAAACCACTAACCAAAGGATACCTAGGGAGAATGGTTTACGAGCTAGGGCTTGGAAAAACTTGAAATTCCACTGTCGGAATAGCTTCAAAATTGGAGGACCTCTCAAGGACACACCAATGCAGCTCTAGACCAAAATTCACCAATTTTGGATGGCTACAATCAATTTCGCTTGATGCCCTAGGAGGCATACTAGCGTTAGGGCTTGGAAAAGAGGAAAGGGTGAGAGAAATATTTGTTTTGGTAATCAACTAGAACTAGACCAGTGCCTAGCCTATTGGGAGAAATGGATTCAAAGAGATTCAATGTTTGGAGATCCTTATACCCAATCAAGGAGTTCCCCAACAACTTCGCATGGCCTTAGAGGCAACAACTAGGCTACTAGGAAAATTTATACTTCTTTGATACTGTAATTGATGACTTATCAAGGAAATTATGAACAATCATATACCCTAGGACATTCATTCACTATGCTTTGCATTTAAACATATGAAAAACCCTCACAAAGACAAGATCAACAAATTCACATCTCATTAAGGCAGCTACACCAGCTTCATGAGCAAAAATATTTCATACATTATACAAGGGCAAGGCATGAGAAATAAACCATGAAAAGACACTTACAAGTATAGAGAAATCTTCCAATCATCAATAGAGACAAAAATCGAAGCTCCAAGATTAAAGACAAGCTCTTCCAAACATCGAAATGCATCAAGATTCCAATTCGTCCATAAATAGGTTTAGCGAAATTCTCAAGAGGAGATAATGATCAAATGAAATGATCATCACATCAATATATATCCTCCCTAAGGGGTTTGATTTGCCTAATAAGACCTATTAATGCCCCAACTAATAAAATAATGTGTAGAAATAAAATCCCTTGGTGACAAGCCCACCAAGATAGCTCTATAATACAAAAATAAACCTCCTAAGCGGGAAAAATAATAGATAAAATAAGTCGAAGGGCCATTGAAGAGGCCTAGTGGAGTCCTTTGTGTGCCAATATGAATGAATGAGCTCCCAACATAGTGATAAATGTGAAAATTCCTAAAACAGAATCCCTACTGCAGCAACCGATATTATTTCTACTACTTGTTAATTTTGAATCAAGTTATTTACGGTGTTACAGTGTAAATATCGAAATAAATTCTACTACAACCTTCACAACATAAAAATACTGCGGAAACAAAATACTGAGAAGGAAAGAAATAGGCACACAATTGACACCGTTGTTTTTGGACAATGTCCCCAGAAAAATCCAATGGGGGAAAACCGGTGCAGCAACTGAGGGTTTTAATTGTTGTGCAGTAGTTTCTGAATACGAGTCTTTGGATGCCCAAACTGACAACCTGATACAAAGAAAAGATATGGCAAAGAGATAGTGAGAAATTATCTTATACTGTTACTGGCGATGCGACACTCATCCAACCTCTGAATGGCTAGCCCCATGTTGCCTCTGCGCTGCCTCTGTGCAGTCACTGCGTCACAACCTCTAGGGACTACGTCACTCCTCTAGCTGATCGATCTTCCAGCTGGAAAATCAGATCTTTGGTTCTCCGATCTCAGTTCCCTCGGGTCCCCACACTAGATTTGGATTGCTCAACAAAACTGCGGATCTCCTCAGAGGCTCTGCGCTGCCAAGTGTGGCATTGTGCAGCCTCTCTGAACCTCTCAATGCCTCCTTTGCAATGTATTCACTGGATCAGGAAAAATTCCTTCGACAAACTATCCCTGCCCCTCACTATAAGAAATCTCCTTGATCTCTCTTCGGCAACTGCTGCACTGCTCTCTTGAGAATTCGATCTCTAGATCTCTCACTCGATATATATATTCCAAATGCCCATCGAGCTCCTTCTTATAATCTCTCGTTGACATATCAACGACCAGGATTAAAACATAATCGAAGGCTGAGATTAACTGGGAGTCGATCATCGTCCTCATCTAGAAGATTCACACCTGATCTAATTAATACCTTTTAATTATTTCCTTTTCCTAAGTTTAGACTTAGAAATCCGTTAAAAATAATTAATTATTTTAATTAGATATTCTCTAGGTGGAATTTCCCAAAATGATTTCTGGGTATCGTAGAATGCATGTGTCCTAGCCTCTCTACAAAATCTTGAGGCTAGAGCACATCCGATGCTACAAAAAATCAACACTTCCTCTCAGTGAGGAATGTGCTCAAGTGCTGCAACCTCCTGAAGCACTGCTGTCCACCAACTACTGTGTTGTTTTCTCTGTGCTGCATCCGTACTGCTGCTAACCCTACATATTCTGTCAACTACTGCATCTGCACTGCGACTCTGTTTCTGCTGCCACTGCAACATCTGCAACTATCTCTCATCTGTTGTTGTTGCAACTGAGATATGTCCATCAACTGAATCAACTGTGTTCAGATTGATGCATCTGTCAACTGATTTCTAATTGCTATTAGCCTCTGCACTGTCACTAAAGCCTCTGCACTGCTACTGACTCTGCAGTGTGCCAACTGCTCTGCGCTGCTTAGTTCCTAACGTTGCTAACCACTGCATCTGTCACCCTAGCACCTGACTACACCATTTTTCACTAGTTCATCCTGCTACTGCTGCTATGGGCTCTCGTAGCAAGGAATTGATCTAAGAGGTGGACTCCTCAAGGATCCTACCCATCCTTTAGCTCTCTGAGGCTACAAAACCATATCACCCCACCTCTCCCTTGGAGTTATATGGGAAATCATGGAAAAATCCTCCTCCAATATCGAGGACAACCTATCGATCTCTATGGTAGTAGCTTACTGATCCTTCTCCTTCTCCTTATCCTTCTTCCAAAGAGGACAATGAGAACTGAAGTGGATCATCTCACCACATGAGAAACACTTGATCTTCGAAATATCCTTCTTTTGCTCGCGCTGCAACTGATGCCCCTTAGATGCGAGGGCTGCATTTTCCTCTTCCTTCTCAATCTTCACCCCACTGCTGCTGCTCCACTTATGGTGCTCTTCACCAAATCATGCCTCATCTCCTCTTGTTGTAGATCAGCCCAAACTCTCTCCCAATCAGGTAACTTCTTCCTGCCTAGAATACTTTGGACAAAGACTTGTCACTCCTTGGAAACACTGTTAAGGGCCAGCTGTACAAACTCAATACCATGCGACTCTGCTCCCACAATAGCCAACTGATCTCGGGTATCCTGAACTCTCGTTGGGAATGGGTCTATGCGCTCCCTATTCTGCATCCTCATGCATCTCATCTTCTCCTCCAAGTACATCTTCCGCTGCTCGGAAGATCCCTGATATAACGTGGCCAATGCATCCCACATCTTTGGCTGTGTCTTTGCCTGCTATGTGAGATACAATGTGATCTCTCACTCTGTCGAGGATCAACCTCTTGGCCTTCGCCATCTCCTTATTGTAGGCCTTAAGTTGATCTGCATCTGTGGGCTCAGCTACCACACTAATGATATAAGTTTTAAGATCATTCTCGTCTAGAAGGAAGGAAGCCCTTGCCTTCCAGATAACATAGTTGGAGGCACCTTCCAATCGATCTTGATCTCGCAACCCGGCTGATGCCATCACGCCAAACAAATGTCGAATTCCCTCCTCTCTCCTCTGCACAATTGCCGACTTGCTCTACGCACTCCCCACTGGAGTAAGTAGATCTGCTCCCGTCTACTGCTGCTCTGCATTGAGAAATCGAATTCCTTGGCTAGGAATTTAATGAGGAAGAAATTTCCTCAGTATGTGTTCTTCTTTCCTCTTTTGATGCTTTTTTGTCCCAGTAACTACTGCAGAAAACTACGTTCCAGTTGAAGATCTTCTCAACGCTGAAGTTGCAGCGCTGCTCCCTCTGCCTCTGGCAAATCTTGATTCGGAAAATATTCTTCTCTGTCGACTTACTTAGCGAAATAATTTTCCACGAAATTTTTACGTCCTGGCTATAGACTGCGCAGCCCCTCTGGGGTTTCGATCTGCTGCCTACGCAGTCTTTTCGAAATCCCTCTTTTGCTCTGCGCTGGGCTCTTCTTGCTTCACATGCGCTCTGATACCATGTGAGAATTCCTAAAACGGAATTCCTACTATAGTAACCGATATTATTTCTTTTACTTGTTAATTCTGAATCAAGTTATTTACGGTGTTACATAGTAAATATCGAAATAAATTATACTGCAGCCTTCACAACATAAAAGTATTGCGGACACAAAATACTAAGCAGGAAATAAATAAACACACACAATGAACACCGTTGTTTTTGGACAATGTCCGCGGAAAAACCCAATGTGGGAAAACCGATGCAACAGCTAAGGGTTTTAATTATTATGCAGTAGTTTCTTCAAGCGAACAAAGTTCCTTCTCAAGTTAAATACTTCAGAAAACTTGGAATACAAAGATATCCATTGAGGATATAAATATTGTATTGGAAAGTGTGATGAATGAGAGGTGCCTCTTCACGAAGGGTCATGTCTTATTAGATATGGCCTTTCAACCTAATTACTAATTAACTAATTAATCACTATTTACATTATTTTATTCATTATCATACACCTAATTACTAATTAACTAATTAATCACTATTGGCATTATTTTATTCATTACATTGCCTTCCCCTCAAAAAGCTTTGTCCTCAAAGCTTGTCAATGAAAGGCCTCGATTTCTTTTCCTGCTACGAACATCTTCTCGTCTCGGGGCAGTTATCCTTGTCGATACAAGTTGATATGATCCTCTAAGTGACAAAAATTGTCGCACTGAGAAGGGATCATACCATCCGAGATCAATCTTCTGTGGAAGCTTGCGATGACTGGCAATTTGTGACGACTGGTAATCACATGAGTGGATTACACCGACATTAGTATTCTTCGGAATATCAGCTTGTTGATTTTGTTTTGAACACGTAGCTTGGTCGAGTTGTTTGCTGCTGTGATTTGGATGTCGATAGGGAACTGTTTTGGTTTGACCTCTTTGATTTTTGCCTGGCAAGGATGTTATGGAGATGGTTACAGAATCTTCACGTAGAATGTTCCTCGTTTGTCCGACATCTAAGTTTGTTTCTTCTGCAACTTGCTTGTCGTCTTCTTCAGTTGAGACATTTACTGGATCAACGTTCGATTTTTCTTCAACTTGAACTTCTATATTTGAAGATTTCGATGCTTCATTTTCGACAAGTTGTTGCACCTTGTTTTCCAACGACTTCTTGTCTTTCTTCAGCTTCTTAATTTGCATTAGTAATTTATCGTTGTGGTCCTTGAGGCGAGCAACTTCTTCATTCTTGTTAGTTGTGATTTCGTCAACTTCTCTTTGCAAATATTGTATTGCTTTTTTACTTTCTAGAAGAACTACTCTTGTGATATCTAATATGTCTTCCGGTGTTAGTGAATTCGGCTTCACCGTGACATCTTGTAATGTTATGTTTTTCTTTTTGTAAGAAAATGTCAAAAACTTATTTTTCGTATTAAGGATGAATGACCCTAGTGATTCCATCCAGAGCGAACCCAGAACTATATCACTATTATTGGAAAATAAGGTTTTAACGGTGAATTGCGAGACAAAGGAGTACTCTCCAATACTTAGGTGTAAATTCTCTATGTTGTATTGTTTGTCATTTGCGTTAAATGAATTTGCTTCAGTTATATTTGATTCAGGGATCACTAATTGGTTAGCACATTCGGTACTAACATAATTATTCTTTCGAGTAAAATTGATAGATATGAGAAGCTCTTTTCCCGTAAGTGACCCTTTGATTTCAATCAGCGCATCGACACACATACTATAATTTTTAGGAAATCTTCTCTCTTTTAGTTCTGTTTTGGATGCCATTTTGTCAGCTAACTTCGGGGTTTTTAAGGGTGACCCTTCCTAATATTTATAATAAAATATTATTATTTCCCTTTAATAAACCCCCAAGCTTAATTAATCTTTCCAATATCCTTTACTATTATTCCTTCAATCTTTGGTAATGAATCCTTCACTAATATTCTCTTTTAAAAGAGGCTCAAATTATTTTATATATGTATATATTCCCTTTTTAAATAAAATCTTTAGAATATAATTATTTATCCCCTTTTCCACTTTTCCAATACTTAAACCTTTAATAACCTCTTTTTCCTTTTATATACCTTCGAGCTTTAATAATGATTCCTTAATATTTTAAGAAATCCTTAATAATATTTTTCCTTCCAATTTTTTTGAAAATTACTTCCTTGATTTCTTTTTATGAAATCTTCTATAATTACTAAGAAGATGTTTGACTTTCATAATATATATATATATATATATATATATATATATTAACAATTGATTTTTTTTTAACTCTTTTTTTTGTTGTTGAAAAGTTACAACCCTAGTGAAACGTGGCTATTCACATATATTCACCTATAAAATATATGTCCACTTATGTGTATTTGACTCGGTTAATGTTCTCCACGTAAAAGTAAACTTACCATTCACACAGAGATTTTTTATTCCTTTTGTTCTTATTTTACCTTGCAAATACCATGGGCAATTACCATGGGCTTCTAAAACCACGAGCTTGTAAACCACTTAAAGAATAATAAAAATAACCTTATCTACTCTTCCTTCTTTCTTTTTCCTTTTTATTTTTAAATTGTCTTGGTATGTACGTATATGTACTACTTTATATATATCTCTTTTTTTCTTTTTTTAACTTATATATATATATATATTGCTTTTGTTTCTTTTTTTTCAAAAAATTTCCCTTTTTCTTTCCTTCAAATTTTTAATTTTGGCCAAAGGCCTACTGGTGAAAATGGAGAAACTCCAAGACTGGTAGCGAAACGTTTCGACGACAACAATGTTGACGATTTTTTTGATGGTCAAAGACCTGGATAGAAGAGTGTGGCTCTGTGCAGTGTGAGTGGCCAGAAGATCGACAACTCTGATACCAAATGAAGTGAACAAAGTTCCTTCTCAAGTTAACTTGGAATACAAAGATATCCATTGAAGATATAAATATTGTATTAGAAAGTGTGATGAATGAGATAGATGATTGAATGTTACAAATGAGTCCTGCTTATATACTTACGTAGGTCCCTCTTCACGAAAGGTCATGTCTTATTAGACATGGCCTTTCAACCTAATTACTAATTAACTAATTAATCACTATTTACATTATTTTATTCATTATCAGACACCCTATTACTAATTAACTAATTAATCACTATTTACATTATTTTATTCATTAAATTTCTGAATACAAATCTTTGGATGCCCAAACCGACAATCCGACATAGAGAAAAAATCTGGCAAAGAGATAGTGAGAAATTATCTCACACTGTTACTAGCGATCTGACACTGATCCAACCTTTGAATGACTAGCCCCACACTATCTTTGGGCTGTATCTGCGCAGTCACTGCATAGCCTTTGCATCATAGCCTCTAGGCACTGCGTCACTCTAGTTGATTGATCTTCCAATTGGAAACTCAGATCTCTAGCCCTCCGGTCTCACACGCTGACTCCCGACATTAGATCTGGACTATTCTTTAGCAAAACTATGGATCTCCTCAGAGGCTCTGCACTGCCCAACGTGGCACTACACAACCTCTATGAACCTCTTGATGCCTCCTTTGCAATGTATTCACTGGATCAGGAAAATTTCCTCTGACAAACTATCCCTACCTCTCATTGCAAGAAATCTCATTGATCTCTCTTCGACAACTGTTGTGCTACTCTCTTGAGAATTCGATCTCTAGATCTTTCACTCGATATATATATATTCCAAGTGCCCATCGAGCTCCTTCTTATAATCTCTCGTTGACATATCAATTGTTGATTTTTGTAGCATCAGAAAGTGATCTAAGCCCCAAATTTTGTGGAGAGGCTTAGACAATGGTATTCCAAAGAACCTAGAAACCATTTGTGAAAATTCCACTCGGTTGATGTTTTCTTAAAATAATTAATTATTTTAATGGAGACCCTAAGTTAAACTTAGGGAAATTAAATAATTAAAGGGTATCAATAAAACATGAGTGAGAATGATCTAGAAGGTAGAGATCAAGTCATGTTATAATCTTAGATGTTGATTAGAAATCTAATCTCGGTCGTTGATGTCTCAACGAGAAGACTATAAAGGAAGGCTTGAGGGCCATTTGGAAAGACACACCGAATTGATCTAGAGTTCGAAATTTTTGGGGTGGGGTTTGCTGAGAAATTCGAGCTAGAGATCTGAGTAGCAAGGGGCAGAGATAACATTCAGAGAGATTTTCTCATCCGGTGGAGCATCAGTCAGAGAGAGGCAGAGGTGATCTAACCAAGCCAACGCTGAAGGAAGAAGGGCTGACGTAGTGACTGCGTAGGGCTCTCACAGAGGCGAAGGAGGGTTTCCAGAATTTTGCTTGTAGATTAGTTTTAGAGGCCGAGATCCAGAAAGTGACACCAGGAGGCTGTTCCTCAGGGTCCACAGAGGAAAAAAGAGTTGGTTGGGGTTGAACGCTAAGCCTGGAAGGGGGTGAGACAGTGGCTGGAAGGTTCAGCGCTGGGACTGCATAGTGCCTCCCCAGGGCAGAGTTTTCTTCATCCGGATCAGCCGTGAACTCAGTGGTTGAGTGAGGTAAATCCTCACAAATTCTTTTGCCAGTATTTCTCTCTGTAACTGAATTACCCTAGGGGTATTCAAAGATGTATTCAGACATTTCTACTGCTTAATAATAAAAACCTCAAATCAGCTGCACCGGTTTTCCTGCATTGGGTTTTTCCTGGGACTTAGTCCAAAATAGAGGTGTCATATGTGTGATTGATTTCCTTGTTCAGTTTCCTTGTTTCAGAATCATGTATTATAGTGTAGGATGCTTCTGTGATTGCTTTAATATTTCATGTATGATTCAGAAATAATTGTGTAAATTAAATTACATAACAGAAGAAGTAATCTAGTTGGTTGTGTAGGATTCCTTAGATTGTTTCAGATCTAAGAATGTTCACATGGTATCAGAGCATTGATGTGAAACAAGAAGAACGGATCTGAATTATGAAGTGAAGGTCGTTTTTGCTGCAGTGCAGCAAAATGAATCCATTGAAGGATTGTGTAGTTCTAGCCAGGAGGGCTAAGATTTTTGTGGCAGACTCTCTCTCTGAGTGAGTCAATAGAGAGAAAGGGCTTCCATAATTGGGATCTTGTTGTGGCAGAGGGAGTAGCACAAAGCCTCCACGCAGAAGACAGAGGGACGCTGTTGTTGGGTAGTAAAGTGTTAGAAGGAGTCAAGAGCACATATTGAGGTAATTCTTCCTCAGTGATTTCCTAGCCGAGGAAGTCAGCATTTCTCAGTTGTTGAGCAGTAGAGGAGCAACAAAACTTAAAACTCCATCAGGGAGTGCGTAAGCCTGCTAGGAGCTGGGCAGTAGGGAGGAAGAGGGAACAGATTCGATAGTTTTCGGCTGAGATGGCATCTCACGGACTTCGTGATCAGGATTGGTTGGAGGGGTCCTCCAACTATATGATTTGGAAGGAACAGGCTCAGTTTCTTTGGATGAACATGATCTAAAGGCGTTTGTGGAGAATGTGGTAGCTGTTCCTACGGATGTGGATGAGGTCAAGAAGTACAAGACAGATATGGCCAAGGCAAAGAGGTTGCTCCTTGATGGTATCAAGGGTCACATTGTCTCACATGTGGTTGGAAAGGTTACTACTAGAGAGATGTGGGTAGCTTTGCATGACCTATTTGGGGGATCTTCCAAGCAGCTGAAGTTGTACTTAGAGCAGAAGCTCCGTATGATCCAGATGCAAAAAGGGGAGTGCATGGCTTCATACCTCATGCGGTTTCAGGAGATTCGATATCAACTATCAACAATAGGTGCTACAACTACAACTGCAACCATGATACAGATGGCCCTTAACGGTGTCACGGAGGAGTGGCAAGTGTTTGTCCAGAGCATACTAGGCCAAGCAACATTATCTAGTTGGGAGCAGTTGTGGTCAGCATTTTTAGGAGGAAGAGCTGAGGAGAGACCTCGTCAAGTGAAAACTTGATGGCAGCAGTGGAAGCGGATCGAAATCTGTGGAGGAAGAGGAGAACGCAACCCTTGCAACGAAGGGACAACAGGCGCAAAGGAAACCAATGCGTGATGTTTCGTAGGTCAAGTGCTTCAGATGTGGTGAGATGGGCCACTATGCACCTCAATGTCCTTTGAAGAAAAATAACAAAGATGAGAAGCATGACCCGAAGGTTGCAGCTGCGAAAATCGAGGAGGATGAGTTTTCCGTGAGTGCCCACGCTTTTTGAGGACAAAAGTGGGGTGATATTGAACTGTAGTTCATTCCAAACTTCAGTTGGGCAGGATCCTTGAGGAGCCCACCTCATGGATCATTACCTTGCTACGGGAGCCCATGATCAGCAGTAGCGGGATGGAGGAGTTTGAGAGCAGCTGAGGAGTGAAGGAGACGACAATGCAGTAGATAGCAGCGCTTATTTTTGGAGCAGTGCAGAGCAAAGGCAGTAGCAGCAGTGCAATGCACAATGGTGCAGTGCAGTATAGAGCAGCAACAACGCAGTGCATCAGAGGGACAACGCAGTAGTTATCAGAAGTCAGATTCTTCAACATCGAGGTGCATCCATTGAACGCTTGTTCCGTTTTGGGCGAGTACAGTTGTTTCTCTTAGCAGCTGAGTTGTAGTGTTAGCAGTGGCAGTGTTAGCAGCATAGATGATGTAACACTTGAGAGGGAGCTGTAGTACGGATGAAGTAGTGGCAGTGGCTGTGTCATGGGAAGCAGTGCAGTGGCAACAACAATGCAGAGGATGCTTCAGAGTCAGAGCAATATGCAACAGGCATAATTGCTAGAGCACTTTCCTCTCTAAGAGGGAGTGTTGATTTTTGTAGCATCAGAAAGTGATCTAAGCCCCAAATTTTGTGGAGAGGCTTAGACACTGGTATTCCAAAGAAGCCAGAAATTGTTTGTGACAATTCCACTCCGTTGATGTTTTATTAAAATAATTAATTATTTTAATGGAGAACCTAAGTTAAACTCAGGGAAATTAAATAATTAAAGGGTATTAATAAAACATGAGTGAGAATGATCTGGAAGGCGGAGATCAAGTCATGTTATAATATTAGCCGTTGATTAGAAATCTAATCTCGGCCGTTGATGTCTCAATGAGAGGACTATAAAGAAAGTCTTGAGGGCCATTTGGAAAGACACACTGAATTGATCTAGAGTTCGAAATTTCTGGGGCGGGGTTTACTGAGAAATTCGAGCTAGATATCTGAGCAGCGCGGGGCGGAGATAACATCTGGAGAGAGATTTTCTCAACTGGTGGAGCATCAGCCAGAGAGAGGTAGAGGTGATCTAACAAAGCCGACGTTGAAGGAAGAAGGGTTGATGCAGTGACTGCGTAGGGCTCGCGTAGAGGTAGCGCAGAGGCAAATGAGGGTTTTCAGAATTTTGCTTATAGATTAGTTTTGGAGGTCGGGATCCGTAAAGTGACACTGGGAGGTTGTTCCTCAGGGTCCACAGAGAAAAAATGACTTGGTTGGGGCTGAATGCTGAGCCTAGAAGGGGGTGATGGAGTGGCTAGAAGGTCTGGCACTAGGACTACGCGGAGGTTGTGCAATGCCACCCTAGGGCACGATTTTCTTCATTCAGATCAACCGGGAACTCAGTGATTGAGTGAGGTAAATCCTCACAAATTATTCTGCCAGTATTTCTCTCTATAACTGAATTACCCAAGGGGTATTTAGAGATGTATTCAGACATTGCTATTGCTTAATAAAAAAACCCTCATCTCTGCTACATCAGTTTTCCAGCATTGGGTTTTTTCGGGGACTTAGTCCAAAATAAAGGTGTCATATGTGTGATTGATTTCCTTGTTCAGTTTCTTTGTTTCAAAATCATGAGTATTATATTGTAAGCTGCTTCAGTTATTGCTTCAGTATTTCATGTATGATTCAGAAATAATTGTGTAAAGTAAATTGCATAATAGAAGAAGTAATCTAGTTGGTTGCAGTAGGATTCCTTAGAATGTTTCAGATCTAGGAATTTTCACATCAACGACCAAGATTAAAACATAATCAAAGGCTCAGATTAACTGGGAGTCAATCCTCGTCCTCATCTAGAAGATTCACACCCAATCTAATTAATACCTTTTAACTATTTCCTTTTCCTAAGTTTAGACTTAAGAATCCATTAAAAATAATTAATTAAATCTTCTCCGGGTGGAATTTCCCATAACGATTTCTGGGTATTGTAGAATGCATGTATCATAGCCTCTCTACAAAATCTCGAGGCTAGAGAACATCCGATGCTACAAAAAATCAACAATAAAGTGTGTGGACCCTATATATCGAAGCAAATGACCTGTGGTGTCCCAAGTGTCTATGGGGGGCACAAAACATCCTCATGGGTCTCCAAGTGGATCAAAGAATAGAAGCTTGTATCCCATCTGTAAGTGTTGGAAGGATGATGCAATCCCTGATATTGTCTCTCATGGTGAGACACATCCTCATCTAGGTCTTGGATTTGCTGCCAAGTGTGTGGAGCAAGGATGTAGCCGATTGGGCAAGGTGGTCTAGGTGCATCATGATCGTCAAATAAATGGAACAGGAGCAAGCAATGATTGGAACTGAAGGAGCCTATGATGTGGCGATATGCTCTTTGCTATGGTGGAGGCCCATGTCTCTCAACGCTCACACTACAAACGCCAATATGACCCTATGGAGGGCTTGGACCCTGTATAGGGAGACTAAACCCAAGATGAATACCCACCTGCGATCCTGTATAAGATCCAATCGTCCCCTCACCTTCCAGTACAACAGATCATTAGTGCAATTGAGTTAATAAGCTTACAAATCATGTAACCAAGTGGACACTTCATAGTGGCACACCCTTCCATAATGGGCTTTAGAACGTACAAATGTCTCCAAGTTCAAGAAGGAGGTTAATCAAGGATCCTATTAGGTGGTTTCAACCTCTAAGGGGGTGGCATGTCCATGATACATCCATCAAGTGGCAGGTGGAAAGTGGTATAATGATGGAACAAAGTGGGGCATTAGGGGAAAGCTCCAAGTCACATGCCACAATACAAGGGTATCTATAATAAGGGAAACCCACATTTGGGCATATGAATGTAGGAGGGAGCAATTGTGGTACATGAGTTACCCCGACTTTTTTTTTTCCACCCTTCTTCATATGCCCTTTGGCTTTTATTGATTTTCTTTTATAACTGCTCGGGGCTCCAGGGGATGAGAGCATGATGTATAGGATATAACAGTGGATACCCCATTGAGGTTGGGCATTTCATCGCCCACTCGGGGTTGGAACAATCATGGGTTCCTTAATGATGAAAGGGGTTGATATGAGGGACCCTAGGAACCAAGGTGATGGTCATAATGATAGGGGTAGAGTTCATGTTTGGCTTTTTCCCACGTGCTAAATTTGAATGTCCCGAACATATTTTGCATTTTGTGGTACATTTCGTGTTGAGAGTGGCCAAATTTGCTTTTTCTTTTCTTCCCAGCTGCATCAACCTTTGGGGCATCGTTCCAGGCCCAACCTAAGGTGTGGACTAGGGGAGGGAGAAGCTAACTCCTTGTAACTAGTGAACACATGTGGAATCGAATGGGAAATATGGTGAATGGGGTTATAATAAGCAGAGGGGAGTGATGTATGTGGTGTTAGGAAATGGGGCCATGCAACCAAAATCAGGGTTTCCCATGTGGTGCTACCCCTAAAGCTAGTAGATAAAGGATATCCCACAGGACTAGGATACTAGGCTAACCATCAAATTGGACATAGGAGACAAGAGTACAAACCAAGCCCACTCTTTCCGCCAAATCCCCCCAGTAATCCAGGCCCAAAATTGTCCATGATAAGTAAACCAAAATACCCACCTACATAATGAAAAGTCATACCTTCGGGGTTGGAAGGCCCACCTTCAAACAGACCATCATAACAGGGGGGCGAGGGAGCATATGGATAGCTCAGGCGGTGAAAATAGTGGCACATCGAGTTATATGGTGGGGCTACAAGGGCTGCTGGCTACTGGCTGAGGACCATCTAGGCAAAATTTTTCTCCTATGGATACTACCCACAAGTGGTGGGTGACAGGACTTTCAAAAGAAAGAACTTTGAAATTTTGAAATTATAATTTTTTACTCCAAAAGTGATGTCGACCTCCTTGTAGTCAAGTCGGCCTCCTAAAATGCTTAGGTCAGCTCCAGCAATGGATGCATCCATTCGAAATCATAAAAAGCCATATAAAAGCACCAGTTTCATTCCTCCATCAAGCCAAGACAAGCTCGCATCTGCTAAGGTATCTTCGCAAGGTCTGAGGCAACTATTCAGAGGTCTGTGGCTAGAAGCAAAGTTATTTCTGAGGCATCCTATGGTATGGTTCTAAGGAAGTGTATGTCATATATCTGAGGCCAACAAAACATATTTGAGGCCAACAAAGTTCATCCGAGTCCAACAAATATTATATGAGGCATAACAAAGGACAATATAGAGGTGTGACTTAGGCAGGCTAGTGAGAGGAGAGAAAGCATGTCTGAGGCAGATCTGGATGATCATCTTGATGTGTAGACTATGACTTGACTAGGAGGATGGACCATGGACCAGGTGTGACCTAGTTGTTGACTTAGATGTCTCTGTTGAATTGAATAATTCTTTATTGAAAAAGGTTGCTAGGTTTTTCCCCATGAGGGTTTCCCTAGGGTAAATCTTTTGTGTTCTTGTGCATTTGTCTCCTTCTGTTCCTACTGTCTTATGTTCTATATGGTTGATGTTTTCTGTGTAATTATTGAATGATGGAATTAATGAATAAGAATGAGAAGAGACAAAATCATCAAAAATAATTATCAGTAAAGAATACCATGTAAAAATCAACGTCTTTAGGCCTATTTTCTCTAGATACTGTGGTTGCATACAAGCCTCGTTGATTGATCTAGGCTTGAGAAACATCACTTGCTTCCACAGATGTCTGTGCAGACCCCCCGGATACTTGAGTAGTAAATCTAGGTTCTTTGGGGAGATACCTAGCATTATGGCCATCTTTCTAAGTTTTGTGGTGTACCCTTGTACACTTTGCTTGCGCTTCTACCTGAAGTAGTGCCATTGGATCCACTAATCCTCTACATACTCGATAGGGTAAAATTGTGACTTTATGAGGGTTTTAAAGTCCTCTAACTTAGTCACTAGAGGATATCCCTCCAACCTCAAAGTATTTGTGTGGCTTTCCCACCAGGTCAAGGCATGATCCTCTAATTTCAACCACGCAAATGAAATCTTCTATTCATCCTCTATATGATGAACACTGAAATGAAATTCTAATTGATGCAACTAGTGATTTAGCTTCAAAGTGTCAATCTCATCTTGGTACGATTGATATCAACTATCGCTTCCATTTTGAATAGGGTCTGTGAATGGTTCATGGCACTCAAACTGGGTTGATCTTTTTTGGATCCTTTCTTCAACTTGTTCTATTTTTCTTCTCGATCTACTGATCTTCCCTTTGCATTAGAACCCCCCATCTTCTTTGAATAGCCCGAGCTTATTAGTTAGGTATGCTATGAGGAGTTTCATGTTACGATTTATATCTGCAACTTGAGCTTCTAGTCGTGAAAACCTCTCCTCTAGAGGATCACGAGGGTTATTCACAGATTCATTGACCATGGTTGGGGTTTGTGAATTTTGGCTTAGCTGATCTAGATCCCTTGCAAATCTCCAAAATATAGCAAAAGAAATTTGGTCTGATACCAATATGATCCATAAATTGCTGTGAATATTCCATTGGACAGTTTGTCACAATAGATCTGATAAAATTATACTTAAAATCCAAAATCTCCACTATGAGGGTTTATTTCTCTTAATATTTTTGGATTTGTAAATTATATATTTACTGTGTATGCATGCAAATTATAATTATGCTTAAAATAGAGAACAATGAAATTAAAAAACTCACAAACCATGATTGACACTAGACATATCCCGGGAAACCCTTTTGGGAGAAAACTCAACTTGAAGGTGAGGTTCCTCTGCTCTCTTTCTCTGAATAGAAAATGGCTGCGATTACAAAGAAGTAAATCCTGTAGAAAAATTAGGTTTCCCTGTAGCCCCTCCGGTTTTAATATGTTTTGTACCTAAAGTTTAATGCCCACAACCCATTTCAATGTAGCTGATATAAACATAAATATGCATTCAGATAAAACACTGCTAGGCTACCTCTAATCTTTACACACAACTGATAAAATATATTCACACAAGCATGCACACAAATGAACACTTGATTTTTGGTCAATCTCTGACCCTGGGAAAACCAACAAGGGGAGAACCATTCGTGAAGGAGTATGTTATTTGTGTTCAATCTCAGAGAATTTACAACATTTAAATACACAGGGGTACTTGTCTCTCCCCCTAACACTCGTGCCAACCTCCTAGGAAATTGTGTTGCTGTTCTGGAACTTGTCCCACATTTCTAGCACTCTCTGCCTTAGAAATCATACCTCTGTTCAGACTTATCAGCCTCAGAATTGTGCCACAATCAACGCTTTTTCTGCTTGAATTCCAGGCCACTGTCAGTCTTCACTGCTCGGAAATTCGTGTCACAACTTCAGCAATCCCTTTCTTGATTTCGTAGCTGTCTAACCAAGTTTCTCTCCTTGAAACTCATGCTGACTGAACTCTGATTTCTCCTCAATTTCACACCAGATTTCTCTGCACTTAATGTCCTCAAATTTGGGCCTGTTAGGCCTACATTTACTGCACCGACACCTCTCGAAATTTGTGCTGATGCCCTCCAGAATCACGCTGGAAGCTTCCTTGAAATCTGTGTTGAGGAACTACTATAGGTGCCCACTCTTCCTTGGACTACATGTCACCTCCCAACTTAGAAACTTGGTTTGTTGAGTGTTTTTCTTCACTACTGTAGGTTAGCTATCTCAACAACTTCCTTGCTCTAACAAACTCTCCTTCTCTTCTCCTTGCCCTCCTCTAACACTTCACATGAAGAATGAGAGCCTCCTTGCCTTTTCCTTGATGGAGAATCTCTCCACAAACAGAAGCTATTTCAACCTCTCTCCTTGAATCTCGCTCAACCTTCTCTTGAAGCTATCTCAGCCTCCTCTTGAAGCAATCTCGACCTCCCCTTCTCCTCTCCTCTTCTCCAACCTTGCACTTGAAGAATGAATAAGCTCTCCTTGCCTTTTTCCCGTTTTAGTCTCTCCTAATGAAGTGAAGCCCTAACCCTTTAATCAAGGGCTGAGATTAGATCTTAGCTCTCCTTGATTAAGGGTGGAGATCTAATCTCCCATTGAACTCCTTTTCATGTCCCCCATTCATTAAAAGCCTCCCTAGTTACTTTAATGTTGCTTTTGTACCCTGTACCTTTTCCACATAAAGTCACTTTATAAACATAATGTAACTTTAAAAATATAAAGTACCATGTACTTTTTCTCATAAACTCTCTTTAAAACATAAAGTGACGTTAATATAATAAAGTACTTCGTACTTTCGAACCTCATATATTGACTTTAAGTCACATGAATTTAATAACTCATAAAGTCACTTACTGAAAAGGTGTCTCATGTGCTCAAAGGGTCTTGTTGCTACACAAATTAACATGCCTTGTGAAGGGGTGCCTTGCAAGGCCAAGGATAGAGGCACACAACAACACTTGGGACAAAGGCCCACTGTCACCATAGCCTAAGTCCCCTGCTCTTCTCGGATTTTCACCGATGGAAGGAGTCCCCGTATTACTCACTTGTGATAATTTTCTTTATGACAGGTTTGAAGTGAGGTAAGGAAGCTCATTCAATGCAAAGGTTCAACAAAGGTGTGAGCCTTGAGAGAAGTTGGTAGGACTTTCCACGAAAAAACCCTTAATAATATGGCTACATGAAATCTAGGGTTGAGATATAATATATAGGTATATCCTAGGTTAAGGTAGGTGAGGGAAGAGGCAATACAAGATTTACTTCACCGAGTACCAAAATGTTGCCTCAAAAAGTCACCAATTTGAAGGATTAGCTTACTAAGGTTCCCTCTTGATGTGAAAATTAGGGCCTTTGAATTTATGGACGAAATCTAGGTGTATGCCCACCAAATTTTGTGAGGAGGTAGTCCTACACCTCAACTTGATGTTTAGGCCTCTAGATTGGCAAAAACTCTCTTCCCTAGAAATTCACACCAAGCCCTAGATGGGCCTCCTTATCCTTAAAGGGCTGAGAGGAAGAAGAAATTTATGGATTAAAACTACGGTTGACCACCAAGGGACTTGATTAGTGCCTAGAGCATTGCGAGTCTGGAGTCATGGGTGCTTATAATTAGCTAAATTGACCTATAAGGAGGCTGAAAGAGGAAGCCCTAATTACCCCTTTCAACAATTACCTTCTTCAATATTTGTTAATGGAGTTTCATGGATTAAATGCAATCACTATCCACTAGGAACATTCTTTCCACGTCATCAATGAGTAACACGTGCAAAACTTCCCAAGATTACAATTTTGAAAGATATTCAACAAAATAAAGTACTGATTCCTGTCATGAGAACAAATTCCATCCATTAGACATCATTTGCAAGATAATTTCACCATAAAGAGGCACTTACAAGACAATGTAGAGTATATCCATCCATTAACAATACATTAGAAGCTCCAAAAAGATAGCAAATAAGATCCAAACATCAAAGTGCATCCCAAAAAATCCAAATGTCTCCTCTACTGCAGGTCCGAAGTGTTTTATGAGGTTCGAAATCCCAAGTGATGATCTTAAATGAGGTCTCCCTTATTTATACAAGACCTATGAGGTCGAATTTCAAATAAAAAAGGCCCTCTACATGTCTAAAATGCTAAGTAACCCACTCATGGTTACAAGCCAACCATGATAGATTTTAAAATTTAATTTATCTCTCACTAAAGCCCACACAAGGTTGACGTCATGTATGCGAAGAGGCCTAGAGAGGCGTCATTGAGGCCTCTTGTGCTAGAACTTTGGTAGAGGGCCTCAAAATGCACGATGAAGAGGGCGATGTCCACATTATGTTGCAAAAAATCTTTGGGACCCATATTTTGGGCTTGGGGCTCCAAATGGATCTCCAATTGGGTTAAAATAATGTCGATGCTCCATCAATGAGGGCTCAATGGATGACACATGCCCTCCCATGTCTTCGTAGGAAAGACAACCTCCTCTGGGCCTTAGATTAGTTTCCAAGTGTTAGGTGAAATGTGTAGCCGGCTGGGGCATGCTTGTCCAAGTGCAACATCATCTCGAATAACTAGGGCAACGAAAAAGCTAATAATGGTGCCGAAGAATCCCATGGCGTGGAAATCAATGCTTTGCGTGAATAAAATCCCATGGATTTCAACGCTCACCATACAAATGCCATTGTGATCCCCTGGAGGGCTTGGATCCCATATAGGGAGGCCAAGTCCAAGATGAAAACCCACTTGCAATCCAACATAATGTCCAGTGTTGCACCTTTCACCCATTAGGTAAGTTAACATTATGCATCTAAGTGAAACAAACTTGTTATTCATGGGCAAATTGACACTTCAAATGGGGTTTCTCTTCCAAGTTTAAGGGTTTTGTCACGTAATAGTGTTACCTACCTAGGTAAGAGTGGTTAATGAAGGACCCTATTAGGTGGTGTCAACCCCTAAGTGAATGGCATGCCCAAGGTACACCCTTCAAATGGCAAGTGTCATGTGAAATAATGATGGAATGAAGTGGGGACAAAGGGAAGGCTCCAAGCCACATGCCATGGTACAATGGTAGCTATGATGAGGAAAGCCCACACCTTGGGTGTATAAATTAAAGGAGGGAGCATACGTAGATGCATGAGCTACCCCGATCTTTGTTTTTCCACCCCTCTTATGCCTTTTTCTTTTGTATTACTGCACAAAGCTCCCAGGACCAGAGTATGCTTTGTATGATGTGGAAACATTTATTATCCCCTTAAGGTGGGGCATTTCATCGCTCACCAGGGGTTGGGATGCTGTTGAAAAAATTGTAGAGTGATATGAAATGTTAAGATATTCTTTCTTTTCTTTCACAATTTGATTCCTTTTAATGTTGTGTTTGCTGTTATAACTGAGAACTGAATATAGAAAGAATACATCCATGAAACATATACACAAGATCTACCCTGGGGAAACCCAACAAGGGATAAAACCCTAGCAAAAGATCTATTTTATTATGTGGAACAGATAAGAGGATATCAAGTTACTAAATCAAACTAGGAGAGAAGACACCTGGAGAATTTAATGCCTTGGAGTACAACTGAAATTGTCATGCATGGAAGAGATAACTGATGGATCCGAAGCTATAGACCCTTAGCTTCACTTTGATTGCTTTATCTTCACCTCAAGTCAACATACATGGGCTAGATCTGAGAAAGATTGGCACACACCACTGCAGAAAAGTCGATTCTGAAAGCCTAATTTTGAGAGGCTGGATCAGGCCTGAAACTCAGCAGACCTTAAGAGCGTTGAGTGGAAAGGGGAATGCCTTGGTGTCTACTTTCTACTCCAAGTGGAATTTCTAGAAAATCTTCCATGGATCCAAATTTATGAGCTTTTCTTTCTCTGAAACGTTTCTGGAAATTCTGGAAAAATTCTGCAGAAAACCAGTGAGTGAATTTCGTGAGGGACGATCTCCCTTCTCAGACTGGAGCTCCTTGAGTGTTCAGCTTATCGTGGAACGCCTTGGAGTCTACTTCCTAACCCCACTGGAATTTCTCAATTTGGATGCCTGAAGAGAAAGTTATGGTCGATTTAGTAATCGAACCTGTAAACCCTTGCTTGCTGGAAAACTGATGAAAAAACATAATTGCATGTATAGAGTGAAGGTTCTTTGTCATTTTTTATCTTTTTGCTTTGATCCTTCTATAAGATGGATAGGCTTGACTTTTCAAGCTTCTAAAAGTCACTTTTAGGGTTTGCAACTTGACTTCATCAAGTCCTTTCAAGCCTGGTACTTTTTCGACCCACTTTATCTTTTAATTTTACATTGACATAAAAAATACTTTTTCCTTTATAAACTTAGGCTTACATCAAATAAACATTACATGACACTTTTACATCTCTACTGGTCAACTTGACTACGAGTTACAACTTGAAAACACTTTCACATGACTCGACAAGGCTTATACATCATTTACATCATTCTCTCACTAGTATGGTCCATATCACATCATCTGATTTACAACATCATGTTCACACAATAATAAGAAGAGATCTTTTAACCTATGTCACACGGTTCGGGTTCGAATTCGGGTTCGGCAACGATTAAGTTCGATTCGGGTTCGAATTTTCCGATGAGGTTCGTAATGAGGTTCGACATTAGGTTCGACTATACATATTTTTCAATAAATATAAAAATATATGGCATAAATTAATTAAAAATCAAAATCAATTAATAAATTATAAAACTATGAATACAAATTTTGATTAGTAAACACACATGAATAACTTAATCATAGCATGCTCTAATTATAATTTATATCAATGACATTAGTTAAAACTTAAATGTAAACATACATTATACATCATACACCATAGTAGTTTGGAAATACAAAAATGAATCGCATAATTTTCATAATCAAAACATAATTAGAATCACATAAATCAAAACATAATTAGAATTTAAGCACACGAATTACAATTTACAATAAAGCTATATTTCAAAACCATGGAGAACATTTTCAAATTTCAAAATTTTAAAAAGGAGTTTATAATGTCAAAGTAGCTATAATCCATAAAATTCTTCTACAAAATTCAAAAACATAGATTATCTATCATTTGGCCTACTTGCAAGTTTCAAGTTGCAACATCATAAAGCTCTAAATCTCTAAATCATCATAAGCAAATGGCCTAGTAAAGCCACTAGAAGAGTGATCATCAAAGTCATCATTTGACTCATCTAGTGAGTCATCATCCATGCAAATATCATCTTCTTCTGGTATGGACTCAAACAACGACTGAGAGGAACTAGATGCATCTTTAGCCACACTGCTCAAGGCCAACTTCAAATTGCTGCGAACATAAACAAGGTCTTCCAACCTTGTAGACAGTAATTTATTTCTTTTCTTGGACTGAATATGGTTAAAGTTGCTCCAGTTCCTCTCACAAGCAGAAGCACTTGATCCCTGGCTTAAAACACGAATTGCAAAACGTTGCAATTCAGGAGTCTCTGATCCATAAAACTGCCACCATCTCCCTGGCGAAACATTAGGCCTATCCTGTACAGCACTAGTCCTTGCAAACATTCCCTCCTCACACCTGTATGCCCGAAGCTGCTCTCTAATTCTCCTGGATTCTTCTAAATCTGGGACCAACCGTTCAATTGCTTCATAAAGGCCATTCATGACTTCTGCATCATTTGTTCTTTCTATCCCAAAGAGTCTAGGATCCAAATAACAAGCCGCTGCATGCAAAGGGCTATGCAACATCTTCCATCTTTCATCAATCACCTCCCAGATTTCAATGTATTCATTTTCTTCATTATTAAAAGATTTTACAATGGATTCCTTAGCACGATCCATGCCTTCATAAACAAATCCCATGGAAGGGGTATCGCTATCAACCATGCGGAGCATATCAACAATTGGTTCACATACTTTTAAGACCTTTAGAGCATTGTCCCAAAAAGTATTTCCTAAAATCACCTGTTCCAACTCCTTTCCTTTAGCTTCCTTTGAAAGGGCAGAGTTTTCCCAGTCATTGTGGCAAAAAATACCTCTTATACTTGATTTTTCTTCAACTAGCCTTTTGACAGTGATATAATATGTAGCAAATCTGGTTTCACAAGGCCTTAGCAGCTCTCTAGATGTTTTACTCCTGTACAAACTCAAAGTGAGTTGATGGTTGAATATGAAGTGCGCAATTTGTTTCCCCTTCCGAACTGTTTCATTAATCCATGGAAACTTGGCCAAGTCATGCAACAATAAGTCAAGGCAATGAGCAGCACAAGGTGTCCAATATATTTTTCTGAATTTTTCCATGATCAACTTTCCAGCTCCAACACAATTTGAAGCACTATCAGTGACAACTTGGACCACGTTTTCTTCTCCAACTTCAAGAATAGCTTCCTCTAAAATCTTGAAAATGTATTCAGAAGTCTTTTTATTTCCTGATGCATCAACTACCTTCAAAAAAAGTACTCCTCTAGGGCAATGAACCAACACATTAATCAGAGGTCTATGATTCATATCTGACCAACCATCTGATAAAATTGTGCACCCTGTTTCCCTCCAAGAGTCTTTGATCTTTTGCAATCTACTTGTCACTCTTTCTTTTGACCTCTTCAAAAGAGTGGTCCTTATTGTCTCAGAACTGGGAGGGACATAACCTTTACCAAAATCCACAATCATCTTACATGCATTGAGGAAATAAGGACTTCTTGCCACATTAAATGGAATGGCAGATTCAAAGACAATATCAGCTACTGCATCATCAACATCTTGCTTCTGCTTGGGCTTCCAAAGAGAATTTAATGTTGCTGTCCCACCAGATTTACTGCTCTTTGGCTGAGATGAACTTCCAATGCCAACCATGCTCGAGGAGAGTGAGGAGAATGAGCCATAATTCATTTCAATTTCTGTTTGAATACGCTGCCTTTTCTTTTCTTTCACCTGCTTGACATTCTTCAATTTATCATAATCTTTTTGAAGTATCTCCTTGAGCTCTGGAGACACATTCTTGCAACCATCAACACCACCTCCTTTACCATTAGAGATAGACAGCAAATGGTCCATCACTCTAGTTAAAGACCCAACAAACTCATCATTGCAGAGTTTGCATTTAAGATGTCTTCCACTAGACCCATCCAATTTCTCCACATATTTCCATGCTTCTGCTATTGATTTTGGAGGTGCCATTGCAAGTATTTCTGCAATTTGTTTGCACACTATAATTAAAATTTAAATAAATGAAAAAAATTATAAAATAAAATACAAATAAGCCACAATTTTAAACTAACTGAATTTTGAAAGCATTAGTGGAAAACTTAATTAAATAGATGATAAGAATTATAAAATAAAATACAAATAAGCCACATTTTTTAAATTTAAACTAACTGAACTAGTAAAGAGATGGGCAAAAATTCAAAGGGATTGCCATGGATCATCATATCCGTATGTTATTATTTCAATTTTCAGAGGTAAGCATATCGTCTATTTACATTCATGATTTAAAAAATGTTATTGTTTTTATTTATTATTTATAATTATTTTTTAAAAGTAATTAAAAATGTTATCGTCTATTGTTTTTATTATTTATAATTATTTATATCTTAAAAAGTCAAAATGTCAAATTGTATTACTAAATTTAATAAAAGTAACCAAAACTCAAAACAATTAAAGTAGGATTTTTTTTATTCATATAATTATTTGTCATTCAGAAATGAATTCAATATCTTGTAATAATAGGCCTTGATATCATGGAAAAGAAACAAGCATCTGCTCTTCCAAGCATTTTGGAGTCATTAAAGTTATAAACTTATAAGTGGAAGCAATCTCTTTGGAATTTCGGTTAGAAACATAGCAGAGAAACGAGATATTTATGAGCAGATAAAACAACTCAAAGACTTTGAGAACAATATGAAACCATTACCAAACATGTCACTATAAGCAACCAAGACTTGATGCATTCAGAGTCCAGACCTACGACCCCTATATAGACAATTTCCATTTCATCATAAAAAATAATACTGGTGGGAACAAGTCTTAAAGTGGGGTTTTGTGGCACACTAGATAAACCTAATGAGTTTTGTTCAGATGAGAAGGTCATACAGCGTCTAAAAAATCCATAATTCAAAGATTGTGAAGGAAAACTGAATTCTAACAACCTTCAATAGCTCACATTTCTCTTATGTAGGTAACATGCAAGTTCTCTGAGCTTGGGAAATATAACTGATAAGAAAGGTCTAGCTCCAAATATAAATTAGTATTCGCAAAGTGTAAGGCAATAGGATAGGACCGTGTATAAAAGAAGAAATCCCATTCTGAGATACAAAATGCTCTCTCTTTCTATCAATCACATTTATCTAGCAGTCAAACCCAAGCTTCAGATTATGCAAGATTACATTAACTTGAGAAAATAAATAACACTGACAGTTCAATCTAAACCTGCCCATTTTTTAAGTTCAATCTAAACAACTATTGTGTGAAGGATTATTTTGTAACAGTGAGATGCATACAAAAGTCACGCAGTTCCACCTCAAGATTTTATGACCCACAGCTACAGTTAAAATTGCATGACCAAACTTATCAGAGTTGCAGGTGCAACCTTGTAGGTGAAGCCTGAAGGTGTGGGTGTGGATTGGACATCAATGCTGCCAATTATTCAGCACCATCAAATTTACAAAAATATATATAGACATAAAACACCTTCATATGTTTGAGTCAACGGGTTACTTTGAAGCTTACGCCCCTATTTTGAGATGCCTTCAACGGCCAGAAATGAAAGAGCTTCCTTTCTTGGAGCACTTTTTGTCATTACAACCCCAAGTTATGGAGCCGGGTTATCTGAAAAAAAGGCTAATGAAAGATGCATATGATTTAGGATGTGTATTTCCTAAGATCGAAAATTGTTTGGGCAGAAGCACACTCAATATCTTGCAAAAATGGCCCCACTGGAATTCTTCCTTGGATGAAAGTCAGATGGAAGCCGTGAAGCATGGCCTCACAAAGAGGCTAGCGATTATTCAGGGCCCTCCGGGAACTGGAAAAACTTACGTGGGCTTAACCATTGCTAGGATTCTCCTTTCTAATATCCAGTGCGGTCCTATTCTGGTCATCTGTTATATACTAATAATACTCTGGCACATACATAGAGATCAAATAAAATCTAAGGAAAAATTCAGACGCAGAGAAAATATTCTGTAGACAGAATACGCACGCAGCTTCAACCATTTTCTAAAGTATATGCAGCGTCAAGCAGATGAAGAAAAGTATAAGCGGTTTTGGGGAGGCTCAGGGATAATGTATGAATGAAATAAGGTCAACCGTCAAACTGCTACTGTAAATACTAAATACTACAGTGAGTCGTGACCAGTCAATGCCATGAATATCGCTGTGAATATTTGATACTAACCTTAGACCTGTCGGCGTGTCGCTCGATCGTCCTGCCGCCTGCGTGATTGAAATTTGCAGCAAACAATGACTGCTGACTGAACACTGAACACCACGGTCCACTCAACGCTGAACACTCAGAACTCCTCGACGCTGCAAGTTGCAACACTCCTCGACAGTCGACTCCACAACCAAACTAACACACCGCAACAGCGCTTGCTCGAAGTTCAAACACGAGATAAATCATAAAACACGAATTTGCTTTGCCTGATAAATCACGCAGTCACTATTAAATAATGAATCCAACATGATACATCATCGGATCATCTCATGGGCCACGATGGCAGGAAGTGAAAAGTGGCGGGAAGAGAAACCACTCCGACCAAATCCGCCCACTATTTTTTTAAAACCATTCGGACCAAATCCGCTGGAACAAAAACCTTAAATTTATTAAAAATCGAACCTAAACGAATTTTTTCCCTTCAGGTTCGAATTCGACGTTGAGGTTCGGCTTTAATATTCAGCTTGAGGTTCGACTTGAGGTTCGGCTTTCAGGTTCGCCGAACCTGAACGAATATGAAATTTTTTTTGAGGTTCGCCGAATTTCGAACCTCAAGGTTGAAATTCGCCGAACCCTGTGACATAGATTTTAACTATGTGATCTTCTAGCTTTTCAATCAATGTCGTAGTTTAGCTTCCTAGGAGTGATCAGTTCCTAGGTAAGCATCATCACAACCTGATAAAGAGGCTATCACACATAACAGTCTTAGCTTCATAGGAGTCCACCTGATTTGGCTAGACCACATCTTGATTTTGCATATAGCTCACAAGATGTGCTACCTAGGATTTTGCACTAGTGTTTCACCAAGTCCATGGATTTGATACTAGGCCTCACCAGATAGTCTTAACCTGGATTTGTCCTGATACTTCACCATCTCCATGGGTTTGGTATCAGTCACCACCAAGGTTCTTAGCAAGTTTCCATGCCTTGATTTATTGCAACTCACAAGACACAGTCATATGTTCTCATCTACCTTGGTAGCTCACCTCAGGGGAGAGAATGACTCTTGAAGTTGCCATTTTTAACACTCCCTCTCAGCGAGAGAGGAATTCTCAACAACCCCAAGTTTGCTCCACAAGTGCACGAACTGTTGAGGAGTCAAAGGCTTGGTCAGGATGTCCGCAACCTATTTAGTTGTTATTACATACTATATCTTGATTATATTTTTTTGGACCATTTCACAGACATGATGATACCTTGTATCAATGTGCTTCGTCTTATCATGAAAGACGAGATTCTCAGCTAGCTTTATACAACTTTGGTTGTCACAAAATATTATTGTAGTCTCCAGGTGATTTGCCTGTATGCAGGAAACCAACTTCCTTAGCCATACAACTTCTTTGCATGCTTCACTAGTAGCAATGTACTTTGCTTTGTTGTACTAAGTGCAATTGTCTCCTGTTTCTTACTGGACTAGGAGATCATACCAGATCCCAAGCTGAAGCAATAACCTGTGGTGCTCTTTTTGTCCACTAGACTTCTAATCTAGTCTGAGTCTGCAAAACCATGCAGCAATATACCACCACCTGCTGAGTAGCTTAGACCATGACTAATGGTCCACTGTAGATATCTCAGAATGTGTTTACTTGCTACCTAGTGTCTCTGTCTAGGATCGACCATGAATTGACTCAATGCACTAACAACATATGCAATATCAGGCCGAGTATGAACCAAATACAGAAGCGATCCAATTAGCTTCCTGTATAATGTGGGATCCACTAAATCTGCACCTGTACTTTTCTCATGAAGCTTCTTCATATTTGTTATCATTGGTGTTGTCATGCTTTTACAATCAAGCATCCCGAACCTATTTAGGATATCCACTGTATACTTTCCCTGAGACAGAAATATCTCTCCTTCTCTTTGCCATACTTCCAAACCTAGGAAGTAATGCAATTTTGCTCAGGTCGTTCATTTTGAATCTTTCTGTAAGTTCTTTCTTGCACCAGCTTATCAAGCTGTCATCTCCTGTCAGGAACAAATCATCAACATATAAAACCAGGATGATAGGTTGATTCCTAATAACCCTTAGATACAATTTTGGATCTGCATCACTTTTTGTAAAGCCAAGATCTTTCAAGAAGTTGTCCATGCTATCATACCACACCCTTGGTGCTTGCTTAAGACCATATAAAGATTTTCTGAGCCTGCAAACATGTGAGTCCTTTCCATGAAATATAGAACCATCAAGTTGTTCAACATAAACTTCTTGTTCTATATAACCATTCAGAAAAGTAGTTTTGACATCCCTTTGTTCAAGTTTCCAACCAAAAATAGAAGCTAAGGAGATGATAGTTCGAATTAAAGTATACTTGGTAACCGAGGCAATGTTTCATAATAATCTATGCCTTCTTTTTGTGAGAACACCTGGGCTACAAATATGGCTTTATGTTTTTCTATGCTGCCATCTGCAACATGCTTGATCTTATAGATCCACTTTGATGATACAACAGATTTGTCCTTTGGTCTAGGAACCACTTCCCAAACTTGATTTTTCATGATAGAGTTATATTCTCCTGACATAACATCTTTCCATACTTGTGACTAATCAACTTCTTCAAAAGAAGCAGGTTCTAACTCACTAAGTTTATTCACAAGTGCAATGTACCCCCCATAACGAGCTGCCTTTCTACTTTTTCTGAAAGTACCTACAGGAGCAGCTATTTTTTTGAACTCTTGGATTATTTCTTTCAACCAGGCATGTATTATTTTCACAGGAGGCTCTTCAAGGCCTCGTTCCAGTGACTCAGGAGGGTCAAGAGGGAGATCATGATCTTCCTCCCTCTGATCATCTAAACCTTGACTTTCTTCAGGAGGAGAGAGAGGAGCTACATCAGTTTCTGTAGGGAGTTCCTTTGCCTTTCAAAAAGCAACTTCCTCATTGAAGGTGACATCCCTACTGACCTCTATCTGTCTTTGACCAGGGAAATAAATTTTGTAGGCTTTGGAGGTTTCACTATAACCGACAAAAACTCCTTTTCTACCTGAGTTTTCGAATTTTGATCTTTTATCTTTTGAGACATGGACATAGACAGGGCACCCAAATACTCTAAGGTGACTGACATCAGGTTTCGAACTAGAAAAGAGTTCCTCAGGAGGCTTCAGCCCAAAGTGAGATGGGGAGTTCTTGGTCATGCAACATGGCTTTGGCTGACTCACATATGGTTCTGTTTTTCCTTTTAGCTACATCATTTTGCTGAGGTGTATAAGGGACTGTCAATTGTTTTCTTATGCCATGTTCTTTACATAAATCATCAAGTTGTTTTGACACATATTCACTCGCATTGTTTGACCTAAGTGATTTGATTTACTTTTTTGACAGATTTTCGACTTGGGCTTTAAATTATTTAAACTTGACAAAGGTTTCATCTTTTGATTTCAGGAAGATCCAACATTTTCTAGAGTAATCATCTATAAATGTCAGAAAGTAGAGACAGCCAGACAAAGATAAGCTAGACATGGGAACACATACATCAGAATGAACAATCTCTAATATGTCTTTTGTTCTTGTTTCACTTTTACTACAAAGGTTTTCTAACATTTTTACCCAAAAGACATCCTTTGCAAATTTCCTTTTCAAAAACTAAAATAGGGGGCATGCCACTTACCATTTGCTGTAGATCTGGGAGAGCCTTGTGGAAGAGATGTCCGAATCTCCTGTGCCACAGTTCGCTGCTACTGACAATAGTATGCGCAAGTGCCTGAATAGGCTGTCCAGATAGAAGGTAGAGTCCATTTGAACCATAGCCAATAATCTCTGCCTCGTCATGCCCTTTCTGCTTTGGCCACATCATGACCTGTCTATCTGAAAATGTCACTGTGCTGCCCTTGGCCTCAAGAGCTGATACTGAGATGAGATTCTTCTTCAAGTCCGAGACAAGAAGAACTTCTTGGATATGCAACAAGGATCCAGATGCCAACCTGAATGTAACTGAGCCAACTCCCAATATCCTGTGCGCTGAGTTGTCCCCCAACTCAACCTTCATATTGAATGACTTATCCTTATATTCTGAGAGTAATTCCTTGTTGCCTGTCATGTGAGTAGAGGCCACACTGTTTATCAACCATTCATCCTCTCTAGCTGTTAGAGACCCTATCAATGCTGAGACAAAAAGATATTCTCTTTGTGAGGTTCCTTCTTGAGGAACTTGCTTGTCTTTCCTTTTCTCTTCTTCTGTTGCCGCAGAAGCATAAAGCTTCTCTTTGTTGTTGAAGGTTTTACCCTGGATCTGCAATCCTTTTCCATATGCCCAACTTTATTACATTTGAAGCATCTGAACTTGGAGGAGTCAAAACTCTTCCCTTTAAACTGAGGCTTGAAGGTCTCCTTTGGAACTTCCCTTGGATGAATTCGAGGAGGAGCATTCGACTTCTTGAAGGAGGGCCTTCTCCCTCTCTTCCGGAAAGTAGCTGCAAGTGCATGAGCCTCATCTTTAGAGGAGGCTTGTCGAACCATGTTTTTGCTTTCCTCTTCTGTGCAATCATTCCATAAAGTCTCAAATGAAGGTTCTTCCTTCCTTCCATTAACACTAGAAAGAAAGGTGTTCCAGGAGGCAGGCAAGCGATCATAGATGGCCTGAACTAAGTCATCATCATCCACCTTAACTTTGAGTACAACCAACTGAGCTCTGATCTGTTTGATCTTCGAACAAAATTCCCCTACTGATTCGCCCTTTTCCATCTTAAGGAATTTCAGCATGTGTTTCAAATACCTCTTTTGACTTGTAGATGTCCTGTCATACAATTGAGTAAGGGAGTCCATGCACTCCTTTGGTGTCATATCTGTAGTCATGACACTCATCACTGAATCCTTGACTGAGCCAAAAATAAATCTCTTAGCCTTGGCCTGGTTCCTTCTGAAGGTGGCTCTGTCAATGACATTCTCAGGCTTAGGAGGATTAGTTTCAATGAACCTCAAAAGATCATGCTCTTGGAATATATTGAGGATTCTCATCTTCCAAACATGGAAGTTCGAGGACCCCTCAAGTCGATCTTCCTTGTCCAAACCCTGCAAATACCAAGATCATACACCCTCTCTACAATGTAATATTCCCAATTAGCTTTGCTAATTGGAATATTGCATTTTTGTGTTATTTTGCTGCTTTAGATAGGAATAATAAATAAAGTGAGAAATAAGAGGGGTCACCTCACTTTATAATAAAGTGTTCTTTTTCCTAGTAGCTTGACGTTGTAACTTAGAGAGGGGGCCTTGGGGCCACGTGGATATGATGGAGGATACATAAGGTTAACCCAAGGTAAACTGCGCAGATCCAGGGTGAGTTGAGTTTTGGAGGGAGATTGGTGTTATAAAAGGAGAGGCTCTCACCTCATTTGATCATTCATGATTTGATATTCTTATTGATAGTTGGACTCTTGTCTGCTTCAGCACGCCGGTTGTTTAGTCGGTCTGCAGCACTGTTTAGTGCACGAGTGTCTCCGGTCGGAGATCTCACCCTTAGCCTCGGGGGACTTCGAGTGCCTGCCCTGGTAAGGTTTTTCTGGTTTCACCCTTAGCTTGGGGGGACTTCGAGTGCCCGCCCTAGTGAGTTTGTTACGAGTACACTTTCGGTTCCGGCGGTGAAACGAGCGGCAATTTACGAAGTATATCGAGGAGGAGAAAGCCCTCTTGTGTTGCGCGCGAGAGAAGAGGAGGAAGCTGGAGTTACGGAAGGAGAAGGACGATCATACGGAAGGAGGATATTTTGTGCCTTTCGGGGGGAGGACGGTGTCCAAGGAGGGCCATGATACCCGGTCTGGCGAGAAACGGTGTCTTGGGAGGCGAGAAGGGCCCATTGATCTGCCCTAGAGTGAGGACGGCTGTCATTTACGGAGGTAAGGGTTGCAGATCTGAAGGTTTATTGCTAGATCCAGTTGTGGGAAGGATAGATCTTGCAGATCTAGTCTTGTATGTTGCAGATCTAGTATTGTATGTTGCAGATCTGGAGGTTTAGTACTAGATCCAGCTGGAGGAGTGACAGATCCGAGGAGATATTGATAGATCTAGCCCAGATCTGAAGGAATAACACCAGATCTAGCCCTAGAGGCTGTAGATCTGAGGAGATAGTTCCAGATCTAGTATAGATCTGAGGGTTTGGCATCAGATCTGATATTGGAGGACGCAGATCAGGAAGGGAAGGACGCAGATCTGATTGGAGGCTCCAGATCCATCAGGAGAAACGCTTGAGGAGCAGGCTATTGTGAGAGGGGCTCATCAGCGTTTCCAGCATTCTGTAGCAGGTTCATCTGTCTGGAGGATTGAGGGCCTTGTGCTTCACCTGTTTCCTGCGCTGTCACTAGCAGATACAGCGTTTTCCAGTAGAGAGGGTTTGCAGCTAGAGATCAGCCAGTACCAGCGCAGTTCATCTCCAGAGCAGCTAGGACGCTGTCTTTATTACAGCCATTTCCTTGTATGGGAGGGTCATCACTTGCCTAGGGCAAGGATAGGTGCACTGATTCTGATTTATTTGTACTTCTCTCTATGTACTTTCTGATTAATAAAATGGCTCAGTTTCTGGTATTACATGTGTCATGATTCAGTGATCTGGTTCAGCATTGCATTTTCTATATCTGTCTGGCATATTTCTGTTATATTACTGGTTATTCCCCTTTGGGGATATTACAGTGGTATCGGAGCTTAGATCTGGCTCAGCCTGTGGTGCTAGCAATCTATGGCACCTAGGGGTCGCCCCACTCTCCTCGGGGGAAGCGATTCTGATTCAGAGGCAGAACGGAGGAATCCAATGGAGGCCATATTGTCAAAGTGGACGGAGAAGTTGACTGAGAGGATGGATGCAAAGATGGATGCATTCATGCAGGAGGTAACTAAGAAGGTTGCAGAAGGGACGCAGAAAGAGCCCCTTAGAGTCTTTCAGGTAGGGGAAGGATCGGGAGCGTCTAGTTGCATACCAGATGCTATTCCCATTGGGACAGCGCAGAAAACCGATTCCATGGACACGCGACCTACCATGCCTACTTTCCCGGTAGAGGAAGTGGAGCAAACGGCATCAAGAGATGAGGGTCCCGATCTTCATGCAGTTTGGTTTGCAGATTGGCGAAGCCTGGGGCAGGAATTCATGGATGCTCTCCCTTTCAATCAATATCTGCAGTTCCGAAGCGGCAGTAAGCCTCATGATCGAAATAAGGGACGGGGTTCCCACCGTGGTAGTAACCGTGCAGCCAGCAAATTTCATTTGCCGATGTTTGATGGGTCACCAAAGACCACAGCCAGGTCTTGGGTGGAGAAACTAGACCTCTATTTTCAGCTTAACCAGATGCCAGAGAAGGAGGCCATTAAGATGGCTGCATTACACCTAGAGGGTGAGGCCCAGAACTGGTGGTTTCATGGGTTGACAACACTGGGACATTCCACAGTGACTACATATGCGGAGTTCACCAGGAGGGTGGTGAAACGTTTTGATCAGAAGGACCCGGATCAGCCTTTCCTCGAGCTGACCAAGCTCAAACAGACAGGTAGTGCAGAGGCGTACATCTCAGACTTTTTGAGGGTTTCAGTGATGGTACCTGACATATCAGCAGCTCGGTTGATCACGATGTTTGTAGATGGGCTGTCAGAACCACTTCGTGGTCTAGTCCGGTCAAACAAACCGGCTACCCTTCAGGATGCTATCAGTAGGGCCCGCGACCTACAAGATGTCTTGCCTAGGACTCGGCCACCTTATCCCCAGAGACAGGCTTTTCAGCCTAAGGGTAAGGACACGAGGGTTCCGCCTCCCAAGGCGAATCCCGGACGAGGACAGTATGATGATGAGGCTAGGAGAGAGCTGAGACGGAAGCGATTGTGCTTCACCTACCAGGAGCCATGGGCACCAGGACACAAGTGCACAGCAGGGAAGGCACATTTCATAGAGGTCTTCTCCGAGGGCAGTGGAGAAGAGGATGAGTTGGATGATGAGGAGGCAGGAGAGTGTTATGCAGCGCAGAGTGCTTTACCGCCACCGCCACCCGATGCAGGAGAGGCATCATTTGCACCTACTGGGGGAGCTCTAGCAGCATTACGAGGAGTCCCCAAGTATCTGACATTGCGCGTACGTGGGACAGTGCGGGGACAGCGTGTCTCAGTTCTAGTTGACAGTGGGGCCACCCACAATTTCATCGATGCCCAGATGGTCGCACGGAGAGGCATACCCACGGAGAGCTTTGATGGGTTTCCTGTTTTGGTCCCAGGAGATCAGACCATGGCTTGTGCTCGATATGTACCAGAGTTATCAGTGACGATGGGCACCTATACTTTGACTGATCACTTCTTTGTGGTGGACATTCCGGACACCAATGTGATATTGGGAGTGCAGTGGCTTATCACTCTGGGGAAGGTCACAACAGATTGGAAAGCCTTGGAAATGGAGTGGGATGATCCCAAGACGGGGAGGCATGAGAAGATCCGAGGACAGAACACATATCCGCCCCAGACAGTATCGGCACACAGCATGGATGCGACATTCCGCAGGGGAGATATAGAGTGGGCGGTCGAGTTGCGGGCTTCAGAGATAGTAGATACGGGAAGGGCGGTGCACCCTGATCTACAGACTCTTCTCGACAGGTATGCAGTAGTTTTTGGAGACATTCCACCAGGACAGCCACCAGATCGGGGGTTTGAGCACACGATCGAGTTGGAGCAGGGGATACAGGCAGTGATCACCACCCCTTATCGGCATCCCAAGGCCTATCGGGATGAGATAGAGCGGGCCATTCAGGAGCTGCTGGCCCTTGGGCACATCCGACCCAGCACCAGTCCTTTCGCTTCTTCAGTAGTGCTGGTGAAGAAGAAGGACAGCACATTACGCATGTGCATTGATTACAGGGCTCTGAACAAGAAGACCCTGAAAAACAGGTACCCCATTCCCAGGATCGATGAGTTGATGGACGAGTTGAGAGGAGCACGATTCTTCTCAAAGATTGATTTGAGGTCCGGGTACCATCAGATACGCATGAGGGAACAGGACATTCCCAAGACTGCTTTCAAGTGTCATTATGGGCACTTTGAGTTTCTGGTTATGCCATTTGGACTGACCAACGCACCTGCCACTTTTCAGTCTTGCATGAACCATATCTTCAGGGATCATCTGAGGAAGTTCGTGCTAGTTTTCTTTGATGATATTCTCATATATAGCAGGACCTGGGAAGAGCACCTCCAACACATTGAGACGGTTTTGCGCATTCTGGAGGAGCAGCAGTTCTTTGCCAAACTCTCCAAGTGTGAGTTTGGGTTGACAGAGATGTTGTATTTGGGACACATCATAGGAGTGGACGGAGTGCGAGTCCATGACGAGAAGATCCGGGCTATCAGGGACTGGCCCGAGCCGCGGAATGTGACAGAGTGTAGAGGGTTCATTGGTATCTGTACTTACTACAGGAAGTTCGTCAAGGGCTTCTCACAGCTTGCTGCACCCCTCACAGAGCTGACGAGGAAGGGGGCATTCAGTTGGACGGATGCCGCCCAACGAGCTTTTGATAAGCTCAAGGAGGTGATGAGTAGTTGTCCGGTGCTGGCATTGCCCGATTTTACTCAGCCCTTTATCCTGGAGTGCGATGCATCGGGGGAAGGGATTGGAGCAGTTTTGATGCAGGAGGGTCATCCGATTGCATTCGAGAGCCGGAAGCTCCTTCCACATGAGAGACTTTATCCTATCTATGATAAGGAGATGTTGGCCATCATGCATGCATTGGCCAAATTCTGGCAGTACTTGGTAGGCGGCAGATTCAGAGTCAGGACAGATCATAACAGCCTGAAGTACTTTCTGGAGCAGAAGCAGTTACAGGAGAGGCAGCAGAAGTGGATCAGCAAGATCCAGGCCTACGATTTTGACATAGAGTATGTCAAAGGGAAGAAAAATGTGGTAGCAGATGCCCTTTCCCGTAGACCAGCCACATTATCCCTCATGAGCTTGGACGCTGATTGGAAGGCTCGACTACTGGTTGAGTATTCCAAGGATAGATTTGCATGCGAGGTGTTGGATGGACAGGTAGCAGATAGCAGATACAGGGTGGCAGATGAGGTCATCTATTACAAGGATCGGATCTTCTTGACTGAGGGATCTCAGCTCAAGGAGAAGATACTCCATGCCTCTCATGATTCACCATTGGCGGGCCATCAGGGGTTCACCAAGATGTACAGGGCCATCCGGGAGAGATTTGCATGGAAGGGCCTCAAGGAGGACGTACTCCAGCATGTCAGGGAGTGCGAGGTTTGCCAGCGGAACAAAGGGGAGATGAACCATCCCGCGGGGTTGTTACAGCCGCTTCCCATTCCTGAGGGGAAGTGGGAGAGTGTCTCGATGGACTTCATCACGGGTTTGCCCACAGTGCAGGGCAAGGACTGCATCTTCGTAGTAGTTGGCCGGCTAACGAAGTATGCTCACTTCTTTGCCATTTCGGCACACTACACAGCAGCACAGGTGGCAGAGTTGTTTTTCCGGGAGGTTTTCAGATTGCATGGTCTACCCAAGACCATTGTTAGTGACAGGGACAGCCGCTTTATGGGTGGATTTTGGCAGGAGCTCTTTCGACTAGTAGGAACTGAGTTGACACCGAGCACCAGCTATCATCCCCAGACGGACGGGCAGACAGAGATAGTTAACAAGTGGCTGGAGGGCTACTTGCGTAACTACGTCAGTGGGCAGCAGCGAGCATGGCTGAAATGGCTACATCTGGGCGAGTACTGCTACAACACAACCCATCATATGTCTATCGACATGACACCGTTTTATGCGTTGTATGGATATCATTCCTTGTCTTTTGTGGATGTGATGTTTGGGGTTAGCAGGGCTCCACGAGCCAAACTATGGATCCAAGAGAGCCAAGACATCCTTCGGACTCTCAAGGACAACATAGCCACCGCACAAAATCAGCAGAAATTATATGCAGACAGGGACCGAGTGGAGAGACACTTTGAGGTAGGGGATTTGGTCTACCTGCGGTTACAGCCATACCGCCAGTCTTCACTCAAACAGAAGGGGGCAGAGAAGCTTAAGCCTCGTTTTTATGGACCATACGGGGTGATTCGTAGGATCGGACAGGTTGCATATGAGTTGGAGTTGCCCCAAGGCAGCCGGATTCATAACATTTTCCATGTATCATGCCTGAAGAAGGCACTGGGCCAGCATGTGACAGTCACCGGGGAGCTACCTCCGACAGATGATGAGGGGCACTTAGTATTACAGCCGGAGGCCATTATTGACACCAGGGAGAGACAGCTGCGTAGCAGGAAGATCAGAGAGTTCCTGGTGAGATGGAAGAATCTGCCAGATGAGGATGCCACTTGGGAGGATGAGAAGATCTTGCAGCATCCCTCACTTCAGTTGCTTGAGGACAAGCAACGTTTTTCCGGGGGAGACTGTAATATTCCCAATTAGCTTTGCTAATTGGAATATTGCATTTTTGTGTTATTTTGCTGCTTTAGATAGGAATAATAAATAAAGTGAGAAATAAGAGGGATCACCTCACTTTAGTCACCTCACTTTATAATAAAGTGTTCTTTTTCCTAGTAGCTTGACGTTGTAACTTAGAGAGGGGGCCTTGGGGGTCCACGTGGATATGATGGAGGAGACATAAGGTTAACCCAAGGTAAACTGCGCAGATCCAGGGTGAGTTGAGTTTTGGAGGGAGATTGATGTTATAAAAGGAGAGGCTCTCACCTCATTTGATCATTTCATGATTTGATATTCTTATTGATAGCTGGACTCTTGTCTGCTTCAGCACGCCGGTTGTTTAGTCAGTCTGCAGCACTGTTTAGTGCACGAGTGTCTCCGGTCGGAGATCTCACCCTTAGCCTCGGGGGACTTCGAGTGCCTGCCCTGGTAAGGTTTTTCTGGTTTCACCCTTAGCTTCGGGGGACTTCGAGTGCCCGCCCTAGTGAGGTTTGTTCCGAGTACACTTTTCAGTTCCAGCAGTGAAGCAGCAGCAATTTCTGAAGTATATCTGAGGAGGAGGAAGCCCTCTTGTGGCTGCGCAGAGGAAGAGGAGGAAGGACGCTGATTCTTGAAGGAGAAGGACGCTGTCTCATCTGGAAGGAGGACGCTGTGCCTATCAGGAGGGGAGGACGCTGTCCAAGGAGGACGCAGTTCCAGTCTGGCAAAGAAAACGCTGTTTGGGAGGCAGAAGGATGCTGTCTAGCCCTAGAGTGAGGACGCTGTCCATTTCTGGAGGTAAGGGTTGTAGATCTGAAGGTTTATTGCTAGATCCAGTTGTGGGAAGGATAGATCTTGCAGATCTAGTCTTGTATGTTGCAGATCTAGTATTGTATGTTGCAGATCTAGTATTGTATGTTGCAGATCTGGAGGTTTAGCACTAGATCCAGCTGGAGGAGTGACAGATCTGAGGAGATATTGATAGATCTAGCCCAGATCTGAAGGAATAACACCAGATCTAGCCCTAGAGGCTGTAGATCTGAGGTGATAGTTCCAGATCTAGTATAGATCTGAGGGTTTTAACATCGAATGCGATATTGGAGGGCAACGGATCGGCGGGCGAAGGACGGGTCGATTGGAGGCCGGATCCATCGAGGAGAGACGCGATTCGGAGACGGCTATTGTGAGAGGGCTCATCGGCGTTTCCGACGATGCGCGCGAGGTTCATGCATGCCGGAGGATTGAGGGCCTTGTGCTTCCTTTGTTCTGCGCGCTATCACTCGCGAGACGGCGTTTTCCCGATGAGAGGGTTTGCCGAGTTAGAGATTATTTGATGCCAGTAGCGAGTTCATCTCGGGAAGCGACTAGGGTGTCCTTGCTATGACCATTTTCTTGTATGGGAGGGTCATCACTTGCCTAGGGCAAGGATAGGGTGCAACGATTCGGTTGTTGTACTTCTCTCTATGTGCTAGAAGTTAATAAATGGCTCGGTTTACGGTATTACATGTGTCATGATTCGGTGATACGGTTCGACATTGCATTTTCTATATACGTACGGCATGTTGCGACATATTCTTTGATTTATTCCCCTTTCGGGATATACACATATTGTGAGAAGGACACGACGAGGAAAATGTGGACGTCTGTCGACCACTTGCCGGGGAACTTTCATCCCGGCGGAAGATGTTGTGAGAATCGGTTGAGAATTGTTTCCAGGATGCGAGAAGGAGAGAAGTCGGCCCTTCCTTGTCAAATTACAAGCGATGCGAGATCGACTGGCTTAAAGTAGGGGCTACCTTAGGATGGTGGATGGTCGAGGCCCACTTGTGAATGTGATGCGAAGATTGAAACCTTTGTCAGGTATTTTGGGTAGGGCCGCTCTTCCAAGCTAAGGAGGAGATGTGGGCAGCTCTTCGACAAGAAGAGATCAAGCTTGATCAGCGGACCAAGGCGGAGAGCGGCGGCAAAGGGATCAAAGTCAAGAAGGAGAAAAGGAAAGGAATGCGGCTCTCGCATCTAAAGAGACGACAGACGGCCCGAGAGAAGGAAGAAAAAGGACCTCTCGAAGGTCAAATGTTTCAAGTGTGGGGAAATGGGACATTGCCACACAGAAGCTGAAGGGCAAAGAAGAATACGACTCGGCCCACTCCGGCTGAGGCGATAGGGATGATGATAATGGATGCGCCGCCCAGGTGCTCACGCACATAGAGAGTGGGGGGCGATATGGAGTTGTAGATTGGATCTACGGTGAAGGCGAGGATCTGAAATTGCCCAAACTCTTAGATAACATACGGCTATGGAGCCCTTAATGGCGGTAAACGGAATGATAGGAGTCGGATAGTTGACGAGGATAATGGAGCGATAATGCAAGAGCTAGGCGCCAAGGGTACGAAGACGGCGTGAAGCGGCCGACAACGGCGCAATGCACGGTGGTGCGAGCGACGGCGGCGCGGTAGCATCAAAGGGTCAACGCAAATTAGCGAGCAAAGGAAGCTACACCATCGAGGTGCATCCAAATTGACTATATGTCATGTTTAGAATGTTTTGCCAGTTACTCAACTCTCGGCCAGGCGATTTGCGATTACGAGTTAGCGATGGCGGTGCTATGGCGGCAAGATGATGTAGCATATTGAAAAGGGAGTTGCGGGGCACGGATGTAGCAATGTCAATCGCGGTGACATGGGCAGCAATACGGATAACGACAACGCGATGGATGAGGGCGATAGTCGAGCATCGGCAGTATGAGAGGACGGAAATGTCATGGATCAAGGTGATAACTTAGAGGTGAGAAGTATTGCTAGAGCACATTCCTCGCCTGAAGGAGCGTTGATTTTGGGTAACGCCGGATGTGCTCTAGCTCGAAACTTTGTGGAGGGGGCTGGGGCACATGAATCTCCGAACCGAAATCGTTTGGAGAAATTTCACCGGAGTTCAAGTTATTCAAATGATTAATTATTTTTAATGTAGCATAAGTTAAAACTTAGGAATTAAAATAATTAAAGTGAATTCATTTAAATGTGGATGAGAAAGTTCTAAGTGACGAGGACCAAGTTGTTTTAATCTTAGCGGATTGATTAAAGGATTAGATCACGGTCGTTGATTTCTCAACAAGAAAAGTATAAAGGAAGGCTTGAAGGTCGGTTGGAGAACACACGGTGGATGAATTTGGAGATCAAATTCTTCGACGGAGTGATGCTAGAAACGAAGATAAGATACGAGTGTTCGGGGGGGGGGGGGGCTTGATGGGGGCATTTTCGGTGGCGGGACTTCAATCCAAGGCCAAGAATAAAAAAATTGCGAGAGAGGCAAACGGCACCGGAGAGACAACGTGGTACCGGGCGACGCGGGCCCGGAGAAGGTGATGCGGGCCCGGTGGGGAGTGACGAGCCGGAAGGCGGTGTTGGGGTTTACGCTAGGGCGGTCGGGCAAAAAATTCGGCGGGTACGATTTATGAGGCGAGAAGGCTCACGAGAGGAGTGGCGTAGCTCTAGAAGGGTGATGCGATCTGTTGTGAGCTTGTTGCAACCATGTTGCACCGCGGCTGCTAAGGACGACGCGGTCACACAGCAGGGTTTCTTCGTGCAACGGTAGATGGGTCGAAATATCGTCTCCGACCGAGGTACTCCTGTAGGAATTTTCTCTATTGGGTGAGCCGGATTTGGCACCTAGATGATATGTAAATCTACATAATAATAAAACCTCGGATCTACTACCACCGGTTTTCGCATTGGGTTTTCGGGGACATTAGTCCAAAAATAAGTGTGTCCTTTGTGTGATTGTCTCATTTATTTTTCAATTCTTGATCTATAGATTGGTGTGAAATTTTGCGGTATCTTTGTGTTAAATTTATTGAATAATTAAATATTCTTTTTAAATGAAGTCAACAAGTAGGTAATACAAATCGGTTTCTTGCAATAGGATTTATGTTTATTAAGTCGGTACACAAGGAGCAATAAAGGAGTGGCAAATACCAAGGAAGAAGGAGAAACCTAAAACAAAGGAGGAGCCCTAGCAAAGGATTTGAAGACAATTTTCTCATTTTAAACACATCGTAAAGGTTTGCGAGTTGTTGCGGAAAGGGCCAAAGTTGCAAAGATTACGGTAGTGTTAAAAATTCTCAGCGAAGAAGTACAGAAATCTGATTTCATTGCGATTGGTAGCTTGACTAGAGTTGACTATTGAAGTTTAACTAATCATATTGGGAGGGTGACTTGGTGGATTGGAGAGGTCTTTTGAGTCACAGGTCAAAGGTCTCGGTTATCTCATTTGATTTGTTCTAAAGGAAGAAAGAGAATTTTTGGGTTTTCCTTTAAGAAGGTGGTTTAGCCTGGCTAAGAGCCTATATCCTATGTTCTTATTGTTGATCTTCATGTACTTATGTTTTGGTAGTTGTGATGATAAGAAGATAAAGAAGATAATAAGAATCCATAGAAATCATGATAACTATCAAGATAAGAAAATATTTCTTCCTTTACGATTTTCTAACAATAGTCACTATAAATACACAAAAGACATCCCAATTCAAACAGCAGTCGACAATTAACATCTCATTTAAAGTAGTCACACAAGTGGACAAAGAAGAAGGCGAAGTTCAATACAATTTTGGTCAACAAAGATATTCGGTCTTGTGGTCGGCGTTACGAAGTCAATTTTGGCTGTGGTCAACATCCTATAATCAAATCCAAACGTGAGGATAGATTCGGTCAATTGTCAAACTTCAAATTAGGTCAACTTTGTCCTTCTTCTTTGTCCACTGTGCGACTACTTGAGATGAGATGTTAATTGTTGATTAGTTGATCAAATTAGGATGTCTTCTTGTCTTATTTATAGTGATCAAATGCATACCCTTTTGACCAAGGGTCAATTCTAATGGTGGGTCGGACTTAGGCTTCTTAGACTGTTGTCGCTCAAATTGAATAGACCTACGACAACGACTCGAGGTCGGGGGCTATCACTACGATCCGCGACCTCTTTGTTCTAATTGTTTGCCAACGACGGTGGGGAGTAGTCCTTATGGAAATGAGAAGATGAAGGTCAAAGTTGGAAACCAACAAGTCAGGAAACCACCGATTCAACGGCTTCTTCATGGTTAATTTTAGCAAGATTGACGATTAAAATTAGATTGAATTACGAGACCGGTGCCTTATGTAGTCAACTTCTACTTGTAATTATCAATTAAATGCCAAGTAACGGAAGCACAAACATTGCTTGAATACTTAACTATCCTATATGAAATGCAAATTCTAAAACCTAGGTGTGATGCTGAGATCATGGTGATTTTAAATTAGATGCCTATTCTAGATGCGCGACCTTCCTCTTAAGCATTTTTGGGATTTTTCTATAGAAGGTAGGTTGTGGGATGAAGCCAACGGTAAGCAAAGAGAGCTTGAATAATGATACCTCCCATGTTCCAACACGGTCACCTGCGCGTTGTAGAGCGTGGAGACGGCCCCCGCAAGGTCAAATGTTAACCACTAAAGAAGAGGGTCTAAACTCCTAAAAGCTAAATTGAGAAAGGGTGGTCCTAAATGTCCATCATAGGCTTATGCTTGGTGGTAAATTATTAAATGAAATACTAGCTTAGGATGATATTCAAGGATTGAAGTGTTTCTTAAGTTAACATTACTTAAGTGTTCTTTAAGTAGTTAGTTATGGTTTGATTATGCATTATGTCAATGAGTACTTGTCAATAAGCTACAATCTTAACTATAAAAAAATGCTTTGAGATTACTAAGTGTCAAGGATACGATAGAAACCCATAATACAATTTTCAAACCAAATACGAGATGTGACAAAATTCCATATATGAATATCTAGCCAATTCTTAACAAGATGAAAACGATTATCCACCACAATATTATGTTAATCAAGGTTGTCATTGATGTCAATGCCATTGACTGAGATGTCAATCTTGAGATGTCTAGTTCCGGAGATGATGATGCCATGACTCTTGGTTATGGGATACCATCAATGAAGATGGCAAGGCACGAAGAAGTCAAACCACTAATAGAAGGAAGTGAAGTACTTACAGTCTAATTTTGCATGCACTTGATCTCATTGGGTGGTTGGAAGACTATCTTACCATCTTAGAACTTTCCTAATGATGATGCTGCACTATGACATATTACTACACTATTATTGAATACATGAAGCTTCATACCTATCTTGATGACATGGATGTCCTACATGATGACACTACAGAATCCCTGCAGTTGATAAGCCAAACAATGGAAGACAAACAAAGGAGAAGCCAAGCAATGAAGAAGCCATGTTATCCTATTCACTTTCTGCAAACAAAAATTAAGGACAGTGCAAGAAAAATAAATTTGGACACCTTGGAGGCAGCCTTTCCAAAATGTATCCTACACCATCTTAAAGAGGGTTTTTTCCTCTTTCTAATGAGCCCTAACTTGCCAGAAAATCCCAGTAGTTGGAAAGAGAAAATCGTTTCTTAAGTTGAGAAATATATATTTTATTGCAAGCCCATTCAAGTCAACCTACATATGTCAGCTCTCACTCTCCAATGATCACGTCCTTTCTTTAAAAAAGGGCAGAGAATTACCCTATAAATACAAGTCTGTTTTCATCATTCAAGGACCCAAAAAAATTTGGGTGAAAATTACAGGAAGATGGGCAGCAACTAAGACCGAGAAGGATTTTTAAATCACTATTTGGGTTGGATTTCAACAAGGTGACCTTACTAAAGTTTGGATTTGTGGTCAGAAGACTGAAAAAGTGCAGGAGCATTAAAAGCAGCAAACAGTGAACAGGATCTTTTGTTGGGTTAACTGTTTGGGGTTTAAGCTGTTCAGAATTCAGATTACAGTGTGAAATGTTAGGCTCGGATCACTGGACTTCAAGGCCTCATATCTGTGTTACAATTACAACCCTGTATTAGACACGAATCCATGTAGAGCCTGGGAACAGGCTCGGATTTACTTCTGGCAAGTACTATCTGTGATACAACGAACATGACTGAGATGACAAGAAGGTTATACTTATTTCAGTCATCCTTAAAGAGCTCTAGAAAGGTTCGGATATCAGAAACAGTGACAAATTGGAAAACTCAAAACATTAAGACAGTCTTGTAGAGAGCTCGGTTGAAGAACTAACTTGTAATGGTGTGAAGAAAGTTTCCTGGTCATCAGTGAAGGAGATAGCTACAGCACTGAGAATAACTTATACAGTTCACCACTTTATGGGTTCATTAATTTAGTGACTATGGTGGCATCATCAAGCTTACTGTGAGGGCATATGCAGTCAACCTTGAAGTGAAGATTACGAACCTTGACAGTGTTTGGAACCTCAAGACAAAAGAAAAATGAGTTTGTTGATGACAGTTTGAGAATATCCTTGTAGCATATACACTGAAGCAGTCTTGGAGTAAATCTAGAAGCATTTATTAGGATGATCTTCTTTTAGCATTTACTTGGAGCATTGATTGAAGACTTGTTGGAGTTTTCATTGGAGAACTTTTGGAAACATGTTAGAAGCATCCTTGAAGCAGAGGTGTTGAGGCCACATTCAAGGATCCTTAGAAGAATCATTTGGTGCAGACTTTGCGGCTTAGTGCAGTTTATTGTAGACATTGTTGAGAAGCCCTAGCTGTCCTTGGAGTTAATCTTGGAGATGCATTAGTGTCCTTGAAGTAACCCTTGGAGATCTTTCTTGGGTACGATGAAGAGCAATGGTCACACCTTCTAAGAGATCAAGGTTGTCATTGATGACAGTCGTATTAATGACTATAGTGAAGGTAAAATTTGAAAGTTGTGGAGTTCGTTGAAAAGTGGTGGAGCATTAAAGTGTAACCAAATATATCTTGATAAAGTGAAGCAAGAGGTTGGAGCCTCATAGAGACAAGGTCGGTGCAGCAGAATGGGGTTGGGGCCCTAGAAGGATGGGAGTCCTCAAGAGACTAGGTTGGAGCACTGTGCCGGATGTAGAGTTTGGAGCCCTAGAGGATAGGAGTCCTCAAGAAACCAAGTCGGAGCTGTGGAGATAGGGTTGGAGCCCTTGAGGTTGGTGCAGAATTGACAAGATGGGCCTTGGAAGTTCAGAGTCGATTGCTTGGCATGTACGGAGGTTGGAGCCTAGGAGATTGAAGATGGAGGTGTCTTCATCTAGGGTTGGAGCCCTTGAGGTTGGTGCCTCGGGGTGTGAGGTTGGAGCCTTGGAAGTCAGAAGTCGTTTCTTGGCAAATACGGAGTTGAACTGCAGCGGATTGAAGATCGGTGTCTTCCTCTAGGGTTGGAGCCCTACATATATTGTACTTGATTTATTGTAAAGAAAGAAATTAATAAAAGCATTTATTCTTATTGTTCATTTTGTGTTCTAAATATAAGTGATCTATTTGTTAAAAATAACAATTGAAGAAATATTGATTCACCCCCTCTGGGTATTTCCAACAATTGGTATTTAGACAGAACATTCCTCTGGCTGTGACTTGAAGGACATTGTTAGAACACAAATGGCAAGGCAGGAAAGAGAAAGTCTCCAAATCCTCCTAAAAATGTGTCTTCCTCAACCATTGAGGTGAAGTAAATCAGTTGCGAAGCTCCATGTTTTCAATGGAAATTTTGATATATGGTGGCAAGAATGAGGAATTTCTTGGGCTCAGGGGTGAGGTTTCGTCGGTTACTAATGACGATGGACGAAGAGTCCAAGGAAGTACAATAAGATCAATAGAAGGCAATTTTGAATGGGTTGCAAATTGAAGGCCAATTTTGAAAAATGTTCGTCGGCAAAAGTGGTAATGGGACAAACTTCATGATCTTCACTCCAAAAGGAGAAGATTCCCGGCAATGATCTCTAGTCAAGAAGATGATGGAAAACAAGAAAAGAAGTCGAGAATCCGTCAAGAAGGCCGAAGATAAGAGAGATGACAACAAGGCTAAAGAAGACCTAGAAGATGAAGAGAACAAAAGACTTTGAAGAAGATCTACGAATAAACTTATGGCTTCCATGGAAGAGATCAACGGTTTGAAAAAGGAAAATGAGGAACTTAAGAAGAAAGCGCAAGATGGTAACCAAGACAAGACAAGGAAGGAAGTTGACTTTGTCAACAAGCTCTAGAAAGGAGTAGAGGGCTCCCCAAACTTAAAGAGGAATTTCATCAAACAAAAGCATCATGAAGAAGTCATATCTATGACAAATCAATTGGATAAGGCAAAGAAAAGGGAAGAAACTTTGTCAAGCCACCTTGAACAAAGACTTAAGAGCTTGAACAATCTTGAAATGGAGATTGGTCAATACGAGAAGAAGGTCTCCTCTCTTAGATCTCAGCCCAAGCAGGAAACAAAGCAAGGGTAGAGAAGGTGATGGAAACTTTGGCATTCATGAAAGGACAAGTTAATGAAGCGAGAAAGGAGAGAAACACCATGATATGCCAACTAGACGAAAAGATGAAGAAAGTATTGAAACTAAAATCGGACATCAATCTTCTCAAAGGCCGAAACATGTAGAAGCTACAAGAATAAAAGAAGAAATGGAGAGCAATCTAAGCGAAGGAGAATGAAGAAGTCTTCATAATGAAATCAAATATCATCTCCCTTAAAATCGAAGCACATGAAGCAACAAGGATGATGGAAGAAATGAAGAAGCAACTACTTATGAAAGATGAAGATTGAGAAAAGTTGAAAGGAGAAATTGTCTTTCTTGAAAAGAGTTAGTTGAATTCTTTTGAATAAAAAGCTGAAAAGCTCTCAAACCACAGATGAAATCCTAAGTGACAAAGGTCTCCCCTTGATAAATCGGAGTCTTGGCTATGCGGGTGAATCCTCAAGCAAGAATGATAATACTTCAAACAACAAAGATGTGGGAACCTATAAAAAGAAATGTTGATGCCCCCGAGTTCCAACAAAGAAAGCGAGAGAAGAATCAAGACAACAACCCAACCGGAAGAAATTCTACTCCAAGGAGACTTGCATGTGGTGTCAAAAATAAAAAAGCTGATGAATATCATCAAAGAATCCCAAGGCAAAGAATTCAAAGTACTTCAAGGAACACTTCATCTCCCAGTGCACCAAAGTATGTTCTTGGATATTTATATTCTTGCACGAACTTTGGGCACGTCGCAAGGTATTGTAGGAACGTATCACAAAGACAAATATAATGGTCCAGTCAATCTCCTCAAAGCAATTTTGCAAGAAGAAGTCATGATTTCTTATTCATGAACAAGATAGAGAGCTTTAATTTCCATACCATTGGACATATGGCACATGATTGTAACTTGATTTAGACCCTTGCACAAGCTATAACCATGCCCGAGAGAAGAATGTTACACAAATTGTGGAGAAAACAAGTTGAGTCTGGAAGATCTCTTGAGCACTCTAACGAACACATGTTGTTGACTAGATGAAGTCAACCTTGATATTCAAGTATTTGATGGTGAGACTACGCAAGAAGTGACCATACGGTTAGGGAGATTTGTGATTCTTGAGCTTGTATGATTCTTAAGCATTCTTGTAGAAACTATCTAGTGAATGGGCCCTATGAAATGCTTGATGAGTCACACATAGACAATCATCCTTTGATAGATCATCTCTTGCGAACAACTCCATTGAAGAAATGTAGACACATGTATCATGGACCTCATTGCCGGAAAAGAGCACCATGACAAGGAAGCCCAACATGCACCGCGAAGAACTACTATTGATGATGAAAAGAAACGGTCGACATAGGGATTACTTGGTCACCTTGTTTGCCATTGATGTCGAGGAGAGAATATTGGAACAGAATATTGCCATCAATGACAAAGGGAAAGATTGTTAATCTAGGTTGTCATTGATGTCAATACCATTCAACGAGATGTCAATATTCCCAGAGATGTCTAGTTCCGAGATGATGATGCCATGACTCTTGGTTGTGGGAATTACCATCAATGAAGATAGCGAAGGCAGAAAGTCAAACCACTAATGAAGGAAGCCCTAAGAAGTACTTGATCTAATGTGGCATGTGGTCTTTCATTGGGTAGTTTGGAAGACTGTCTTACTATCTTAGAACTTTCCCCAATGATGATGCGCACTGTGACATATTGTTACTATTATTGAATACATGATGCTATACCTATCATGATGACATGGATGTCCTACATGATGACACTATAATCCTATGATTGATAAGCAAACAATGGAGAAAGACAAACAAAGGAAAGCCAAGCAATGAAGAAGCCATGTTGTCCTATTCACTTTAAACAAAAATTAAGGACGATCACAAAGAAAAATAAATTTGGACACCTTGGAGGCGACCCTTTCCAAAATGAATCCTACACCATCTTAAAGAAGTTTTTTCCTCTTTCCTAATGGCTTCTCACACCTTAAAAACTCCCGATGTAGTTGAAGAGAAAATGAATTTTTTAAGTTGAGAAATATGTATTTCATTGCAAGCCGACCTAAGTCAACCTACATATGTCGGCTCTCACTCTCCAATAGTCACGTCCTTTCTTTAAAGGACGAAATTACTATAAATACAAATCTTGTTTTCATCATTCAAGGACAAAAAAAATTTCGGCCAAAAAAATTACGGAAGACAAGGAACAACAACTAAGACCAAGAAGGATTTTTAAGTCTTTTGTTTGGTTGGATTTCAACAAGGTGACCTTACTAAAGTTTGGATTTGTGGTCAAAGAGCGAGAAAGTGCGGGGCATTAAAAGCGACAAACGATGAACGGGATCTTTTGTTGGGTTAGTGTTCAGGGTTTAGCTTGTTCGAGAATTCGATTACGACATAGTGTCAAGGCTCGGATCAACACGGAACCAAACCTCATATACGTACTACAATTACAACCACACAATGAGCTCGAATCCATGTAATGAAACTGCAAGAATAAACTCGGATTTGCTTTGTGGGAATATATGTGTGATACGGTAGTGCTACGCTGGATGACAAGAAGGGTTACACTTATTTCGGTCATCCTTAAAGAGCTTTCTAGAAAGGTTTGGATATCGGAAAGCAGGTGACAAATTGGAAAACTCAAAACATTAAGGCAGTCTTGTGAGAGAGCTCGGTTGAAGAACTAACTTATAAAGGTGTGAAGAGTTTGAGATCATCGATTGAAGGAGATAGCTATGGCAACGAGAATGGCCTCTGATTCACCACTTTGTGGGTTCATTGATTTAGTGACTATGGTGGCATCATCAAGCTTGCGCGAGGCATATGCGGTCAACCTTGATGAAGATTACAAACCTTGACGGTGTTTGGAACCTCAAGACAAAATGAAAGCTTATTGTTAAACGGTTTGAAGATATGTATGGCATGCTTGAAAGCAGTCTTGGAATAAATCTAGAAGAATTTATTAAAGATATAGTCTTCTTTAGCGTACTTGGAGCATTGATTGAAGACTTGTTGGAGTTTTCATTGGAGAACTTTGGAGACATATTGAAAGCATCCCTTGAAGCGAGAGGTGTTGAGGTACATTAAAGGATCCTTAGAAGAATCATTTGGTACGGACTGAGGCTTAGTGCGGTTTATTGTGAACACATTGTTGAGAAGCCTAAATTTTGTCCTTGGAGTTAATCTTGGAGATGCATTAGTCATCATGAAGTAACCTTGGAGATCTTTCTTAGGTACGTCGAAGAAATGGTGACACCTTCTAAGAGATCAAGGTTGTCATTGATGACGTGATGTGTAGACTACGGAGTGAAGAAATGAAATTTGAAGATTGTCGGGGGTTCGTTGAAGAATACATTGGGAGCGTAAGTATAGCAAATATATCTTGACAAAATGTAAACAGAGGCAAGAGGTTGAGCCTCATAGAGGCAATTCGGTGCCTTGGAAAATGGGGTTGGAGCCCTAGAGGATAGGAGTCCTCAAGAGACGGTTGGAGCCTATACCCGGACATAGGGTTGGAGCCCTGGGGGACAAGGTCCTCGAAGCCAGGGTTGGAGCACAATACCGAGAGATAAAGTTTTGGAGCCCTTGAGGTTGGTGCCTCGAAATTGACAAGGTTAGAGCCTTAGGAGTCAAGTCGGTGATTGGAAAATAGGGTTGGAGCCTAGGAGATTGAATCAGGTATATTCATCTAGCGTTGGAGCCCTTGAGGTTGGTGCCTCAAAATTGACAAGGTTGGAGCCAGGAAGTCAAGTGATGCATGGCAAATACGGAGTTGGAGCACAGCGGCCAGTTGAAGATTGGTGTCTTCATCTGGGGTTGGGCCCTACACTTATGTTATACTTTGTTATTGTAAAGAAGAAATTAATAAAAGCATTTATTCTTATTGTTCATTTTGTGTTCTAAATATAAGTGATCTAAGCGGCAAAAATAACAATTGAAAAGAAATAGATTCACCTAAATTATTTCCAACGGAATCGTCGATCTTGCTCGGTGTTGCGATTTAATCCTCGCTGTCCATTTCCTTCCTTTGGAAATCTTCTAAAACTTACGCAGCAATCTTTTCTCTATTTTCTTCGTACATACTACTCTACATCTCCGTATCCTTCTGAGCTTTGTTCAATACTTAAAAGCATTGATCTCTCACGAGATTGTTCTTACGGTTATTCATACCAACCATTACAACGTCTCGAGCACAGATACGAACACCCTCTATATTTGCTTCAAATCTCAATTTGGACTTCTTCTCGTTCTCGGCATACACCATTATTATTTGCACTTGTTTGTTTTCACACGACGTCAACAAATTAACTTGCGGACGAGAATCTCTGATTTTACCCACGACCACCAAGTCTTATTCATAGAAGACTTATTCATTCATTTAAGCATTTATAAAAATTCATACCATGATGGTTTATTACACAAAAAACCGGTTTTCTCGTTACGGATCACTCAACAACGTAAACAAAGACACAACACAATCACATGAATTCAATTTCTCATTAATTAACAAATGTATAGATACATTAAAATTGCTTCCAATCAAACTGCACATTGTTCTTTTACATGGGCCTCATCTCTTGACAAAAACTTCTCGGTTCTCGGGCTTCTGTGCTCTCTGAGAACCCTCTCTTGCTCTCAAGCTCTCTCTGCAGGCTTACCTTTACCCAATGAAAGTCTATCCTTTAAATCTTTATCCATGATTCCTAAATTTGTAACTCACTCCTATAATTAAAAACCCATACTTAACTCTATCTACCGACTCATTACTAACTCTCAAGTGTCCCTCCATCTCAAGGATTTGTTACATAGTTCATTATGACTAAGCTCTTTGACTAATGAGTTAACACCTATCTAGAACCTTCTAGACTGTACTTGTGAACTATGAAGTTTTTAGAAGACTTTACAATGATTATACAAAGAAAATGTCCCTCTTGGACCAATGTCAAGACCTTAGCCTTGAATTACATTACAAATTTAACTTGAGGCTAGATGTATACTGCTGTCGTACATAACAGCCATGATGCCATGAATCAATGAGACAAAAGCAACATATTTGGACCAGAAGTCTTTTGTTATTATGATGGTCAAAAATGTTATTGAAGCAGTGGCTTTACTCCAAGGAGCTTACAAGTGCATCGGACACAACTCATCAAAAGATGAAAAATAGAAGCAAAAATTCCCCTCTATTTATAGAGAAAATCACTTAAGTGGAAAATGTTGGCTAAATTTGGTTTGATCCCAGTAAAAATAATCTGGGTTGTCAATAAATCATTGATGATCTTTTAATCCTCTTGCCATCAAAAATATTTATTTTTGAGGAATTTTCAGGTTCTCATTAAAACCATTTTTAATAAAACTCAAAATTAATTATTTTGAGCTAATTTCCATAAAAATTTGACTTTGACTTAACCACTAAGGTCCAAGGGGTCCAATTTTTTTGAAATTTTAATATTCCCTTGGTGGGGGGGGGCTCCAAAAAATTAAATTTTTTTTAGACCGAATTTTTCCACTTGGAGAATTTAATTTTTCTAACATTCTAAATTATGACTAATTAATTAAATTTTTGGCTTAGGATTTTATTTTTTATTTTTTGCCAAAAAAATTAATTAATTGACTTATGAGGAGATTAATTATTTTTCCACCCTCAAATATTTTAGCCATGGTGTCTAAGTACGAGGGACCATGCACTAAAATATTTATTTTACATAAGATTTTACAAACTCAACCCTCAGGGGCCCAGATTAGTTATAGACCCTCAACGATTACCCAATTCTGGCGACACAATATGATCGAGTAGACCAAGTGATGCAACTTCAATAAAAATAATTTAGCCAATTAGTGTAAATTATTCCCAAATCACTTTTACAATAGACTTGACTAAAACAACAGGACTCACCTAAGACTTCAACGATAAATTCCATCCTAGCTTTGGGACGACGTTGAAGGAAAAAACTATTCCGATCATTCGTGTTTAGAAACACAAATGAATCAATGCGACGAAAAACCTCCTAGGATGAAATTTGTCGCCAAAATCATGGGCTTACTAGGTTGTTACATAATAAAACGGTCGTACCCAACATCATTTACATTATAATTTGCAGAATGGGTTTACAATGACATAGAACAAACTGTTTGCTGATGACATTGACTTTGAAAATTTTCCTTCAAGATTTTGGATCTGCTTCCTTGGAATGTTGAAAAAATGGGTGCAACATGTGGCTCCATATGGGGATACATTGCTTCAATGAAGCAATTTGAGAATCCGAGAATCCTATATACGAGAAAACATAATTCGATCAATTAGATATCCATTCAAATCGGGAAATCATCACGCATACATAAAATATCTGGCACGGAATAGAAAAATCCTACTGCAACAAAGTTTGAAATAAAAAAAAAAAAAGCACTATAGCTTAAATGTGTGAAATAAAACTAACTAATGACATGAATGAAAGGGGAAGTGGGGTTAGAGATATTATACAAAGATGCCCTATGGCATCGGATGTCATCTACGTGGCACAATTGGAACATGCAGCACAACGACGAGGGTAAAATCAATAGGTTTCTTATCGGATGTTCCTTGCGGGAAACTTGACCCTTTTTGGTTGATGTAAATGTTCATCATTGTGTTGCATATCTTTGTCAGTAAAACCTTCTTCTCTTCTGTTGTTCGGAAGATGGGGAAGAGGATATGAGATGAAGAGAAGTGATAAGCTGGTTGGATGAATTCTTTTAAAATACGGTGGATGACCATGTGGCTTAATCTCTTCACCATTTTTTGGTCTCTTCGGATACTCAACATGGTATCTTCTTTCAACTTCCTGTATAATTTGACCATACCACTGCTGTTGCGAAAATCATGACATATGAAGATCCATCGAATATATCCCCCAATTCGAGCACCAAACTTCTGGATAGGCAGTCTCCATATATCGGCATCAATAATAGCTATATCCATGGTGATCTTGTATGGATAGTCGGCCCAGAAACTTGTAAATCTTTGACCACACCAAGGACTTGAACCTTCTGGAATCCATCGAGCAAATGCTATGGTAAGGTCTGAAAATACTCAAGCTCAGCGGTTCCCATAACCTTTTTAGTCATAAGTTATAACGTTCATTTGAAACACGTAATCAAGCATGCAATTATAGGCAAAACAGTCATTGATATCCAAAGATAGGAAGAAAGGTTGATGATTCTCATTATTCATGTAGCAATTTAGGTCCTTTAATTTAATTTCTTTGCTCTTTAGGATTGTTATCAATCTTATCATATTAAACATACCCAAAGCTTTGAAAAGATGCCGTTGAGATCAGAAATTTTAGAAGTTCAAGCAGGGCAGAGCCATCTTATCACTAATAATCCGTGCAACCCAATCTACCTTTAATCCTAACTTCTATCTTTCAAAAGCAAGCGCTTATTCTAATTATGGTCTTTACCTTTTCTACGATAAGTATAACCTTTACTTTGACAATTTCCAGTCACTCTTGATATTTCCTTTTCACGTACAATTGTGTGATAGGATCTTTTTCATCACTAAAATTATTGATGGTGAAGAATGAAGAAATCATGTTTGTGCGATAGCTTTCATTGGGAGAACCTTGACCAACATTGTTATTTGTTCATTAGCCCCTAACCCCATCCAAGATTTTCCTAGCAAGGGCACATGCACTCTCCTCATGGGAAACTTTCATGGTATGGAAAATGATATAGGGTGATCAACAACATTGGCGGAGTCAAGCGGAGTACGAGGTCTTTTATCTTCAGGAGGATTTCTTCTCGGCCAAAGTTATTATTTCCTCTATTGTTATTATTACTTCTAGGTTGCATATTTTAGGCCGGTTCTTTACATTTGAACCATCCTCGTACGCATGGCACTGTTCTCGAACATAATCAATTCTCATTTCCTTAACTATTTGAGTTAATTCTTTTCCCATTGGATCATGCTCTGCCTCCTTAATTTCTTTTCCTTGAGATTGTGAGACCCTCTGTCAAAAAGCTATTTGAGATTTTGTGTATTTGGCGTAGCATTGGTTGTGCTACCAAGTCCCAAACTTTGTAGAGGACTAGAATATACTGATCTGAAGACTGAAAATGGTTGAGAAATTTCATCATTTAGGAGATATTAAATTAATTACTTATTTTAAGTGTATTTCCTAAGTTAAAACTTAGGGGAACTTAAATAATTAAAGTAAATTTAATTAAACATGTGATGAAATTGTCTGGGTTCGGGAGGCCCACCTTCGAACATACGATCAATACGGAATGGGTGAGGGACCACATGGTTGGCTCAAGTGGCGGAGAAATGGAACAACGAGCTGGTTGAGGGCTCGAGGGTTTGTTGGTTGCAGTTGATGTCCATCATGGAGAAGAAAAATTCCCCAGGGATATCACCCACAAAGTGGTGGGTAACAAGGCCCAAGTCCACCGAGAGGATCATATTGACACCACGAGGATGCGTTTGAGAGCCATGGGACTCCATCATGTGTAGAGCATCATTTTACACCATGGGCAACCTCACGCCTTTAGCCATTTGTTTTTATTGCCCACATTATTCACGAGATAATGCACTTGGACCGATGTGCCAGTCGCGTACCATATGGAGTGGCCGGTTGATGGGAGCTCGGAGGTTTGTCTGCCAGAACATGGGAGAGCCAAGCACCATCATCAAATCCTCATTTGGAGCATTATGTAGACTTATTTATCATCGGGGAGACCCATGAGACCAACGTTTGTGCCCCAAAACAGCACAGCACAAACATGATGCCTTGCATGGAGAATTAGAGCCATCCCCTAATTGGTCATTTACGTAACCCTCTCATCTTGGCACCTAGAAGGACTCAACGTGGCCCTCAACGACCCTACATCAACATGACATCATCAACTCGACTAGCATTTGGAAGGCTAATTTATATTTGAAAATCTCTTGGTCGGCTGTGACCAAGGCTTGTACTTTGCACATTTTTATAATGTTAGGGAGCCTAAGGCTAATAATTCGACCTCTAAGGTCTCATATAAATAGAACTCACTTTCATTTGTGAGAGATCATCATCATACTTGGATTGATTCTCTTGTAAAAGAAATCGCACTTTTTTGGAGATTCTTTTGATGCATTTAAATATGTGGAAAATGATTCGCCTTTCTTCTTCAGAGCCTCTTGAATGATGAATGGATATATTGCATGTTCCTTTATGGGTACTTAAATTTGATGCAAATTTTTCTTTGAAAATTGTTTAATGTGTAGATTGTTGCTCTAGAATATGTGAATTTATTGCCCTAATTGTTGAAGATTAAATTTGGAAAGCTATTAGTAGAGAGTATCGCATGTGTTATCAGTACAAGGCATGTAATTAATGTTCTAGTATATGAACGTCTTTGAATTCTTCATGAAACTCCATTTTATCTTGAAGAGGGTAATGTTTGAAATTGGTACTAAGGCATCAATTTAGAGCCTCCTTAAGAAGACGTTTTTATCTTATCTTAAGCATCTCAGAACTCCATTGCCCAAAATGCGGGCACACTAGTCCAAGGATTTTGGTGATCAAACTCCTCTTTCTCCACATATTTTCTCCTCCTAAATTTTGGTCCCTTAAAGGCGGTAAATCTGGGCCTTGCATGAAATTTTAAGGGAGGGTGATTTTGAGAATCCCAGGGGTCAAACGGTAAGCTCGAGGGTCTAAGCTACCTACGCTCCAAGTTTGGTGGGCATCACTTCAAGTTTCATCCGCAAAATCTCTTGCCCTAGGTGGTACTCAAGAGTGAAAACCTACGTCCTTCTCTCTCACCTTGGGGACTTCTTTGAGGGTTATTTGAGCTTGGTATTTATTGGAGATAAATCATAAGAAGCCCTTTCTTCTCTCAAGCCTTGACCTTGTGAATACCTATTACCATCAGAAACCTCAAAACCCTGGGTCTTGTGCCTTCTTTTCTAGGGTTTTCTTGAAAGTGGTTACCGCTTCTTTGGAAACCTCGTACCTTTATTGAGCCTCTCTTCAAATGAGCTCTAGCTACATCACCTTAGACGACCTAGAATATCTATTACGGTGATCACAATCATACGAGACTCCTCCCATCGGTGAAATTCCATAAAGGTAAAGGGAACCTTGGTTGTAGTGACGGTGGGCCATTGTCCCATTGTTATCACTTGGTCTAGTTTTTTTTCCTATGGGGTTTCCCTTCTTAGGGCCTACTAGATTGTGTGGTAACCAACCCTTCTTGGAAATCCCTAAGGGTTTATGAACAAAACCCTAAAGCTAGACTCAAAATAATGGTCAGGCAGTTAACTGAAAACCCAAGCTCAAGGAAAGAAAATGACACGCTTATAATGAGGACAAGGATGATGAGTTTGCGGATGGATGCAAGAGAGCAAGGATCAAAGAAGGAGACTCTATCATCAAAAGATAAGTACTCTATCTCTCTTCCTTGATTATTATTGTTTTTCTATTAGCTAGCCTCTTGTGTCTTTGTTTCTTTTATTGGGTTATAATCGTTCTTCCATCGGCCTCCTAGTGAGGATTGCAAGTTGTTGAGAATTTGAAAGGAGTTCTTAATTATGTATATCAACCACTTGACATTACAAATTGTTATTAACCATTAGCGGTGTCCTCTTCCTTCAATTCCCATTCATAGATTAGCCTTTATGCATTTTATTTGTTGCCTAATTCTCCGTCTTATGCACTTAGTTAATGTGGTGCATCGCAAATTTTGTTGTGGTTTATTTGTCTAGATGTCCACACTATAATATCAGAATTTGTCAAAGTTCTCCTGAAGTATATACGATTTCTCACGTCCTTCGGTCATACGCTATGGATTTTAATGTTGATTGGTTATTCCTCTCCCACAACGATCGCAAAAACAATCATACTAGTCGCAAATTTTTGTGGCATCGCATTCGTGTATGCGGCGATACAATTCCATAATTCCTTATTTGTATTGGTGTATCACGCTATGTCCGCAATTCCTTTTGTATTGGATCCGCATACTTCTGTAATAGATACGAAAACTCTTCTGTGATTTTGGTTTAGACTTATCGCAAATTTGAGTAATACGCATTTCGTTGTCACCATATTATCTACATGAACGAATGTATATATTGGTGATGACTCGGCTTTTGAGGACTGTGTAGTATTGTAGGCCGACTTTTATAACTTATAACGGCTTCTTCTTCCATCATTTGAGAGAGGTCGGTTTGAGGACATTTTCTTACATAAACTTTTTGGATGTAATACAGCTTTGACAAGATGCGGAACGCCTGATTCCTTCATATATATATACATGACACATACTTATATTCTGCGCTAGGAAACCCAAACCTAGTAGACATCAAGAAAGAAGTCTGTCTAATAAAAATATTACTCATAGAAATCCATGAAGCAAGTACAACAAAATATATTTTATTATCTTTGACTTCTTCTTTACATATACATAATTACATAGTCAACATGAAGGCAGGCCTAGTTACACTTTTCAACACTCCTCTTAACCAGGAGGTATTCATACAAGTATGGTTACTTTCAAGGCGAAGAATCTCATAAGAAGAATCGTATTGATAATCGCATACGTATAGCATCATATCAGCAGCATTATCCTAGTGCGAGCCTTGACTAATAGCCCCATCTCTCAACAAGACAATGGGCTACAATGTTGGCGAGACATGACTTATAGACACCTTCGTCATTGTCTCTCCAAGGTACATACTCCACGGGTGTTCCCAAAGAAGTATGACCTTTTTGGACTGTTCTTCTCTTGGGTAGCTAGCCCTCAAAGAATATCGGTCCCTGACTACTCTTATCTTGAATGCCCTAACACATTCTCAAAAAGTGTCAGATACTGAGATGATTACTGATCCTCCATTTTGTCTTTGAAGAGACCGAGGAATGATGTGTCTATCTCTCCCTCTCAACCGGGAAGGACCTATTCCGAGGAATGTACTCATTCACATGCAAGGAATGTACTAAGCTCATTCTTAGGAATTACCAAGTTTCTTCAAGTTAGAAACTTATCATCGAGGCTCCCTTTTAACCGGGGACCTCAGCTGACAATGGTGAGACACCCGGTGCTCATGAAGAATTCTGCCCTCGATGTCATGGATTTCGATATTGAGGAATCTCAACTTTTGCTTGTTTGTCGCCGCAGTTGTTCGGGGCACGCGACAACGGCTGGACGGGGGCTGTCCACCTTTGTCCCCAATCTCTCTCTTTAGCGGTCTCCTTGCGCTAGGGAGGTAGACCCTTTGGGAAATGAAGGATAAATCTGAGAACCATGACTAGAACATCAAGTACTTGACGAGAATAAACGAGATTCCACAGTTAGATTTCACTTTTAAGACAGTGCCTTATGGAGTCAAACAAGATCTCGTTATGCAATTATAAACCGGTGAATGATGACTAGCTATGTTGCTTATGGAAACACGATTGATCAATGATATTCAATTAAAAACACCACAACCATGAATAATGAAAATGCCGGGATTTAAAATGCTCAATTAATTTCGATCCAAACAAATCAATGATTTTATATAGTCAATCTCAAAATAAAATTTTAAAAGCTCACTTGACCATAGAAAAACTTGGAATTTTTAAGTTTTGAAATTTTCTAAATTTTTAGAGATTTTTTGGAATTTTGGATTTTGAAATTTTTTTATTATTTTTATTTTTTAAATCTAAACTTAAAACAACTTAAATATAAATCCTAAAGTTAAATTTAAAATTAAAATAAAACTCAAATCTAAAAATTACAAACTATATCTAAGTTAAACTCTACCATAAAAATCGAAATCTAAATTCTAAAAATTGAAATCTAACACCTACCATCTCATAGAATTAAAGTTAAACCTAATGAAACTTAAAAACTAAACATCACAAAAAATAAAACAAAAGAAAGATTAAAATCTACAAAACACGTATAGGAAATTATGAGACTATACACAAGAAAAGAAAATCGAAATTCAAACGAATGCGACGAGCTTTCAACATATGTCGTATTTGATTTTTTAATATGCGTTGGTCATTTTGCGGGTTAGAGCATGGAAGCAGGGGGGAGATCGAAGCTTTCCAACGCAAATGTCTCGTTTTGTTGTATGCGCGAGTTGCGAGGTTGACGATGGAGGCGAGAGACGGGTCGATGACTGCAGATGGCGAGGATCAAAAAACGACCACGTAATGAGCGGACCACGAAGGCGAGTCGATTAGGTTGCGGTTCGATGAGTTTTCACGGCGGTGAGAAATCGAGCGTAGATGAAGAAGTTATGAAACGAGTTTTTATGATGCGTTTGCTTGGACGGAAAAGACGGGGTTAAGATGAAACGATAATGCCTTGTTGACTTGGAAATGTTCTCTTCGTAGGGTCGATGGCTCTTGAGAGACGTGGTCTGATGTTGAGATAGGAGGAGAGGTACGCGCAGCAAGAGATGGAGCCGGTGGCGACAGAAAACGGCGAATGATGGCTAGGAAACAATACGGGCGAGAATGGAAGGGCGGAATGCGAGTTCGATGAGCAAAAAAAACAACCGTGGAAATGGAAAAATGGGACGACGGAGAATGAACCCTGGGCGGTTTAAATAAATCGATGGTAGCACTTGCAATGGATAAGCTTGAGTACACACATTCTCCAACAAATTTTAAATTTTCTTCATTTAAACTCGGATCTCTTGCTCCCGTAATCAAATATGGTCCGATTTTGCCCACGGTGGCGACTTTGAGGCCGGTCCTTTGGAAACTTGATTTTGCTCTAGATCTAAAAAAAAAAAATTTGGATTTGAACACTGTAACACACGCGATCGGTCGGATGCGAAGACACACACCAAGAAAAATAAAACCTCAGGATAAATTACAAATTTACAACTAATTTACAATTTAAAACCCTCGAGGTCACATTTAAAGTCATTTAGCACAATTTTCGAAATTTAAAGTTTAAGTGAGGAGAGCCGGCCTTAGAAACCACTGCAAAATCACAAATATCGTAAGATAGACTAGGAATTTAACAAATAAAGAGCTTATCAGATTATGTGACGAAGTCGGTGGTCCATGAAGACTTCCCCGGACGCCCAATCTTAAAAAAAAAATTTTACGCTTAGATCGACTTTGGTAGGTAAGTTTGAAGAAAACAACATGAGACCTTTAGAGAAATCGAGTGTTATTTTATAAACCCGAAAAATACATAAGATACCTATGCTCTTTGATTAATCCTGACCATCAACCATAAAATGCAAGAAACCAAGTAGCGAGTTTAGAGAATTCACCACATGAATCGAAGGAACATCCCGGATTTGTAACCCCCAAGTCTTTGCTTTATTCCTCAAAAAAGTTTACAAGAGCTTCTAAGAGCAAGTGCAGTCGAGATCGGATGATTCAAAAATAGAAAAAAGACCTCTAAATTTATAGGACAAGATCTCTAACGGCTAGTTTGGATGATCCTCGTCAAAATAATCTCAGCGAGTCAAAAGATTTAATTATCTTTTAATCACGGAATGATTGAAATTAAAATTACAGGGAAAAAACGAATTTATCATTTAATTCAGTTTTAATTAACTCGAAAATACTATTTTGAGTTAGTACCAAAATTTGACTTTGACTCAACCACCAAGGCCCAAGGTCCAATATTTCTTAAAATTCTCAATATTCCCTTGGCTTGGAGGCTGATAAAATCATTTTCAAGGACCAACAAATTTTGCCTTTAAAGATCTAATCCTAATTTAGGACCCTAAATTAATTAAATTTACGGTTTAAGATTTTATTAATTAATTGACCGGAAAAATTTAATTAATTGACTAGAGGAATTATAATTATTTTTCCAACCCTCTTTTACATGAGATAATACATTTACATACATGAAGGAGGAAAACCCATTCGTATAGACCCTCGAATAAATACCCGGTTCTGTGACTCAACATATGATCTAGTAGACCAAGTAGTTCAAGCTACTTTTACAAGGACTACGATAGAACACTAGGACTCACTTAGCATGCGATGACAAAATCCACCCTAGCTTTGGGGTGAGGCTGGAGAAACTACTGTGATCACTTTCGTGAATACGATGAGATTAAAAAAACCTCCTAGAATGGAAGTCATCAACAACATACTAGGCTTACCTAGGTTATTACATACATTGATCTTACTTAGATCATTTACATCATAAAATGCGAATGGGCGGTTTACATCATTTATAACAATGTCGGTACATTGTTGATAGATACGAATGGCGCAACCACATCGAACATGAAGAATCCCATTTGAAAAAATGGGGGTGTCTTCTTATGGGGTAGTTGATGTGGTCAACATACGGCTCTACTTGGGGACACGTTGCTTCGTTGAAGGAATGTGAGAATCCAGTCTGCATCCGAAGCAACACACGGATTACATAAGTAGTGTCCATCCAAATATCATCATATAACATTAAGTACATGAAAAAATAGAAGCTCTTCTTTTATTCATTATTCTATTTAACATGAAAAATAAATCTACTCTAGCGCAAAATGAAGCTGAAATAACGAGAGTAGGGTTAGAAATACGATACGAGAGGATGCCTGTGGCATCGGATATGTGCTCAATATAATATTATCTTCCGAGCATTTGCCTACTTTTAGGCAAGTGTTGGGCGCTTTCGGATGTGCCATGTCCAATCTTGCTAATCGTGAGACTCGTCTTATATGAATGTCACATGCTCTCGATCACTAAACGAATCAAACCACTTACTTCTTTTCTGCTTCTTTCTCTTCATACACGAGTGGGTTGCGATGTTAGCAATAAGACCATTGTAGACTCCTTGTCCTCATCTTGAAGATGTTTGTACAAAAAATACGAAGAACACAGATCGTGACCAATATTATTACGGATATAATACGCTCAATGGTGACACATAGCTTGGTCTCTCTCAACGTCCTTTGAAACCATAGTGAAATCCTCAGGTGTGATGAGATGAGAATGGCTTTTGCTTGGAGACAAAAGTCTCATGATCTGTTGATGAATCTTCATAATCAAATTTCGGCTTAAACTTTTGTGTATGTAATTTCCATTTTTTCCAACCTTTCCGTATGGTATTCATTTCCAACAAGTGATTTTCCTTCATGGTATTCATCTCCAATAAGTGACTTTCCTTCATAGCGGTCATTTTCACAGGTGTGTCTTACTTCATTTGCAATCATATAGTGTATAATGGACATCTGATTAGAATGATTAACTTCCATCATTTTTAACACAATTTCCATGACATTTATTTCTATTGCATGACTTTCTTCCATGGAAGTTGTCTTGTTGTTGATTTGGTTAGCAGTATTTTGAATTATTTACATGAATTGGGTTGCACATTCTTAATCATTTGAGAAATGCGGTTCCTTAACACGACTTTCATGTTCTTCTATATGCATGTGATCATACCAACAACATTAATTTGATATCTTGCCATTGCCATTCTGCTAGCTATGATCCTTTTGACAATGGGACAAGTAGCTTAACCATGAAGATCATTACAGGCTCTCTGATAAGGAGGAACTTCATCCACAAGATTTGCCGAACTCAAGTTGATTTGTCGGTCTGCTCATAAGATAGGCCTCTTTTGCACTTAAGCATTATTATTTCTAGGTTGGGGATTACACGTTTGAGCCCTTTCCATTTGAACCAATCTGGCTTTGTGGACTTACTTATTTCCTTAGCATGACTAAGCTCTATGCTTTCAAGCTTCTTCGTATGATTAAGCTCCATGCTTTCAAGTTTTTGCATTAACCTTTTCATAGGAGTCATCATCATCTTCTAGAGGTTCTTTCAACTTAGAATGCATCGAAGATCTATCAAAATGCGGAATTCCGGACACATTCCGGATGCCCTTTTATCTTTTTCAATCTCCTCGGCTAAAGATTGACAAGCCTTATAATTTTGAGTTTTAGCCGTCTTAACTCATATGGAGTATCGAGAATCAAAAGCATCGGTGTAAAAATTCGAAGAGAACCATCGGAGGGTTTATGAGTTTGAGATATTTCTCTAAGAATACCATTAAATCTCCTGTTAAATTCTTCAATCGTTTCATTTTCTTTCTTTTTTATAGTGCAGTCTCTATTGCAAATGCGATCTTCCCTTTTGTCTGCCATACTTTTCCTTAAAGCGGTTACAATGGATTCGAAAAGTATTGAATGAATTATCGAGTTTTCCATGAACCAATCGGCAACATCCTCACCAAAAGTAAGAACAAAAGTTTTCATCTTTACATCATCGAAATTATTATTTTAGTACAAATCTATTCTGATTAGTGAAAGCAAGCAAATGAAAGTTGCTGTAGCGCATCATTTTCAGCAGAAAGATAGGTAATTTATCCATTTGAGGGAGATCATGGGGATAACCTTGAATATTAACCAAATCCACATGGGGCAAAAATATCCATGATATCGTCTTTAAGATTTTAGAAAACGGTCCGTGTTCCAAGAATAATCAAGGTCCTCCAAGAAGCGGACTTCTTGGCAAGAACTCTTGTAAGAAATGAAAAGAATTGGATTCGCCATGAACATGAAACTAATTCTAAAACGAAGAAATAATCGAGATATAGCAGATGGATATCACGGGGGATTCTTGCTGAGGGTAAAAAGATGAATAAGTGGAGTCGCCACCCAAACGAAGCCAATCAAAAAGTCCGAGGTGCTAAAGATACGATGATGAAATGATTGGTGATGTCGAAAGATAAGACGATGAAAATATGAAGGGATGAAAAAGACGCAGAAAAATGTGATCTCTTGCGACGACGAGCTAATGAATGGCGAAAGAGATGCGAAAAGATGAAAATAATAGTTAAGACCAAGAATAGAGAAAAAACTCTGTCCGGCAACAGCGAGCGCCAAAAATGTTGTCGCACGCAGTTGATTTCGAGGCACCGCGACAACGGCTGAGGTAGGGGCTGTCACCTTTATCCCCAATCTCTCTCTTTAAGCGGTCTCCTTGCACGCTAAGGAGAGTAGACCCTTTTAGAAATGAAGGATAAATCTGGGAGACACGATAGAACATCAAGTACTTGTGAAATAAAACGAGATTCCACAGTTAGATTTCACTTTTAAGACCGATGCCTTATGGAGTCAAACAGATCTCGTTATGCAATTTATATAAACAGGTGAATGATGACAAACTGCCTTGTGGAAGCACGATTGATCGATGATATTCAATTAAAAACACCACAACCATGAATAATAGAAATGCGGGATTTAAAATGCTCAATTAATTTCGATCCAAACAAATCAATGATTTTATATAGTCAATCTCAAAATAAAATTTTAAGCTCACTTGACCATGAAAAACTTGGAATTTTTTTTAAGTTTTGAAATTTTCTAAATTTTAGAGATTTTTTGGAATTTTTGGATTTTGAAATTTTTTTATTATTTTTATTTTTAAATCTAAACTTAAAACAACTTAAATATAAATCCTAAAGTTAAATTTAAAATTAAAATAAAACTCAAATCTAAAAAATTACAAACTATATCTAAGTTAAACTCTACCATAAAAGAAATCGAAATCTAAATTCTAAAAATTGAAATCTAACACCTACCATCTCATAGAATTAAAGTTAAACCTAATGAAGCTTAAAACTAAACATCACAAAAAATAAAACAAAAGAAAGATTAAAATCTACAAAACTTACGCTATGGAAATTATGAGACTATACACAAGAAAAGAAAATCGAAATTCCGAAAACGAATGCGGCCCAAACGCGCATGTCGTATTTGATTTTTTAATGTGCGTTGATGCATTTTGCGAGGTTAGAGCATGGAAGCAAGGGGGAGATCGAAGCCTAGCGCAAATGTCGTTTTGTTGCCCATGCTGCAATTGCGAGTTGACGATGGAGGCGGAGACGGGTCGATGACTGCGGAAGTCGCGGATCAAAAAACGGCCACGTAATGAAGCGGACCACGAAGGCGAGGTCGATTAGGTTGCGGTTCGTGGAGTTTTCACGGCGGTGAGGAAATCGAGCGTAGATGAAGAGAAGTTATGAAACGCGGGTTTTATGATGCGTTTGCTTGGACGGAAAAGGAGAGACGCGGGGTTAAGATGAAACGATAATGCACGGCGGCAGAAATCGGCTGAGGAAACTGAGGTCGATGGCTCTTGAGGAAACGTGGTCTTGATGAGCGAGATAGGAGGAGGGTACGTAGCAGAGATGGACGGTGAAGCGGCAAGAGAAAACGGCGAATGATGGCTAGAAACAATACGGGCGAATGGAAGGGCGGAATGCGAGGAGTTCGATGAGCAAAAAAAACAAGCATGGAAATGGAAAAATGGGGCCAGTGAGAATGAACCCTGGGCGGTTTAAATAAATCGATGTGTTAACCGCTTTGTGATGAATGAACGGTACACACATTCTCCAACAAATTTTAAATTTTCTTCATTTAAACTCGGATCTCTTGCTCCCGCTAATCAAATATGGTCCAGTTTTGCCCACGGTGGCGGCTTTCGAGGCAGGTACGGCCTTTGGAAACTTCGGATAAGGCTCTGAATCTAAAAAAAAAAAAAGAATTTGGATTTGAACACCAGCAACACCAACGATCAGTCGAGATCGAGACACACACACAGAAAAAAATAAAACCCTCACGGATAAATTACAAATTTACAACTAATTTACAATTTAAAACCCTCAAGGTCACATTTAAAATCCATTACTTCAATTTTGAGAAATTTAAAGTTTAAGTGGGGGCTGGCCTTGGAAACCTGCTGAAATCACAAATATCGTAAGATAGACAGAGAGTTAACAAATAAAACTTATCAGTTATGCTTGTTAATTAAATTTTGAATTTAACCGGGAACTTGGAACGCCCAATCTTAAAAAAAAATTCTGCACGCTTAGAGTACGACTTTGGTAGGTAAGTTGAAAACAACATGAGACCTTTGAAGAAAATCGGGAAGTATTTGACCTATAAGCAAGCATAAGATACCTATGTCACGATTAATCCCACGAAGGCCATCAACCATAAAATGCAAGAAACCAAGTAGCGAGTTTAAGAGAATTCACCATAGATGCGAAGAACATCCAGTTTGTAACCCAAAGTGCGCTTTATTCCTACGAAAAAAGCCCCAAGAGCTTCTAAGAGCAAGTGCACGATTACGAGATCGGATGATTTAAAAATGAAAAGACCTCTAAGTTTTACTAAGGACAAGATCTCCTAACGGCTAGTTTGGATGATCCTCGTCAAAATAATCTCAACGAGTCAAAAAGATTTAATTATCTTTTAATCGGGACGTTGAAATTAAAAAATTACAGGGAAAAAACGAATTTATCATTTAATTCAATTTTAATTAACTCAAAAATACTATTTTTGAGTTAATTACCCAAAACACGACTTTGACTCAACCACCAGGAGCCCAAGGGTCCAATATTTCTTAAAATTCTCAATATTCCCTTGGCTTGGGGGCCCATCGAAAATCATTTTCCAAGGACCAACAAATTTTGCCTTTAAGATCTAATCCTAATTTAGGACCTAAATTAATTAAATTTCTAGTTTTAAGATTTTATTAATTAATTGACGAGAAAAGTGCAATTAATTGACTAGAAGGGAGTATAATTATTTTTCCAACCCTCTTTTACATGAGATAATACATTTACTTATGAAGGAGGAAAACCCATTCGTATAGACCCTCAAATAAATACCCGGTTAACGACTCAACATATGATCTAGTAGACCAAGTAGTTCAAACTACTTTTAAAGGACTACGATAGAACACTAGGACTCACTTATGTGATGACAAAATCCACCCTAGCTTTGGGGTGAGGCTGGAGGAAAAACTCTGCCGTCCACTTTCGTCGAATCGATTGAGACAAAAAACCTCCTAGAATGGAAGTCTTGACAACATACTAAACTTACCTAAGTTGTTACATACATTGACAGTCTTACTTAGATCATTTACATCATAAAATGCGGAGAATGAGTTTTACATCATTTATAACGATATCGGTAGTGATGATGGAGATAAGATAGGCATAACCACATCGAACATGAAGAATCCCATTTTGAAAAAATAGGGGTGTCTTGTATGGGGTAGTTGACGAAGTGTGGTCAACATAGCTTCATAGAGCACGAGATCATCATCCTTTCATCACGAGTCATGTCAACTATCGTAAAGTGATTCATCGAGACTTCCTTATACGATCCATTATTGTGCCATGTTGCTTTCCTTCGAATCATCTTCCAAGATCATACATCCTTTCTCATGATTAGCGATACCTACAGTTACATCCAGAGAAACATTTACATGTGAACTTTTAAAAAACAAAAGTTACCTCAATGATGATCTTTCACCATGACATCTTGCAGCATCGGCATCCTTCATCTGATTGACACATCTCCTAATGATATGTTTTCGAGTTCTTTTTCTTTTCCGGACTTTCGTCGAGTCTACACATCTTTCCGGGGAAGTCTCCTAGTCACATCTTCTTGACCTCCGGATAATCATGCCTCTTAACATGGTTGCATTTAATGATCTCTTCACACTCTCTACACATTCTTGATTCCCGGAACATACAACTTTTCTAGTTTCTTGTTCATATGCAACCACCTCATATTTCATGAGGACATATTATGTTGATTTCATACGTACGGCCATTGAGAGATACATCTCCATAGATCATACTTCTAGTATAGAAGTCCATTACCTGCCAATCATATAGCATGACATCACGACGTCAATGTCGGCATATAAATATATACATAACTTCATTTAATTTCCCAGGTCATCTGGCAGCAATTTCTCAAGAATGAAGAGCTTCATTCCCTTGGCCCATTTCTCGCCGTATGTCATCTATTATCCGAAGTATGTTTCCATGATGACCCTTCTCTTAATGACTACTTTCTATTAGTAATGTTTGTCGAAAGGTTTTCCGGACGATTGCGAGGCTCTATCATGCTTTGATCGGGATGCTACATTACTTCCTATCATATAACCAACATAAATCAATTCCTTATTCATAAGTTTGTAGTTTCCTTGAACTAGTACCTTGTGCTTGGGTGACTAATTCGAGGTCTTCAAGGCTTGAAACTGGGATTCCTCAAGCCCGAATACTTATATCGGTTATGGGCCCTTGAATCTTTGGTAGATCGATTTGTTCCAAGATCACTTTATTGTGCGCTATTTGTATATACATATCAACGAGAATACTTCTTTTGAAATCGAGTCGTGACTATGACTATGATTTACCACCGAAACTCCTTCTGCGAAGTTGTTGAACTTATCTTACTCACATACTGCGAAAAGCATTATTGAACTACTATTGAATATAGAGTTTATACTACACTTGTTTACCGAGATAATCTTGAGACCTTCTTCTTGAGATGGCATCGAAATACTTTGCGGAATTTCACAGTGTGTTACTATGGTGAGACTTCATCTCTGTGTGCTGCACTAAAACCTTTACGCCTTACCAAGACTAGAGATCTCGGTCTCTACCATATATTCTTCCTTCTACGGCTATGTGATATCCTTGCTTGATATTAGCCTTTGTGTCATAGTACATCTTTTACTCATCTTCGTTGTTGTATATACATATCTTGACTCCTTCTATAGAATAGTCCACGTATATTATTAGGATGCCTTATTCAATTTGTTCCATAGCCATCTTAACAATCCTTTCTTTGCACTATGCTCTGTGTTAATATCACACCGAGTTGAGCCTTGAACATATCATTGCTTATGACACCATCCCTCTTTCTTGCTTGAACACGATCCGGTATCATTACTTTGATACAATCCTCCTCTACGCTTGAACACGGTCCTATATACAAACTTAGATACGGTCCTCTTCTACGCTTGAACACCCAATCCTGTATACGCACCCACCTTCGGCCCCTTCTTTACCCTCAAACGCGGTCTTTACTTCACACTTCCGGATACCGGCTTTGTATTGTGAGAGAAACCGGACTTCTCCTCGCATTTGTTGTCTCAAACTAATCCGGTGCTATTACGTGATTAATCGAGGTTCACTATGGTGAGTACGAGCACGACGATGTGCAGAGAACTAGGAACCCAATCACTTTGAAATAGGTACGAACTTGTCATACAGAGGTATGTAAGATCCTCCTCATTGTGAGCAAAGGCGGCCAGCTCCACGAGATCTTGTTTTGGGCGATATGTTTGAATGCAAGCAGAGAATATTTCAAACTAAGAATATTGTCCTTCACTTAAAGCGCCTTTGATCATGACCTTAGCTGCGAAACCATGTTGAGAATTTGAAGGAATTCTTAATTATGTATATCAACACTTGACATTACAAAGCTATTCAATGACCCTTGACAAAGCTGTCTTCTTCCTTCAATTCGCATTCATAGATTAGCCTTTATACGCATTGATTTGTTGCCCTAATTCTCGTCTTGTCCGCATAGTTCTGGTGGTGCATTCTGATTTTGTTGTGGTTTATCTTTGTCCGGATATTTCTGCTTTATAATATCGACGTTTACTCAAGAAGTTCTCCTGAAGTATATATGTTCTCACGTCCTTCGGTCATCCACGCTATGTGGCTTTAATGTTGATCAATTATTCCTCTCCACAACGATCCGTCCATTAATCACACTTGTCGCAATTTTTTACGTAGCATCCATTCAGTGTATCATATTTGTGATACAATTCCCAATTCACGTTGTATTAGATCATGTTGTATTGGTGTATCACGCGTATCGCAATTCCTTTTGTCTGGATCCGCACATACTTCTCGTAATAGATGAAAACTCCTCCTGTGTAATTTTGGTTCGGACTTATCGCAGAATTTTCAAAGTAATACGCATTTTCGTTGTCACCATATTATCCGCATGAACGAGTATATATATTGGTGATGGCCTAGAAACACCCAGAAGCCGGCTTGTATGTAGTCTTGTGAGCCGACTTTAATAACTTATAATAGCTTCTTCTTCCATCATTTGAGAGAGGTCGGTTTGAGGACAATTTCTTACATAAACTTCTTGGATGTAATACAGCTTTTGTGAGATACGGAACATATAGTTCCTTTGTATATATACATGACACATAATTATATTCTATGCCTAGGAGACCCAAACCTAGTAGACATCAGAAAGAAGTCTATCTAATAAAAATATTGCTCATAGAAATCCATGAAGCAAGTACAACAAAATATATTTTATTATATTTGACTTCTTCTTTACATATATACATAATTACATAGTCAACATGAAGACGAAGCCTAGTTACACTTTTCAACACAAGTACACCATGAAGGTTAACGAGGCTGCGGAAACATGAGGAAGTATCGGAAGAACGAAGCAAAATTTGTATGAAATTATCAAGGGTCGGTGATTTGTGGAGGAGAAATTAAAGCCGACATCTAGAATCATACCTAATGGTAGAAAAGAGTTCCTAGTTCAAAAGGAGTAGAGCGGGGCCAACAAGTTTGAAGGATGTCATTGTGTCGAGATATATGGAAAGTCGATAACTTCAAAGTAGATTTACAAGATCAAGCATTTGGTAAATGGTAGCATAGAGAAGTACAAAGCAATGATTATCCCAAGAAGAGGAGGGATGATCGGGAGACATTTTCTCTTGTTGTCGGGGAAGAAGAAATGTACAAGGTAAAAAATCTAGACCATGAAGTACATGAGAGGGGATCTCATGTTTGCAGACTAGAGCTTTATAGGACCTCGGGCTTGGTATGGATATCTAGAAATGTTGGTTGATCAACATTTACAGTGAAAGTGGAAGGACTCACTTGTCGGAAGACGTGAGTGGCGGGAATATTTTCTTCCATGCTAGATGGAGCAATCATGACAAAGGGAATGAAATATCTACAATCAAGATGAAGGATCTTAGTTGGATATATTACTTCTTAGGACTAGAAATGTGGTGAAAGCAAGGTATGAGATTTTCCTTGGTCAAGGGAAGTGTGTTCTTATGATCCTTTAGATATTTGGCATGATGGAATGACAAGTCCATGGTCATTCCATGGTATCAAATCTAATGAAGTTGTGCCGGAAGGGAGTAACACGAATTGTCTCGAGCGGAGAATTTGTTTAGTGTTAGAAGGAGCACCTAGTCGAGGATGACGATTGTCTTGATGGATTCAAGTTGGTCGGTTATGGTTGAGCCAAGGCATGTGGCACATGTGTTGATGTGTCGGCATGGTACGGTTGGATATGGATTGAGATATGTCTCATATACCTACGATTATTCACAAAAGTCAAATTGATGCGAGAATACGACGGAAAAATACATCGGGATGATGATTCAACTTGGGGTACGATATGATGACGGAAATTTAAGCATCAACAGCCAGACGAGTATAATGCTGATTTGTTTAGCAAGTTGTGAAGCAATGTTGCTTGAAAAGCTACTTGCGGAATTGTTTGATCAAGAGCGAGGAGATGACCATGATGACGGGTCAAAACACATGGTACAAAAGGAGTAGTAAGGCTCCCTATATTTCTATGTTGATTGGTTGTTGACATTCTCACAAACGGCTCTTGTCCCTAGATGAAGTTGGCATAGCAAGGACAAGCTTGGAAGTGATTAGGTACTTCCCTTCGTTGAAGGGTATTGATGTTGGCATCCAAGGGGCGAGATAATCTCCACTTAGGTCATGGGTATTGATCGAAGCCATGTAATATGGTTGAAGTTGACGGTAGCATCAGGGCCAGATTGCTCACTGATCGGGGGCCTGTACGACCATATTGCCATGGGTTTTGACTGGTGAGTTTGAACGTACCTTGGCATCGAACTGATAATTTCACCATTCAATAGCATGTGACGACATGGGAATGGTAAATAGCCCTCGGTTTTACCATGGGTCGGGTGTATTCCTAACAAAACTCCAAGTGACGACTTGGTAGATTGGTGACCCGAAACTAGTCTTGTGTTAGGGGGTGCTGTTTTAGCAATGGGCATTTGGCTTGTGTTTGAAAGCTAGATCCCTTTGCAAAGGAGATGTGACTAGTGGGTTACTAGATCCCTTTGCATGATGTTGATGTGGGATGCTTCCCACATGTAGTGGATGAATTCATACGATATAGCTGAGCTCTTTCAGCCTTTATTGAGATAGAGAATTTTTATTCAACAACACAACACTTGGAGAAAATAATTATGAATACCTCCCTAGCTAAGAGAGGGACTGTTGAATTTTTGTAGCTATGGTCGGTCTTACATAATTTATTTGCAACCCTCCAAAGCAAAATAAGTGATAAATACAAATGTAAATTCAAGTCGGCTTCAAAAGAGGGATATTCAATTTTTGAAAATTGAATTAATTGTCTCCACAAGGTCAAAGTCCAGCTCAGCCAACCAGACACACCACTTGGGGCACCTCAATCACTATATAAAGACTACTAGTCTCCTCCTCTTGGCATGAACTCGAATCATAAAAGATATCTTTGAGGCATGAAGAAGGACAAATCTGAGGCATAATGAAGAATAGAATCTGAGGCATGATCTGGGAGCTCTGAGGCAGCAGATCAAAGTGTTTTAGGCAGACGAAATTCTCTGAGGTCAGGTTGACCAAATTTCTGAAACTATCTTAGCAGGATGAATTTATCTTTGTTTGACCGGGTTTGACCTGGTTTTTGGATACTGGTCAATTTCAGTTTATTTTTGACTGGGAAATTCAGATTGTATCTCTTGTTGAATTGGATAAATTTCTCTGAGAAAAGGTTGTTGGGTTTCTCCTAGAAGAGTGTTTTCCAAAGGTAAAATTTGTATCTCTTGTGATGAGCTGTCTTTGACTCTCTTCATGATCCTATTGCCATCATTGTTTTTACTAGTGAATATTTTCTACATATAATTTCTTAATGATGAATGTGACACAAGATAAACCGGTAAAGAAATCATTGGAAGTATTTATCAGTCTAGAAAATCATGAAAAATCAACAGTTGGAACTTGGAACCACACTCAAATGCCTTGAAACAATTAATGTTAATGTTAAAATTTACTTTAAGAATTTAACATTACCATTAATTAAATAGCATTAGAAGGTCCCTAGGGTTAGATGTTAGGCTTCCCCACTCATAAATCATTGTTTTAGACAAAATTAAGGAGGGATGCCCATCCCTTTTTTGAGGGTGCAAACACAAGCACACCCCTTTTGAGAAACGCATCCCCCAAATTGCAAAAGTGTTTCCCCCTGGGGGACATGGAAATGTTTCCTTAGGCATCACCCCATCCAACATCATGGGAAGCATTAAGTGCGCCCCCACCCTAGAAATACATCCCCATGGGCTGCTGGGGTACTATTAACCAAAAATTTTTGTCCTGGACAAAATTGGGGTAATCAAAGAGAGCAGGTATACATAGTAAGGTTCATGATGATGCATATATGAAAACAAATTTTCCTTTTATAGAGAAGAATAACATGTGCAATCATACAGATTATTTTGTTTCAAGAGTAACGATTGAGATGGAGAGGTAGCAGGTACCATATACTGATAAAGTTACTTACTTCTCCTACTACAGCAGGCACTGTCTCGAAAAAGCTTTTCAATACAGTCAACCAGTTGGAGGCATTTACCAACAAACCTATACAGCCTTTTGTAAGTGCACATGGATCATAACCAATATGTTTGAACAAATTTCAGCTGTCTATTAGGCCAGCAGCTTGGGAACCTTAATATTTAAACAAAACTTATGAGAGAGCTAATGATTGTGTACATGCACAGATGCCTTCAAAATGTTGAAATCCAGAAGAAATCAAGACATAAAAGTCCAACAATTGCCTCAAGACGGGAAATATACCATGGATGGAGACCAAAGCATGGAATAACTGATGAATGTGTTTAGCCCATCTGCAGCACAATTCAATCTTCCTGTTCACAAGATAAGCTAGAATGAAAAAGAGTAACATTCTGCAAGGACATATGAATGGCTAGTGATGCAAACTAGGACTAGGAACATTTACGCTAATCACAATTCCCTAGTATAATTAAAAAAAAAAAAGCATTTTTGATAGAACGTTTCATATTCTAATAAAAAACTGCAGATATGCATGCATTTTACAAACTACACCTGCAAGACAAAAAGCCCATCCATCAAAATCAGCCATGCGGGGCCTAAAAAGATATTTTTATGATAAAAATAAATAACATTTTAAACAGCATAAAGACGACTCATAAGAGATACAAAGAAGTACAGAAAAACAGCACTTGCCTAACCTCAGTAATCAGACAATGATTAAAAAGAGATAATAGTTTAACAGATAGATCCCTAAGTGTGCAACAGTGGCAATGGTTATTAAAACACTAGTCCATGTGAGATACAAGACCAGTTCCCAAAGGACAAGATCACAAAAATATTGCCGAGAGAAATTATAGTAGTCTTCGCAGGGTAACAAATCTGGTGGCTGTGTCAAGGTAATTTTGATGTATACATCAATTATAACGATGCCTATTGAAAGATTCCAATCTCTATAAAAGAGAAAAGAAAGACAACTAGCATTGCTGTCCATAACTAAGAGAATAGCAGAAAATGGTACCTTGCCCATATCCATTTGTCATGCACTTTAGGTACTTTCAGATACATTTAAATGCCATGAACTTATCCAAAATGTAATAACACTCACAATTCAGTTACATCTTTTCTAAAAGTGAGAGGACGAAGATGTGCCACAAGAAATTCATAACCAGTGGCAATAGGCTACAATAATCCACCTAACTGCACAGAGAACTACCACAGTTAATGGAAAAGAAAGGAAAGTTTGATATGGACAAAATTTTGAAATCCTGAGACTTGATTACTGTTCTGTCATGAAATAAAAAATGACTACGATGTGGGATCCAGCTAGAAGGCATTGGGATTGGTATTTCAAATATGAGTGGTAACTGGGGTTCATCTCCCTTCGATTAGTTGTGAACTTTGATTCATCATCTTTCTGTTGTATAGACTGCTTCCAGCCCAAAATGATCACTGAGACTGCTTCAGCCATTTCCATTATTGATTTCTGCTACATCATTTATTGCAGTATGTCTGCAACAGAGCTTTGCCTTCTAATACCATGTTGACAGCCAAAATCATGAAATCCCTTGGACTCATACCTCCTTCCTTTATCACTCCTTAACATCTTGCAATATTTTCTGTTACCACACAAAAATGGATGGCTTCTTTCACATTTCTTGCAGGCTTTCTTGACTCAACAAGCTCACCACAAAATCCTTAGGGTTCACTGACAATTATTGCTTGTGCAGAGAAACTTGGAGGCTACACACCTTGCTCTATTTGACCTGAGCATTATTCAGTGATCACATTACAGGATTGAACCTCGAGTCTTGACTCTTGAGAGCACATGGATGCATCATCTGAGCATGATGTCAGCAGGGAGACTTGGAATATGGATAACACTACCATGGAGATGTCCCTATTAGAAGATCACCCTATTTAACAAGCCATTTAAGGCATTCTGAGCTCCTTGGGGCATTACACATTATTCGAGAGGCATACTTTACATATTTGAAGGTATCTTTCACTATTGACGTAGTTGGGGTGAGGGTACTTTGTTCAAGGCATTTCTAAATGTTTGGAGGAGAACCTTGCATAAGAAAATGCCATGTGGCATTGTTAACATAGTCATGCCTAAAATAAAAGAATAACGCATACATTTCTTTATAAAAGTACTTTCAAGTAACATAACCGCAGGAAACCATGACTTTTCCCCTCACTTTTGGGGAATGCCTAGGAGTGACCTAAGATTCTTCCAAGGCACAAGGCCGAGTCAACAACTCATGACTAGATCATATATAGCTCACCAACAACTGGCTTACTAAAAATAAAATGTCACAAATCCCGTATTGAACCTACGTGAGGAGGGCAACATCTTTTTCTCACAACTACTTGAATTGCACACCCAACTTATTGTAGATTGCTTGCTTCTTATATTCGCATTAAAGAAAACAAAAGGTAGAAGGGTATATACAACAATATTTACAACAACTTCCTTAAGGCTACAAGAACATAAATAAAATCCAAATAGACACTAGGGACTAACAATTTGGTGTCCTTGATAAGTGTTACAACAAAATGTTGCACCCTGGTCACAGTGTCACAAGAAGACAAGACAATCGGTAACATGGGAGAGTTGGCACTATCACCTCAAAAAACTACTTCCCTCAATGTAGCAATGGATGCAATCCAACACAAGGAGGTTTCCCTAATAGATACGAGGATCAAATGATCTGAACGAACCACGTCAAGAATGAAGGCGATTTTTGTAGCATCGGATGTGCTCTAGCCTCGAGATTTTGTGGGGGCTAGACGTGTACATTCTCAAGACCCGAAGAGAAATCGTTTGGCGAAATTCCACGAGAGATGATTTAATGAAAATAATTAATTATTTTTAATGTATTCCCAAGTCTAAACTTAGGAAATGAGAATAATTAAAGAGGGTATTAATCAAATCGGGCGTGGATCGGAGTCCTAGATAATCTAAGCCATTGATTAAGATCTAATCTTGGTCGTTGATACCTCAACGAGAGATTATAAGAAGAAACTTGATGGGCACTTGGAGAACTCACAAGCAGGATACTCGGTGCCATGGATCAATTTTACCAATGGTACAGAAGTTTGGCAAGAGAAAATCGAGTCGAGAGGGTGAGTTGAAGGTGAGAGAGAAGGGCATCGTTAGTAGTCCAAGAGTGCGGGGAAGAGTTTTTGGAAAGGGCGAGCAAGGAGGGACAAGTTCATTGGAAGCCTTTGCGTGGTCATTGCGCAAAGGATGCAGTGCGATGGGGCCGGCGTAAGGGCGGAAAGGTCCTCTTTGGGGTTGGGAAAATCTTTGTGGAGTGAGAGAAATTCATCGATAAATTTTTCTCATTGTTTCTTCCTCTAGTTTGTAATGGAGGTATCTTGTACATGAATTATTGTTGAAGAATTAATAAAAGAAACCCTCATTTGTTGCACGGTTTTCCCACAATGGGTTTTTAAGGACAATTGTCCAAAAATAACTATGTCAATGTGTTTATATGTGTGCTAGTGTTTTCCTTGCATTTATTTTCTACATTATTTGATTTGTGAAGGTTGTAGCGTATATGTTTCGATATTAGTCATAGATAAACGCAAATAATTTGTTGAGTAATTTTAACAAATGAAGAAATATTATCGTTAATTTCTTGTTGGTAGGACCTGGACTTGTCAATTTTCTGAGAGCCCCTAAGGCTTCAACTTCTATAACCACTACTCAAGAGGATTAATAATTAGGTTTTGTGGTGATTTAGATAATTAATTTCAGTTTGACTTCGAAGGTCTATGGTTGTTTTAAAGGCCTGGAGCCAACCTTTAAGGATCTCTAGTTACATGGCTCTAGTCATTGAAAATAGATATGCAGATAACCTACATTGGACAAGGCTCAATTCTTCTTAATGAAGGAGCAATGTATTTCCTTATGCTAGGCAGAGATAAAGACTTCTAGGGTTTCTTGATATGAAATGATAATGGAATTCCTGGACACATAGAAGTTAAGTAAAAGTTTACTAAGAGAGTGGATCAACAAAACAATAATGTAAAGCCTCAAATAGGCTTCAAGTTGAAGCTTCGGCTAGAGTTTACAATTCCAAGGCACAAATTGATCAAGGATGATGTTATTACCCTCTTAAGAGAAGGTTCACCCCACGAAAGCCATATTTTGCATTGGTAAGCCCTAGGTTCTCATCTGTTGGGAAATCTAGGGCAGCAATTAGAGACTTATTTAAATTGATTTCTCTTATCTTGACCTTTCTTGTGATGTTTCTTATCAATTCTTCTTTGTAGTTATTATATTCTTATCATCAAGACAAATGTGAGAAACAACGAAGATCACAAACACAACAAGGAACACAAGATGTGAGCACTCGACGAGGAAAAACCCCTATGAAGGAAAACCCAATCGAACTCTTCCACTAGTAGATTCAAATCAAATTGAGACGATCTTGACCTTTTGACCAAAGACATAGACTCCCTCCATCCACCCGGAGTTAGTCCTCGGCTTAAGTAGTCATATAGAATCTGCGTCTCTTCTTTCCTGCCAACTTGTGCAAATCGATCTTTCATCCTCGACCCTTGTAACTAGCTTCCAAGATAGCACGTGTGACGGAAAACATCAAGATTTCCGTTCTCATAGCTTGACGAGACTTCTCTTCCTTCTTCACTTGGATTGACTCTTCTAGGTCTTCGCATTCCTTTCCTTCTTCCAATTCAAGGCGTTGTTGTCATAGTGTTGTGTCAAATAGGTCAACTTCCTTGCTATTTATAGTTGTTCAAAACTCTTCTATAAAGTAGTGTGAAGGACTAGAATTCGACTTGAAGAGGTGGAGGAGTATAAAACACAAAAATAACTTTCTTTCTTAACATAAGGAGCCCAAGAAGTGTCTAATACATTATGACTTTGACTTAAGACCAAGCCTAGAAGCACACAATAGGTGTTTTGACCTATTGACCAATAACCCAAGCATGAAACTGACATGCTTTAATAAGTAAATTTTCTTTTACAATAAAAAATTCTCTTTTTCTTTCTTTTGACAATTACATCATGACTCAAATACAATTTATGAAAACCAACATTGGTTACATTATTCAACATCATCCACAAATGTGCATCCACCACAACACAATAACGAACAATTATTAGAAAACACCTATTAGTTTGCCTTAAAAATCCTAGGAGATATTTAAAGAGAGAAAATGTTTGGTTTTTTGAATATTTTTGACTAACACAAATTTTACTAGTACCTAATCCTACTTGGGTGATGGAGTCTAGGCAAACTTTTGGAGAAAGGACAATTGATTGGAGTAAGGGGTGGGGGTGGGAATACATTTTCACTTTGTAAACACCAACTATATATTTTTTTTGGGGCAGAAATTAAAAGAAGATGCACACTAGGAGTTCTTTTATCGATTTCGTGGAAGAAAATATTTTTATGCAAATTTAACCAATATTTCAAACAAATAACATGACTTTAGTCATGAATCACATAAAGAAACTTTCCACTTTGTAAACACTATCTTTTTTGTGAGGGGAAGAAATTAAAAAGAAGATGCACACTAAGAAGTTCTTTTATTGATTGTGGAAGAAAATATTTTTAACATGCAACATTTTAACCAAGATTTCCAACAAATAATATGTTTTTAGTCATGGATCATAAAAGAGAAACCTAGCATTGTTTCATTTACATGCAAAATGAATTAAAAATCAGCAACAACTTACAATTTCTTCAAGAAAATACCTCCTTTCAATCCAAAAAGACATCTCCAATACGATCAGTCAATCTCCAATGAAAAATGCTCATAAAAATCACATCTCCACGAGTAGCAAAAAAGACAAGGTAATTCATGCCCTAGAAAGTACTGCAATCGGTGTGATGATGAATGATAGAAAGTGAGGCATCCTCTATTTATACAAAGGTCATACTCTATTTATATAATTTTGAGTGTTTGACGAGACAAGGGATTACAACCCAACCCCATAACTCAAGAAAACAACAAAATAATGCCATAAAATCCACAGTTATTGAGATCAATATCCTCAAGAGCATCACATCATGCCATTTTTGGGCCATAAATGACTATCAAGTGCATGGGATGGGCAAGTGATATGTCCTTGTTGAGCAAAAAGTGTTGTCATTGATGTCAAAGTTGGCGATTCTGCGAGTTGGTTGTGTCAAGTTTAAGGAGCTTGGTGAGCCAAGAATGGAGGTTATAGGTTTGTCATTGATGTCAAAGTTGGGGTTGGGTTGGTTGTCAAGTTTGAGGAGCTTGGTGAGTCAAGAATGAAGAGTTATAGCTTTGAATCTTTGAAGGCATTTTTTCCTTAATGCCCTAGCTAAAAATGAGGTGTTTCATAGTGTAGTCCTCTCAAAAATCTTTCCAGTGGTGTATGGCACTTTGAAAAACTCCTAAGGGATCACAAAGTTATCCTCATTCAAAGTTTGGCATGGTTCCAAAGGCGTGGCGGGACGGGTATTTTCCTGTTATCTAGGTTATAATTTGATGTTGCACGGAGGTTTTGGTCGAAGAATTGTATGGAGGCGCAAGATGGGAGCCGAGTTAAAAATTCAGCGAGACAAGAAATCTCCCATTAATTGATGGATGTCACATTGTGCCAAGTTTAAGTCAAGCACTTACTAAGTTTTGGCGATCGGGCGCGTTGGCACGATTAATGGAGGCATAAGACGAAGAAACAATATGTTGTTGCAAAGTGTTGTGAATTCAACTTTGGGCCATTAAGAATTAACAAGGAAAATTTGCAAAACAGCAAACCTCGAACCTTTTCTCCATATAAGATGAAGTGGCATGGTGACGGTGGCGAAAGGTGATTAGGATACGGAGATGATGTGGCAACCAATTGGTAGGATAGATGTTACATTGATGACATGACGAGGGACACATGACATGATAGGTGATAGATGGCATAACAAGGAAGGTGACTGTGGCATGCGGTTGTGTTTCTAGATGTCAATTGGCGTATTCTCGAGTGACATGGCACCATGTTCATGTCATGAAACTAACCTTTAATCGAGTCCTTCAAAATTGTGGCAAAGCAGTCTTCAACCAAGTCTACAAGTTTGAATTCATCCTCAACAGGCCTTAAATAGCTTAGGATCGACCTCGGGATGATCTTGTTGCAGCCTTCCACTATTCCCAGAGAGCACTTTGGACCCCTTATGGCCACCTTCTGAGCTTCTCGGCCTTATTCGGTCACATTGGTCTTAACCATCATAGGCTTTGATCTATTTTATTCTGAGCCTTTCGGCACATGCAGGATTTGGTCAATGAGAGGAGGCTATATCCTAGGAAACGACCAAACCTCAAAATAGCACTAACTTACTACGATTAGCACCTTCTCATATACATACCTTCAACCTTCTTCGATAGCTTAGGCCTATCTTATAGTGAACTTAGTCGGGTCTTTTTACTCTTATTCATCCCATGGAATTAGGCCAAAACTCACGAAATTTTGGGTTTATTTCAAAAAAAAACTCTTCTAAACTTGACCTCTACCAACATATGATATACTAGACTTGGGTGGCAAAATTTGGAGTCCCCCTCCCAGGACTGTCGATTTTCCCTTATCACTCCATGCATTTAGTTTTAAATCCAAGCATGATAAGAACACTAAAATGCGGAAATGACAATTATTTCTAAAAACACAAATTTGGAGATTTTACTCTTTGTTTGGAGAAAATGCATAAATAAATGCACGGTAAAATAATACGGCCACACACGAGAAAAAGGAAATGACACATTGATTTTTGGTCAATGTGACCACAGAAAAACCCCCTACAACTCTTGGGGAAAACCGATTTGAGAGCTCTTCTTTATTTACGAAAATCTTTGCCTGGGCAGAATACAAGGAAAAAATTACAACATTCACAAAATCAACTTATCTCAATTTCTGTGCTAAACTTCCAGCACAAAATTTGTGCTGTGACAAAACAAAAAACACGGTAGAAAAATTCTGACATTAAATGTTGCTGCAGCTTCCTGGGATTTTGCCAATCCTTGTATGGCCGTCTGAGACATACGAAAATGTCTGACGATCCTTCCTCCTCAAGTCGTACTTCTGCTTATGACCTCAAAATTTGTGTTGTCAATTTCTTTGTCCTTCTCACTTGAAATCTATGTTGTACCTTCCTCGAAATACATGCCAAATGCATTTGTACGGATGTGCCTTTGGATGCGTGCTGGCAATAAATTTTGTTGTGGTTGTTATCTTGGGATATGTGCCAAAATTGTTAATACTGATTGTTGCTCTCCTTCCTTCCTCCACTCGGAAATTTCTCCTTGCTCTCTCTTGCCTTCTCTCAAATGCTCATGAAAGAATAATGTGATATTTTCTCTTCTTCTCTCCTTTTACCCTAACCTAAGTGACTTTTGAGTGATCCCTAGATCTAATGAGTAGGAATAGCTTTAGATCGAAATTTCGAAAATAAATGCCCATTATTTTCACTTTTTCTATTTAATCACTCACCCATTTAAATAAAAACCCACTTAGCCTTTTATTTCCATAGTCCTTTTCACTTTCTAATTCTTCATTAACTTTAATAAAGTCACTTTTAAATTAGGCAATAGCTATCACTTATAAAATCACTTTTAAATTAGAACGTAACTTTATCAACATAATCACTTTAATATTGGGTAGCTTCTACCACTTATAAGTCGGTTTTAGGAAAGGAAAAAGTACAATAGAGTGGACACTTTTTCCTGAGCAAAAGATCAAAGCCATGAAACCACTTGTCCTCTGGTACCAGAATTTAACACTCCCTCTTATTGAGGAAAATGTTCCTACATCATTCCCATCTTGTCTCTAAAGTAGACATGTTTGCCCAGTGGTAAGGCTTTGGTGAAGATGTCGCTACTTGCTCATTTGTGGAGGTGTACGAAGCTTATTTAACGCTCCCTTTTGGACATAATATCGAATGAAGTGATAATTGATCCCAATATGCTTTGACTTGTCATGAAAAAGCTAGTTCTCCTTGAGTTTTATGCAACTCGATTATCGCATTGATACGAAGGTCTCAATGCTTGACCAAATAGACCAAACAACATCTTCCGAAGCCATATGACCCTACGAAAGCTTATCCAAACTAGCGGCCATATACTGCGCCTCGAGTTGAGCTCAATGCAAGCTGTTGTTGTTTACATTTGAACCACAACCTAGTAACCGAACCTAACCCAAAACGGCACACGAAGTGCTCTTCTGTCTGAAGCACATCACCTTTAATGCGAATCGTGTACCACCGCCGGTCTCACTCCATCACCACAGCCATAGTCCGGACCATAATCCACGGTACCACCTTGGTAACGAAGAATGTGTTTTGCGGCCACCTTGGTATTGCACTCTCACAGGCTCACACATGAGCCTAACTCATAGTGTTCGCGCAAAACATATATGCGGTTGAGTGTTGACCAAATAAATTAATGATCCAATCGGTACTTTGTATGGTGTAGGATCCACCAACTTGGAATCGGAAGCGTGAAGCTTCTTCAGGTTCGTGATCATAGGTGTGGACATGGGTTTGCGGTTCTCCATGTGAAATACGCAGAATATCCACGGTGTGCTTTTTGTCCCGAGGAGAAAGTGTACCCCTCCTCACCGCCACACCTCCAATCCGGAAAATAATGCATCGAGCCGATATCTTTCATCTCAAAATCGACAAGATCTCTCTTGCCGAAGCCCTCAATACTTAAGTCTCTACCTTTCCTGGGGGTGATGACCAAGTCGTCAACATACAACAACAAAACAGAGGCTCCTCGCCTACCACGATGATATGGGTTCGAGATCGGCCTCCTCTTGGTGAAACCCAAGCTATGCAAGTATGTATCAATCGAGAGTACAAGCTCTGGGAGCTTGCTTCGAGGCCATAGAGTGCCTTTTTCATACATGGGTCTCCCGCCCATGCACCTCAAAAGCCTGTGTTTCTTCGATATAAACTTCATCAAGAATGAAGCCATTGAGAAAAGGCGGTCTTCACATCCATCTAGTGGATCTTCCAACCCATCTCTGCTGCCGTGATATAATGGAGCGAATAGATGTATACGAAACTACGGGGCAAAGGTCTCCTCATAGTCAACTCCCTTTACTGTGAAAACCCTCTAGCACAAACTAAGCCTTGAACTTCTCTGTGCGCCATTTTGCGGCATGCTTTATCTTGTAGAGCCATGCGGGAGGTACCAACTAATTACCTTGGGGCCACCTTTTCTCCCAAGCACCCGTTCTTCATAATAAGAAGGAAATACTCCTCCGCTAGGCGCCTCTCCACACATGATGGTTGGGCGCTCCTCATGGCCAAGAAGGCTCGGGTCAACAATAGCATTACCAATGCCATGTAACTAAACGCCGCTCGGTGGTTTACTCTCTCTAACACAACTCTTTGTCCCGACAGCGAAGTGTGACACCAGCATGGTGTCTTGAAACACACTTGGGCTTCCTCTTCACTGAACCTACTTCTTCACGGAGTGAAAAGAATCATCATGTGAAAAACCTAAACTACGAAGGCTTGCAAGCGGCCCATACACCGGCCACTGTGCTGGCACGAAGATGGTACCATACGAAACGACCATCGGTGGATTATACGTGAATTGTTCTACGGTTATACTGTCTTCTTGAAGATGTACTCACCGACTGCGAAACCCCTTGCTCGCAAGTGGACTGAAAACTATAATAGATGTACCTCCCGATCCACGAACCTCTTGCTGCCGGTAACGGATCCCTACGGTAACTCTCGGTGACTGGCAGGTGTACGACGACTCTATGTAATGTAACTCCGGTGACCTGCAGAAAGCTCTCTCCTCCTAGAACTTTACATACCTCCTAACAACCACTTTCCTTGAGAATGTAAATGCGGTAGCTTTCGGTCTCGCTATAACCCACAAAGATGCCCTTGTCTACATTGGGTTCTGGTGTGTTCCTGCTCTCCTTGGGGACATAAGAATATGCAAGGCACCCAAAGATACGAAGATGCCCAACATGGAACTTCTTCCTTGAGAAAACCTCCTGGAAGTCACATTCCCCAAGGCACGATGTGGACTCCTATTCATTAAGTAAACGAGCGTTGCGGGCCTACGCACAAAAATAAAGGTAACCCCGATCGTGAAGGATGGCTTTCGCGACCCCTACAATGGATCTATACTTCCTTTAAGCCACCCCGATACACTGGGGGTTTGTGAACAATGAACTCCCTCTTAATGTCCTCGACACAAAAATCCACAAACTCACCAAGAGTATACTCACCTCCATTGTCGAGCAGAGTACCTTGATCTTTTACTGCTGTCACGGTTTTTCCCGCAAGAGCTTTGGACTCTTGAAACCACTTGAGAACCTCACCCTTGGTCCTTGAGAAATAGATCCGAGTCTTCTTGGAACAGTCATCGATGAATAAGCCATAATACTCAAAGCCACTCAAGGACACATGAGACATCAAGACACTCACATCGGAATGAATCAATTCAAGGATCCCCACTATGCGTCCTACTTGTTACTACGGGAAAAGGGCTTTTGCAAACTTCCCCTTAGCACATCCCACTCTTGCATACATCAAGGTGATCGGGCGGGAAATGCGACACACCAATGGTGATCTCCTACAATGTCCTCAAGGCCCCATGATGTGTGACTCATCTGCGATGCCAAATCTCACACAACTACGAAGCTTGCTAGATCTATTGTTGGTCACATCACAGTGCGCTGCTCAATGCCATCGAGGGCGGACGGAGAACTTGTACACCTTAGCATATGGCACTCTCCCGATCACTCTGTTGAAGCGGTACGGAGGTTTCCTTAGGATATGTGAGCACCGCCATTCCTAAACAACACCTCATACCCTCTTGTCCTCGGTGTTGAAACGGATATCAAGTTCTTCTTCATTCCAGGCACATATAGAACATACGACACTTTCAAAGGAAGTTTTTGGGTTCCCTATCAAATGTTAATGTTCCAACACGAAGCTACTCTAACAATGTTGTCATCGCCAGGTACTACCTCCATATCGGTATCCCACTCCTCGGTAGCTCGAAGTGCTCCTTGACTCCCCAATCATGGCGAGAAGTGCCATTGTCAACATCACCAAACACTAGAAGATGCTCTACTAGTGAAGGCGAGTGCTCCCTCCCAGGCACAGCCAGCAGTGAGTGATACTGCTGGAGGCCTCCACAGCTATGGTCCAAACTCTCGATCAAAGCTCTGCGAGAAGCCCTCTATCTCTGTGAGAAGTTGCCATGATTTCTCTTTCCTTCCTTATTTTTCTTCCTGGACACACAACGGCCATGGTGTCTAAATGTTTTGACAATTCCAACATTTGACTTTGGAATAAGTCCTTTTTTATTGCCTCTTGTTATTGTTGCCTTTACCTTTTCCTTTGCCTCCTTTGGTGGAAGCTCCTTCTTTTTGATTTGTCTTTCTTGCCTCTTGCCAACAATGCCATTGTCATCCTCCTCCTCCCCTATTTGTTTGCCCCTAGATGGTTCTTTACGTGTCATTTTGGACACCGTCATCCCCACAACCTTTCCCATCTAGGGAAGAGTTCTCTCATGCGAACAATACCATCTACAAACTCTCCCCGAGTCTTGGGAAGACCATGCAAAGCTATCCTCACCAACTCGGTGGGTGCAATGGTCTCTCCTACGGCCCATGACTCATCTCTCACCAAAGTGATATTGGTGAGGTATGTCGTATGCTTAATCGACCTTATCCATTCTTGTGGCCCTTAGTTCTCCTTTGGGACCATCTTACGGTTCTCATTTGAGCTGCGAAGTGGCTTGGAGTCAAAGTAGTCACATTTCCGCCATAAGTCTTTCCTCTCCACATGAGAATGACATGATCTTTGACTCATCCAAAATCGGTCTTTGGCCTTCAGCATTCTTTTTTAGTGAACTACTGCTAATTATATTTGGATCGGCGAGGCACTCTTGGGTGTTGGGTGGTATGTACCATAATGCCACGGAGACCTCTCCCTTGCTTCCCTCCAAAGATATTTTGAATTCTCTCCCTCCATGCGCTATAGTTGCGCTTCCTCCCCTTTGTCTTGACCCTTCCCAAAGACATGATTCATAGTCCTATATTTGATTCAAATGCGGGTAAAGGTTTTATGTTTTGTCTAAAAATCAGGCTGACATAATTTACCGATTATTTGTCTTTCAAATAACAATTTCATCAACTAAGCTGCGATACCATGTAAAATTTGGGTCCCATAGGTTATCAATTTTCCCTTATCACTCCATGCATTTACTTTCAAATCCAAGCATGATAAGAACACTATGAAAACTGCGGAAATGACAATTATTTCGCTTGCAAATTTGGAATTTTACTATTTGTAAAATGCGAGAAATAAATGTACGATAAATATAACGACCACGAAAAACACGGTGATTTTTGGTCAATGTGACCTGGAAAAACCCGTACAACTCTTGGGGAAAACAGGGTTTTGAGGCTTCTTTATTTAGAAAATCTTTTGCGAGACGCAGTACGGGAAAAATTACGAGCGTTCAATCCAACATGCCGATTTACTGTGCTAAACACCTCAAAATTTGTGCCAATAGCAGCAGAAGAAAACACGATGAAAGATTTCGACGTCAAATGTTGTACGGTTATAAAATTCAATTACCCGGAGGTGCTAATACATTCATATGGGGCCACGTACGAAAATGTACGGTCGTCCTTCCTCCTCGAAATCGGTGCCCAACTCGGCCTCGGGGGTCGTGCTCCCGGGCGCCTGTCCCTTCTCCCTCAAAATATGTGTTGTACCTTCTCTAAATGCATACCCAAATGTTGTTGTACAATTCTACTGTGGGATGCATGTGATATAATGTTGTTGTACGGACTTGCTAGCAGGATGTGTGCAAGTTGTTGTACAAATTTTATAACTCTCCTTCACTTCCTCTACTGCTCAAAATTTCTCACTTGCTCTCTCTCCTTCTCTCAAATGCTCATGAAGAATAATGTGATATTTTCTCTTCTTCTCTCCTTTTACCCTAACCTAAATGACTTTTGAGTAATCCCTGAATCCAGGTAGTTTGAGATAGCTTTAGATCAAGGGCTGAAAATAAATGCACATTATTTTCATTTTCATTAATCACTCACCCATGTAAATAAAAACCTGTATTTTGCTATAGTCATTTTTTCACTTTCTAATTCTTCATTGACTTTAATAAAGTCACTTTTAAATTAAACCGTAACTTTGTCCTGTAAATTCACTTTAATATTAGACTAACTTTACCACAACATAAAGTCACTTTGGGAAAGTGATAGAGTGGACACTTTTCCCTGAGCAAAAGATCAAAGCCATGGGGAACCACTTGTCCTCTGGTGTAAAATTTAACATTGGCTTCTATCTGAGTGTTGATGTCAACTCAGTCATTCTATTAGGGCTTGAGCTTTACATTATGAAGACACTTTCTACAAGCTTGAATTTTTTCAGAATATATTTCCTGTTTGCTCTTTAACTGTTATGATACCATGTTGATTTTCCATGATCTTCTAATCTAACAATTACTTTTCTAATTAAGTACTTAATTAATCCTACTTTGTAATTTATTTATTCAACAATTATACATCAAAAATCTCAACAATAAAACAATAATAACGATGCAGTTCATGAAGAGACAACCAAACACCAAGAGACAAATTTTCACCAGAGCAAACTAGAGAAAACAGGCAAACTTTTCTAGGAGAATTCTCCGGTTAAAAACGTTACAATACGAAAGTATTCATAAGTCAAGTGGAGTCGAGACCATGATTATGACGAAATTACCTTCGAATCATATTGCAACAATGAGTATTCTCCTAATTATTGATTTTGTACGCAACAATTTATTTGCAATTTTCTACGTAAATCTTGAATAAATCACATTTACAACTATTGGGGCAAAAAGCTGAAGAAATGACGTTGGAAGAAATGCTACTTTGTAGTTACGAGTGAACCAAGGTCCGGGGAAAAACCCAACTAGAAAACCGGTGCGGCGGTGAGGGTTTGTTGTTATGCGACGATGAAAATCTAGTATCTATGGATGCCCGGCGGCAATCCAAAACGACGAAAAATATGGGCAAAATGCGGAAGAGAAAACTGCCTTCTCCCTGTTAATTGCGGCATGACACAACTTTCTGAGGTCGGCCTCTTGAGCTCGGCGTACGACCTGCGGCGCTGCGGCTGGCAGTTGGCTAGACGACGCACCTCGGGCCCAGGCTGCAGTAAGTCGTTTTGCCTTTGAATCTTCGAAAAAAATTGTCTCTTTGTCCCTCTAAAACACGTACGGCCTCTAGAAGCGAGAACTTCACTTTGTCCAAGTGACCCCTTTGTTTGGAAAGCAAGCTACGTTGTCCCTCAAGGTTGCCTCTGCGAGATAACTGCGACCCTCTTGCGATGCCTCTCCGGATACGTCTTTCCTGCGGATCACCTTTTTTGCTCCCACTCACCAACCTTCGATCTCACGGCTCTCTGCGTGGCCCAGTGCGCTGCTGCAATCTGTTTTCGTAAGTCGAGCATCGAAGTGTGTTCTCCATCACCACATCGACCTCCTCTTATAATCCTTTGTTACACAGAGCACCAACGGCCAAGATAAAAACATAATCAATTGCTAGGATCATCTTGGATTCAATCCATGTAAGTTTCTGAGCTAATATCGCCTTATCTCAATTAATATCGATTAACTAAACATATTCCCTGGTTAAACTTAGGAAATCTTTAAAAAACGGTTAATAATCTAATTGAGACATGAAAGCAAATTTCCGAGCTTATTTACCGGGTTTTGGAGAACTCATGTATTCTAGCCTCTCCATATATTTTTGTGCTTCTGACACATAATACGATGTTATAAAAACTAACACTCCCTCTTAGCGAGGAATGTGTTCTGGTGTTGCACCTACGCACAACACCCTGTCTACGCATCATCTCTTGTCTTCTTGTTGATGTATAGCTCTTTACATTGCACAACTACGATATGAGTTACATTTTATTATTTGTTGCTAACTTTGTTGGGCTTCTTTGCCAACACTACATACGCATTTTGCTGTAACTCTTTATTCTTTGTTATTCTTGCAACATCCGCAACCAAAAAAACATCAAAAAATGAACCAATTGTGTTCGATATGATTATCTGTATTTTAGTCACATTGCTACTAGCATTTGCATTATCACTAAGGAATCGCATTATTCTTGACTACGCAACTATAGCTTCAACTTATCCCAGCGCTACTAGTCTCTACAAGCTATCCGCTACGGCATCTGAGCCCCTTTTATGCTTCGAGATCATCCTACCCCTTTCGAATGCTATGGGCCCACGGCAACGGTATTGATATAGAGGTGGACTCCTCGAAGATCCTGCCATACGGCAGCACTGCGCGGCTACAAGGCAGGTCACCCAAAGCCTCACTCCTGGAGGTATAGCCGGAGAGAACATCGCGAAGTCTTCCTCCGACGCGGAGAAGGAAAACCCTATCGATCTGCGGGGCGCCTCCCTGGTCTTGTTGACCCTTTGGAGGTGGCACACAGTGATTATGTGAAGACTCCATGCCCGGGATGAACCGAGGAGGACACTTGTACCCATGTATCATCGGATATCATCAATACAACAGAGTTTTTAAACTCTACTTCTACTTCTCATCATCCTTCTCTTATACTGATTCCCGCCCTACGGGGGTGGCAATAAGTGATGTAGTAATGATGAGTTTTGAGTCGGTATTAATTAAACGGCGTGGTAGCCTAGGACCTTGCAGTAGTGAGTATTATAAGGAGGTTTTTTTTTCATAGGTTGTTGTCATCTCCCTATTAGGACTTAATAATTAATTGAGTTTTTTTCCTCCAATTTTACCCCAAACAGAAATACGACTTGGGCAGTGAGGCCTTGGGTGAGTCCTAGTGTCTAGAGGTCGTGTATATTACCATGCTATGTATCACACAAAAAAAATTGTGGAATTTGGTTAGGTCTGAAGTGGTGATTTTTAATTTTTACTACACTTAGTCAAAAATTGCAATAAAAATTTTAATTGAATTGTAATAAGTGTTGTCTAGAGAAGTTGTATGGGGTATGAGTAATCAAAATTCCACTCTTAGCCTCAACTTTCTACTATGACACACTTTAGGGAGTTAAAAATTTGTTTGAACCCTCAAAAATCCATTTTCTTAAAGTTTAGTGGGAAATGCGGCAATTAATTAAGCCAAAAATTAAATAAATGGAGAAAAATAAATACCTGCCGTACAAAATGAGGTGGAAGTAAATTTGGAAAATTATGGAGGAGTTAAAGTGAAGTCCCAAGGTGATGTGGACTCCTAAATCAAGGAAAGCTGACATTTCTCCGTAAATCGAATTTTTGCATTAAATGAGAGTTGCTTACTTGGAAATTCGAATATGTGAAGTTAATGTACATTTGGGAGGATTTGGGTGAATATTTGGTGGATATTTTTGTGGGACATTGTCCCCGTAGGGTTACCACCCATATACACTTGTCATTCCATCATAAAATTCGAATTTGGCACATAAAGGAAGAAGAAAATGATGTCCACTTGCCAAAATCAGATTTTTCATGACTTGTAGCAGTAGACTCCACTTCAAATTCGAATTTTCATGTGATCTCACTCCCTCTCACCACTTGGCATTTGATTATTCATTGGGATTTTCTCCCAACTTTCTATATAATGGTGACCATGGGCTCTCATATTGTATCTTTTGTACTAGCTATTGTGCTTGGGGAAGCTGCTCCACTGGCACTTATTCATATAATAAAAAGGTCTTTGGAGTTCATTCATGGGTGTTTTCCCTTGAGTTTGGCTTGGCTCAATGATAGTATATTTCTCTACTTGTGTTTAATTTGATTTCATTCTCTCATATGCTTTACATAAGAATTGTGAATGTACGACAATTTTATATTTTACAATTGATTGTGATATGCTCTATGCTAGACAAATCTATCTATTTTCAAATAAATTCTAGAGTTCTCTTGTCATTGTTTATTAATATAATCCATATGAGCTAATGTGCATTTGAAGTTTTGTAGAGGCCATCTTTGGATCAACTAGCAAGCGTGAGGGAAGTCTTCAAGAGACCAACCCACTCTTGGCATTACTTACATGAAGCTCCTATAGTTTTGAATATTAATAAGCTTATCTTTCGGAAGTGTCGATTTTGCGGTGGTCTTTTTCACATGGTTTATTGCTTAAGCCAATTATTTCAATCAAATTTACATCTTATACTCTTTTGCTTTCATCTATTTATCTAGCTAATCGAGAGCTCCTTATAAACTAGACAAGTGATGGGGTCTTTTCCCATGCTTGATTTAGTTTTTTGTATATTATATTGTCGCATTATCATTCATTTTGCATTATCTTTTCACACTAACCTTGGTCTTAGTTTTACTGACCTAACATGTTGGTTGTGAGTTCTCTCAAGTTTCAAAAGTTCCATTTTGAAGGAGGTCGTGGCCATTAGGAGGAGCTTGCTAAAGAAGACTAGGCCGTGTATCACTTTGGGGGATTGTGTTCCTTATTGTAGTGTCTTCATCTCTTGGGGCCCCATACTAGAAGGAATTCCCTTGTGGTTCAAAACCTCATTTTGTATCTCCATCGATTCCTTGGGTAACTCTCAAAAGAGCCATTAACCTCATCATAACACATAATAATAATAAAAAAATTATTTTTGTTTTGGGAGCGTGGGTTCCACCCATTGGCATCCCTATCTCTCCACTTTGGGAGAGGAATGGTGGTTGGATTGACTTGTTGAATCTAGCATCTCCTTTCACTTACATGTGTGCTTTGAATTGGTAATTAACATGACCACACATCTCATTTACTATCCTCACGTTTGCTAAAGTTCTTTTAAACTTGCAACATTTTTACAATAATTGTTGCTACAAGTCTACAATTACATTTTTTCTGAAAAATTTACTTTCATTTGCAAGCTTCTTCATTATTTTGCTTTAGCAAACTTTGATATACTTGGCTTGGCTATTGTCGTCATTTATGCTTTATGGTTGTGCAATATTTCCATTTTGAAACATATTTGAAGTGTTGTGTATTTGGGCAATTTATCTTTAAAAACAATAATTTACTTCCATGTCAAGCAATTTTCTTTGATTCTCTCAAATTTAAAGAGTTCTTTATGAGCTATTTTGAATACAAATCTTGAGTTGCAATTTATTTTGGCTAAAATTAATTGCTCATAAGCATCAAGCTTTTAGTTGGTCATCAATTTATCATAAGTCAAAGCAAATACTTTCACTTCACAATCTCATATGTTATGAAGCTTATGCACAATCTTGTTGTTTTAGACATATTTAATTAAAGTATCTCTATCTTTTACATAGCACTTACAACTTACTTGCATGTACACGCTAAACTTTTTTAACTTAGTTGCATATTTAAAATTTACCTCCAAGCATAAGCTTGGTTAATAAACTTATAGGAAGGAGCTTTCTTGAAAGTTCTTCCATTTGGTAAAAATAAGGGTAAAAAGCGTGTGACCTAACGATTATGAAGGTGGTTTTGTCCCACTGTGGGAACGAAGGCACGGTACAGCTCATAAGACTCAAGAGACGGTATCGTTGATGACACCCACATTTCTCAACCCTACTCTTCACAAGTAGGTCACCCCAATTTTTACCCCTTGGTAAGAGCACAAGAGACTTCTCACCTTGTTAATTTTCGATACTTCAGGTCCAAACTCCATTGCTGCTTTATGTATGATTATGATCATATTTTGTTGGATTCCTCTTTCGGAGAGGGTGCGAGATTGATCAAAGATCTTCTTGTTTGGATGGTAAGAACATATTTGGTTTATTTTCCACATATGTGCAAGGTTGGCCAGATTTGTAATGTAGGCTCACAAGCTAATAGATGTCTGCAGGTGTTGATAATATCGAGGGTATCGACCAAAAAGGAGAAGCTATCGGCGAGGGTCGAAGAAAAAATCTTATCGGCAATATCGGCAAGCATAAAAAATGCATAATATATTCATTTTTTTTAAGTTTTAAACATATAAAACACTAACAACATGAAATAAACACATTGAAACATTAATATAAATAAAACACTTATATATATGATGTAGTGGATGTAAAATAAAAATGATATATCAAAGTCGATACCAAATCCTGTGATCCTTGATAATTGTCTAATCAAGGACTCAAATATGAAACCATACAAAAAATAACATCACATATATAAAACTTAAAAGTATCTCATCATGAGAGTTATATGTAGCAAAACAAAACAAATAAAACAACAACTATCTATACGAGATCAAAATTAGTTCACCCTCTCCCTAGCGGAGTTATCTTTATGCTTTTCAGCAATTGCTTCAAGAGCTTTTTGTACAATTTCCTTTTCAAGCGTACAAGGTATAACATCATGCCCAAGAGTCTTGCCGTATGAGTAACAATCGTGTAACCCTCCTGCCATCTTGGTCCACACAATCTTCATGATAGACGTGTCGATTTGTCCCACCATCGAGCTCCCATACTCCCAAAATGGGTCCAAGGATTTTGGCATATTTTATGTGAAATAATTCAAATTTCAAACCAAGGGCACCAAAAAAACAAATAATTGGCATTAAACGCATACACAAAAAATGGCTATAAGAGTGCATAAGAAAGTTAAAAAAAAAAAAATGAAGCTTGTTGTCCAAATATAGAAAAGAAAACCCTTGCATTGTCATGGGGATGAAAATCATGGCAAATGGAAAAAACAAAGAAACAAAATCTTGGTGACAAAGAGGCAAGCAAGCATAACCCTAAATCTATGAAAAAATCATTAACATAGGGTTTTTAAGAACATAATGGAAGAAACGAGGGGTCTCTGTTTTGTTCTTCAATCTTTGATCAACGAAAAATTACGAGTTGATAGTGATAATGGCTCTTTGATCCTCAATCTCTCTTTGACGACCACCACACAAGCTCTTCCCCTTCCTTCACCAAGCCTCACGAGGCAGAAAATGACAAAAAGACAAATTTCCCTTTTCTAGCCGCGGCCTAGGTGCCGGCGATATTTTCCAATGCGTCGCAGCACGTTCAGCTTTGAAATATCGAAATATCGCGATATTTTCGGGGAGAGAGAGAAAATATCGCGATAATTTCTCGGCGATGTTCGTTTTCCTCGAAAATGTCGGCGATATTTGAGCGATCTGTCAACAACGTATACACACCCTCACCCAGTGGATATAAATTGGAGAGACTTGGAGATCATTTGCTCATCAACTCATCACACATTCTCTCATTGTGATACGATTGGTTCGATAACCTTTGGGCCTCACCTCACTTCACACGTGCGGAGTAGGCTGACTGTGAGTTGTTTAGGGTTGTTTTGTTGTGCGTTGACCAGCGTTGACTATGGTCAACCCTTGACCGTTTGACCTCCAATCTTTATTTAATCCGATTTTTGTAGGCCACTCTGATACATTTTAAAAATTGAGGAGAAAAAAGCAGTTGACGAAGCCTAAATCTGTGAGTGTTGACTTTGGTTGACTAGCTTGACTTTTTGATGGTGTGTGTGTGACATTTGGAGGGTTGTTGCTCTAAGAAAGACTTTGTTGGTATCTAAATGAAGCTGTCGTAACGCACAATATCCTATATCTTTTGGACAAGAAGAATTGTAAAAATTTGGTCAATATTATTGGCTTGTCTTGATCTATTATTGTGCTCTATCGGCATTTTACTTTCATGTTTATGTGATTTCTAAATTGAATCGAACTTCCTAAGAAAGATTGAAGTAAGTTACCATTAAGCATAGAACACTCCATGTCTATCTAATTGTAACATGGTATCAAAGTTGAGGTGAAAACAAAGCCCAATATAGTGTGAAAAGCAATCCAGAAGAAGAAGTCTTGTCAAGGACCAATGGTCGATGATAAGTTGACTGACAAGTCTGATTATCATGCATGGAAGATGTCCTTGGATTTGGCATTAGAAGATCAAGATGTCATGGACTATGTGGGAAGATTCATGAGCCTCCATCATATTTTATGAGGCTCATAGAAATTGAGAATAATTCTGCACTTGCCATAGGAAAAGTAGTTGATCGAGAGCTGCGTCCTGTTGCTCTTGGAGGGCCCTTTTTGAGGCTGGTATGTATTTAATACTACGATCCTTAATAATAATATGATTCTTGATTTTGATGAGTTGTTAACTGGGTACTCAAAAGAGGAGACAAGAATGATGGAGAGAGATCATCCCTCTAATGGAAATAGAGGTGAACCCTACGCATCGTAAGCTCATGCAAAGAAGAAGAACCATTGTGGCGAGAAATCAAAACCATGGTAGAGTGGGGCCCAAAGGAAGGAAAGGAAGATGTTTGCCGCAATAAAATTTGGTCACTATATGCAAAAGAGTGCCCCAATAGAAGGGACTTTCTCTTAGGGATGATGAGCAACAACAACTTCGAGAGGGAATGGCGATCAAAGGAACAACGGGGAAAAGGAAGGCTCCTCTTATCGTAGTGAAATGGCCAACCTTTCAAAAGGTCAACAAATTCCGAGTACGATGAGTCTAATGTTGTTGATAATAAGAAAAATGAATATATTCTTATGTCTGCCCTCTGCTGCCGTCTCCTCCAGGCACCTAGATGTACGGTTTATTGATAGTGGTGCTTCAAGACACCTCAACGGTTATAAAGCCCACTACGATTTGATTGAGAAGGATACTAATTTAGAAAGTACCCTTGGAGATAATGCCACATATCCGTCGAAAGGGACGAGATTGTGACCCTTCATCTATCTCAAGGTCAAGTCCTCTGTTTCTGAGATGTATTTGTACGTGGAGTTTGAAAGAACCTTGTGTCTGTTGCGGCAATGGAAGACAAAGAGTTCAATTGGCATTCGTTGACAGAAGAATCCCAGCATCTGAAGAACTTCAGGAGAAACTTACTAATGGTTTTAGAGTTGATACACTCTACCAAGTTGGAGGAAGTCCATTGGGAGTTATGTCATGTGATACAACTCTTCAAACGGAGTTATGGCATAGGAAGTTTGCACACCTTCATTACAAAGCCCTTCCTGACAAGAAGGTGGTGACGAGGATGCCGGAATTTAGAGATGATCATGAAGGTATATGTCGGGGTTGTGTCGGAAGGAAAGCATGGGGACCATTCCCCTCAAGTGTCACAATGACAAGCGATATCTTGCAATTGATACATTTGATTTATACGGTATACGCCGTGACATCCTTGGGAGGATGTTCCTATTACATGACTTTTACGGATGACTTCTCCCACCATTCCTCGATATATTTCTTGAAGAAGGACGAAGGATTCAAATGGTTTAATGCCTTCAAGGCCTTGGTGGAAAATCAAGCCAGAGAGAATCCAAAGTTTTGAGGACCAACAATGGGACCGAGAGTATGAGTCAAATGAATTCAATGACACTGAGAGAAGCTAGCATTAAGAGGAGACCACAATGCATATACTCTGCGAGCAAGACGGTGTTGTTGAAGAAGAACAAGACCATTGGGAAGCTGCCCATGCCATGCTATGTGCCCAAGGTCTTCGAGTTTCTATGGGGAGAAGTTGTGAACAACATTATATACGTTCAAAATAGTTGCCCATTCCGCTCTGGACTCCAAGACTCCGAAGAAGTCTTCTCTTGTAGAAACCTAATGTTTCTCATTTTAGAGTTTTTGGATTTGTCTTTGATTACTTTCATGTGCCGAAAGAAAGAGAAGCAACTTGGATGCTTCTAGAAAAAGAGGAATGTTTGTGGGCTACAATGGAAACTTCTACGGCATATAGAATCTATGTGCCTGGTCAAAAGAGAAGTGGAGATATGCCGATGTCACCTTCGATGAAGATGTTGCCCTCGAGGAAATTAAGTAATCTTCCTAGCTCCAAGGAAGATAAAAGAAGATGAAGAAGCGAGGGAATGCGGAAAGGGCGGGAAGGATGAACCAATGCCCAATGTTGAAAGATCTATGGAGCCTGACAGTCCACCTCCTTCAAATAAGAGAAGGCCCTCATGGCTTAGGGATACTCTCGAAGATGCGGGAACATATTGCCCCAAGAGGACATTAGTGAAAGCAAGAAGCTAAATAGATGCAAGGTGTATCTAGCGGCCATGAGTACAATTGTACAATCTAAGCCTTGATCATTTGAAGAAGTCGTAAAGCATCAAGTTTGGAAGGATCTTGTGCACGAGAATATGAGTCCATTATGAAAAATGATGCAGGATGTGGTCACGAGAACGGAGGACAAATTTGTTGTCACCTCGAAATGGTTCTATAAGATCAAGCATGGATCGATGGTAGTGCTAAAAAGTACGGGCAATATTTTTTGCTGAGGGGCTTCTCTCAAAAGAAGGCATAGATTATGATGATATATTGTCCCATGCTTTGCTATACCACCATCGATCTATCATTGCCTTACAACTGTGATGCAAGGATGAGTCTCCCATCATATGGATGTGAAGAGCGCCTTTCTACATGGTTCAATAAAGAAGAGGTTTATGTGGAGCAACCTGCGGGGTTCGAAGTCAAGATAGGGAACCTTTATGTATGCAAGTTGAAGAAATCCCTCTATGGGTTGAAGCAAGCCCCAGGAGCTTGGTATGAGAGGATAGATAGCTACTTGATGAAGTTGAGCTTCCTCTCTGAAGTAATGTTGATCCAAAACTTTATTTAAGGTTGATAGATAAATGCCTCTCATTCTAGTTTCTCTATGTGGGAGCGATCTCTTCCTGTCGGTGTTGACCCTCTCATTCATCGGTGTAAGAGAGAGCTAGCTTGCAGATTGAGATGAAGACCTGGGGCCCGTGCCATTACTTCCCTGAGCTTTGAGTTCCATAGAGTATTTTCCTTTCTCAAGGAAATATGTTGTGAAAGTTGTTGGAGAAGATTTAGTATGGTGGACGTAAGTGTGTCGACACGATGGAACTCAACTTTAAGAAGTTATTGAGCGGCTAGCTGAGCCGAAAGTGGGAAATCCCATAAGTATCGACAACTCGTGGGGTCCACACGATGTTCCTAGTGAACTCTGATCGAACGTATGTTTGCGATGAACACTTTGGTCAACACATCGTTGATCCTCTCATCATATTCAACGGATTGGTGCCAAGAGGCTCTGTTGAGATATCTTCGGGGCACAATCAACCATGGTGAGATACAGCTGCCCCGAGTTTGAGACTCCATGGATATGCGACGTGCCGATTGAAATTTTGGCCGGTGTGGTGGATCGCAAAGCACATCTAGATGTTGCTTCACCTTGGGTTACCTTCGATATCTTGGATGAGCGAGGAAGCAAAAGTCGGTGGCTTTGAGCCTTGCTAAGAGCCAAATACATTGCGGCGAGTATGCTTTGTTGTGTTGTTGCTTGGAAAGCTCTTAATTGAAATTTGTTTGGGCATGTGTGAATACCACGAATTGTCCTTTGTGATGACTAGGCCAGAAGTTCGTCTTTCGAAGATCACATGTTCCACGATTGATCCAAGCATATTGATATCGGTACCACTTTACTCAAGGGATATGGTACATCGAGGCGCCATAAAGCTCGATCATATAGGAACTAATGGCGGTCGAGATATTCTCACGAAGCCCACAGGGAAGGTCAAGTTCCTAACCTTTCGTGAGAAGCTTGGAATCGTGGAAAGACCTTATTCGAGGGTCCTACTTGAGTTGGACTATGAGCTTTGGGAGCTCTAAGGGCTTGAGGATAGCTTCTTGGAGCTATAAGCACACATGGGGCTAGGCTTGCCGAACCTTGGTGTGCTTCTACCTTGTTATAAGATTGAGTTGGTTAACCTCTCTTTGATCTATGCCACTTGCCGCATCCTACCCATGGAGTTTCGAACTCATGGGAAGTACCTTTCATTTTGGCCAATGAGGTGGAAAATGTGGATGAAGACCTTGATAAGGCAGAGTGGACGCATCGGTGTCGTACTCTCTATGTCTAGGATAGCACGTGTCCAACACCTTCAATACGGGATCAAGTATGATGAGGCTCTTGCATAAATGCCGGCTTCGGGTTAGTATAAGACTCTCTTTTGAGTCCAAAGAGGTTTAACATACGCTAACTTCGAGATCGGTGAGCGTGATGTCTTCGTGACTCGCCTTTTGTTCTATTTGCGAAGAAAAGCCAACAAAGCAAGTTACGGCGAGGATGACACGATGCTATGTGATGGGACACGATGGTAAAGTGATCTCTGGATGGCACGGCGAACGGATGGAGTTCTCCCTAGTTGAGAGGGAGTGTTAATTTTTGAGCAACTGGGTCCAAACTCCATGTTGCACTACTCATATGATGATGATCATATTTTTGTTGGATTCCTCTTTCGGAGAGGTGCGAAAGAGATTGATCTAAAGATCATCTTGTTTGGTGAACAAAACATATATTTTGATTTTATTTTCCACACATGTGCAAGGTTGGCGGTTATAATGTAGGCTCACAAGCCTAATTGATGTGTCACACCTCCTTTGATGGACATAAATTGGAGAGACTTGGAGGTCATTTTCTCATCAACTCATCACACATTCTCTCATTATGATCTGATTGGTTCGATAGCCTTTGGAGGCCTCTTTCCTTCACACGTGCGAAGGTAGATGGGGAAAATACCTTGGATTTATTTAGGGTTGTTTGTTGTGCATTGACCGGTATTGATCATGATCAACCCTTGTGGTTTGACCTCCAATATTTGTTGAAAATCTGAATTTTAGCAGGCCGTACACAATGGCACAAAAATCGACGAAAAGGAGCGGTTTGGTGACCTTCGTACGCAACATTGTTTCTGCGTTGAGCGCATCGGCCCCAGCGTTTAGCCATTGACTTTGGTTGTTGACGTTGACTTTTGATGAGCTATCTTTGAGGGTTGTGTGTGTAACACTTGGAGGGTTAGCTGATGTGAAAGAATTTGTTGGCTAATGCATCTTGTTGACTATAAAATAACGCACTATCCTATATCTTTGTTGGACAAGAAGAATTGTAAAATGTTATCTATATTATTACAGCTTGTCTTCTATTGATCTATTATTGTGTTCTATCTGACATTTTTTGTTTTCATGTTTATGTGATTTGCTAAATTGAATTAAGAAAGATTGAAGTAAATTTGCATTAAGCATAAGAACACTCCATGTCTATCTAAATTTAACACACCGGATTAGGCATTTTAGTTAAAGTAACTGAATTAATTGCATCCAAATCTAGTGTAATTGCATCTCATGCTAATACACCTCATGGTTTTACTTGCAATTGTTTATTCCTTTTGTCATTGTTGAAATTGAATGCTTTGTTGTGGCAAGCATTTTTTATCTACATTTTGCAAGTAGAACACTAATTGTTTCTTTTAACAAGATAACTTCTCATGCTTTGATTCATAAATCTATTTATCTTGAAACCATTTACAATATCTTGTGCTAAAATTTTCTTGTTTCACTTTTCGGGATTACTTTTTGCTTTCCATTTGAAAGAATTTTACTTCATTTTAAGCAAATACATTTTCATTTCAAAAAATAATCCTCTAGGCATTGGTTTTCATATGTTTTGTACTTATTTAAATTGTCTATTGATGGTTATTGCTCATAACACTTTTTCTTAGAAATCCTAAAAATTAATCTATTTAACTCTAACAACTCTCCTAGAAACTCAAATCTTTTAGAACCACCCCCCTTAACTAAACTAGGAGATAGCTTAAACGGAGAGAGTTGGGATTGGTGTAGCCGGCCCCTTCTGCGAGATCCTTGCCACCAACCACACCTTGTACTGGGGTTGAAGACTTTTCTCACTAACTCGTAGGTAGGTGTGAAGCGGTAAGCGATAACAAGTCTTGCTTCTCCTCCTTGTCCTTCTTCACAGAGGACATGCCCCGAGTACGTAGTGGCCTAGCTCACCATATACGAAGCTCTTGACCTTTGACATTTCCTTCTTCTTCCTCTCTGCTCCCCTATCTTTGGCCCAGGACCCCTTAGATGCAAGGACCACATTCTCCTCTTCCTTCACCGTCTTCAATCCCGTTCTTACGCAACGTGGAGATCTTCAAAAAAACTCGTCTCATCTCCTCCTGTGCAAGTCGACCCACATCTGTCCATCTAGGTAGTGTGTCTGCACTGTCTCTTTGAGCGAAGACACGCAGTCACCTTGAGACGCTGTTGAGCGCCAGCATGGCTGCGAAGGTTGAGGGCGTTGCCCCAACGGTAGGCAAGGCGATTTCAAACCTCTACGAATGGTGAGGAATGGGTCTATGCCTTCCCCATTCTACATCTGGATGCATCTTAGCTTCTCCTCGGTACATCTTCCTTGCTCACGAGTAGCCGGATACAACGTGACGAGCATCCACATACGCAGCGATATCTTTGCCAACTATATGCGAGACTACATGATCCAGCACTCCATACAGGATCAGCAGCTTAGCAGGTACCATCTCCTTTACGGCCTCTTTTAGCTAATCATCATCTATAGGAATCGCCACCACATTATCGATATATGTCTTCAAGACAAATTTAACTAGAAAAGGGAAGGAGATCATTACCTTCTAGATGACATGTAGACGAGGGATGGAAATTTGACGAGCATTTTGCCGGGTCATAGGGCATTTTCCGTGTTGTGGCGGAACTTGTGGATGCCCATTTTCCCTAACGTCTTAGGAGGGATGGAAGACGTAATTTTGACGTTTAAAAAATTTTCAAAAACGTTCGTATGCCCTTTATTTTCCATTTACCGGTATTTTTGCAACTTGACTCCCTCGGTGCAACTGAGGCTAGACTCAAGCTGTGAGGAAAGTTGTTTTGTTGACTCCTTTGAAAATTAGTAGTTTAACTTGGAATCACCAAGGATCTGTTATTAATATTTTAAAATTAGAATTAATCTTATTTTTCCATTTTATTACACAAAGTTCACAAAACCTTCCTTTTGCGAGGAACTTGCAAGAAAAAATAGGCATTTTGCCCCGGCGAACTTCCAAGGTCTGGCAGTTTTGTGAAAGCGGTGCGGAAGTACCATTGTAGCACTAAGAAATTAGAATGCCAATCGGTAGCAGGTGTGAAGTGGTGTTAATATAGGCGGTGGCTTGGCTTCATCGTCAAACGTGCAATTGCCGGGCACGAGAATAGAAGCTTTTGGCGGTCTAGTTCGACACTTACTCCTCAACTTTAAAGGCATATGCCATTGCGCATTGAGACTTACGCTGACTCAGCATTGGCTCCAAGGAAACCGTCCAAGATTGGCTCGGAAAACCGGGTTGAGCATTGATTTTTTCTTGTGGGTTTGAGTTCTTGAGAGCTTTTAATTTTCATAAGGTAGGTTTGGTTGAGAGCAGTTAGAGTAATTGTTTACATGAAATTAGAGTTCCAAATTAACGCTATTCCTTTGAGCAATATAATATAATAATTGTGGCCAGGTTCATTAAGAAAATTCAAAGCTTGCTTTTGGCGTGAATGATGACAATTTATATATTAATTGTTTTCAAGATTATTGTATTTGTAACTTTGTACGACGTAATATATTAATTGTATTAAATTCATTAAGAAAATTCAAAGCTGTTGCTTTTGGCGTGAATGATGACAATTTATATATTAATTGGTTTCAAGAGTATTTGTATTTGTAGCTTTCTTAAATGCGGCTTTGCTCGTGGGTTCTATAGTTTTTTCAATGATCATAATCATTCTGATTATTATTAATTATTAAGTTTTTCGGAAATTTTAATTTTGGTCTTATAATTATTAAACTTTCAATGGTATGATCAACATCCTCATCTTGCGTTTCTAAAAAGGTGGAACCTAAGTACTGAGATAGCTTTGCAGGTCTTTGGTTTCTGTGACAGATTGTGTGGGCATGCTTTACCTTCCAAACCTTATTCTAATGCTCACATTTATTTAGCAATCATATTTAATCGATCAAATGCGATTTTAACTATTATCTCGAAAATGAAACTTTGACCATAATACGCTATTTAAAAATTGAGGAGAATGTAATAAAACACGAGTATATAAAAAATCATTTTTTTTTCTCATTAAATATATTTGGTTTCACAATCGGACTCTTTAGATTCCAAGCTACTAATCTTAAAGCAACTTACCACCAGAATATTTTAATACTGTGATACTAGCTCTATAAATCCTTTGACTAGTAGATCTTAAACTACCTCAACATAACCTTGTCATAAGTTTATCAATTAAATCTTAAATCCCAAATGTAACCGAGATTACTTTATAGTAAGTTTATTAGAACCTTAAATCCCAAATGTACACAAGGATTTAGGATTTAGAAATGTAAACATGGTATCTTGTGTAAATTTAAACATACGAAGTTTCAACTTGTATGAAATCAAAACGTATAATTGTCGGAGAATACAAAGCTAAAGCGAGACACATGGAGCTTTGGCCATATAATTTCGAGGTCGAAAGAAACCCATTAATGAATGTGCATTGATAGCGCGACACGGATAACTGTGACGTCTTGTGACTCGCCAATGTGTAGCCTCATGAATCACGAAGTATCATCTTTGTCTTTGTCCTTGAATTAATTGTTGTCATTGTCGCATAGGAATCAATACGTATTCTTGTGCTTTGTGCCAATCTATGACTTTGTCACTTAATAATGCGGTGTCATTGACTTAATATTACTACACGGTAAAATGTTTTTTACGTTAAAAAAAGGAGGATTTATACGCTTCTCTTTGGCTCGATACGAATTGTTTCATCTCCACTCTAAGTTTCCATTAATGTTTCCATGGATTGGCGGTTAAGCTGACCTTTGTGGCGACTGTTATGCCGGTTGTACAATGATTTTAATTCTACAAAAGGTCTTTATGGTAGTAGCTGACCGTCTTGCATGGTTTTACGGTTCGTGTAGGATTAAATGAATGTTATTTTGGTCGAAAAACTCGTTGTTTAAGTATCGACAAATGGGTCTTAGGTAGCCTCACGGATTTGTCTTGAATTTAAGTTGGAGTACTATGAGATGATATGTTATCGGGATGTCTCGAAGTACAACCACTAAAAGAAGGTACGGAGAAAAGAAAAATTGATAAATTCTCGCAGGTAAACCCCTACAAGTCGACGGAAAACTCACATGAACTTATGTAAAATCAGAGAATAGCTACGCTTGTGTGTGATAGATTTAAAAGGGAAACAAACCATAATTCCTGTCCCTCTGCCATGATGCAAGACTTCGCCTTATTCTGTAGCTCCTATACACTTTACGTAATTTGGCAATGATTGCTTCCTTATCTTCTTAGTCTCTGTTGTTTTGATTTGAAAACGCATTTGAACAAGACAAGAGCCCTTCATTTGACATTGTTCAAACCCACTTCGGCTCTACTTCACTATTGTTGGTTCTATTTTACGGTACTTTATTGAGTTTTGGGGGTACGTGAACGGTGGAGAAACGGGTTCCCATTCTGTCTCATCTCATCGGCCGATGGCCGACGAAAACAACAATTGTCATGGTAAACTTTTCTACCAATGAGTTGACGGGCTGGTGCGAGGGTGATGAATGGAGTGGTCGGTTCTTGCGTCGTCATGACAAAACACATGTTTTTGATAAATCATTTGTGCGTTAGGGTCATTTTGGTTTTTTTCCTTATGATAAATATATGAAAATTTGTAATATTCCTTCTTCACAATGTCCCTTATGACATGGTTAGGATGGACTTTCGAGTTGGGAGCGAACGGTCACGAGGTGCAAGTTGGTGTCATCGGCGGGCTCGGGGGGGCTTTCCAAGGGTTTTGAGGTTTCTATGAGGATTGATGACGTCGCTTGGTATATTCCATCATCGCCGTTTCACCTTTCATTCCGGTGCATTTCGACAACTTTCGAGAAAAATGAGGTTATTTTTGGGCTTAGCTCGATTAATTACGCTCGAAAGCTGACATTCGGGGAGGAATATGTGATAGAACATCTTAGTGTAATAGCTTGTTGGTGGGTGAAATACCTACATGATGGGATGGTTGGACATGAGTTTTAGTGACACGAGGAGACATAGCTGATTCGATTTACTCTTTTTCCGCATTAAAAAAATATTTTAGTGGAAAAAGAAAGAGGGAAAAGAATGCTCACGATTAAAATAATAAAATAGAAGGCTCTGGGGGTCCATGAGATCTATAAAAAGAAGGAGGCCATTGGGGGGATATCTTGGATTCCATATTTCTTCTTGTATGAGAGGTTGAGAACTAGGTTCTCTACTCGTGATGGCCCCAAGACGAAAACCCTCGGGTGACTTTGGTGAGTGTGGACGAAATCCACCTCATCTCTTTGGTGGTCGGCTAAATTCCACGGTGCGATGATTGATTGTAGTTCGGTTTTTGGGAGGGTTGACTTTAGCATCGGAAGCGACTTAGTTTTGGAGATCGGATCATCCATTTCGAGATATTCCAATTTCCGACTATAATATCATGCACACTCTTTGACTATTCATCATAATAAAATGCGAGATTCTTTCTACTCGATATGTTATTGAAATTGCATATGCTTTATGTATTTTATTTCATAGCGATCTTTTGTTAATTAAAAAAGTAATTATGGTGAAAGTTACGGGTTAAACTATTTTACGCAATTGGGTTGTGTTATCGCTTCTTTTAGCCTACACCTACCTACAATTAGTGGGAAAAGCCTTGGCCCCACGGGTGTGGTTGGTGGCGAGGAACTCGGAAAAGGGGTTGTCACCTATTCCCAACTCTCTTCGTTTAAGCTATCTCCTAGGTTAGCTAAGGGGGGTGGTCCCTAAAGGAAAACTAAGTTAAAGATGTGAGATTTCTAGGAGAATTGATTAGAAGGAATTACTTATCAAAGATGACTCGATTCTAATATGTAAACAAGCATATAAGTATATGAGCAATATTCAATGACGTATTCAAAATATAGACCAGTGCTTTAAAGTAGATAACAAATGCTTGCTCAAAAATGAAATTCAAGATATAATGACAATAATCCCACAAAGGAAGTGTTAGACCAAGATCACAATATGAAATTAAATTTGCAACACCAAATAAGGGTATTTGTCAATGAAACGAGATATATCAATCATCCATAAGCATAATGATCATTAAAATGACAACATGCAATGAAGTTGTATGTAGAAGCAAATTTCCAAGTACCATAGAATTAAACTTGTTGCAAAATTTAAAGAATTAAAATGCTTGCATCCAAAGTGCTTCTTGAGATAATATTTGCATGTGAATCTTTAAACCATCAAGATAGCAAAAATTTGGGAACTTTGCAAGTAAATGTGATGAGATAGTGCTATTGGTTTATTTTATTAATTAATTCTAAAGCAAAGTTACAATTGAACTCTAATCCTCAGACCTCACCCTCACCCAAATATTTGGATCTCACAGTGAGGAGTCCATAGAGGTAGAGGGTCCCTAAAACGTCTATTCAACCAACTTAAGTTGGAAGTAAATTTTAGAGATGCAAATCTAGTATGAAAAGTGAAGTGCCTAAATGATATGAAAGTGAGTTTGCAAGTGCTATGTAAAATATGGAGATGATTCAATTAAATATGCTTCATAGTTAGAACAATAACTCAAATTGCCATAAATTGAAAGTGCTATGCTTCTTTACTTGTAGTATATTGTGAAACTTATCCAAATGAGAAATAGATCACAAAACATAAGTAAGTGATGGCAAATGAGATTGAAAATTAAGAAATTAAAGGACTATGCGATTTATGTTACTTCCCAATTAGAGCATGCGTATGTGATGTGAAAAAAAATGGAAATGTCAAAACCACTAAGTCAATCCGTCTACAAATTCTCTCCTCTGAAATGGAGAGATAGGGATGCCAATGGGTAAAACCCACGCTCCCACAACAAAAACAAAAATTTTTATTAATTTTACAAGAATGAAATGACCATGAGGCTTTTTCTAAACCAAGGAAAGTCTTTACAAATAAAAATTGAGACCATAGACTTTTCCTCAGTGAGAATTTCTAAGAACTCAAAATAAATTCAGACTTTACAATAGGAGAAGAGAAGCTAAGCCTCTTCTATGCCCACAACCAAAGAAGAGAGAGTTATCTTCCTCATTTGAAATTCAGTCCAAAGGTCCTGCAACAACTTGTTAGTAATTTCTTGTAGTTGTCCACTCAAGCTGTCACAAGAAAAAAATCGAAAGAGGGCTACAAAACCAATCAAATATTAGATAGATAAAATTATAAAATATTGCACAACAATTTACAAAGAGCTAAGTCAGAGTTCGAGTAAACTCTCCTCTTTGCTTAGTCATATTCAAGCTCTTAGATAGCAAATGAAAGTAATGAAGTATAATGTTTTAAAAGATATTCAAATTTAGAAGTATTTGGCTTGTATACAAGCTATGTCTCAAAACCCCTGCAAAACCACTTTGTAAGATAAGACTATGAAGGTTCAAAGAACAAATGAGAGCTCCTTTGAGAATGTATCAAGAGTGGGTTGGTCTCTCCAAAGACTTCCCCCAACACTTGATTCTTTGATCCCAACAATATGTTCCCTCTACAAAACTTCAATCAAGAATTAGTTCCATATAGATCTAGCAATAAACAATGATAAGAAACTCTAGAGATTTATTTGAAACCAACTAGAGCATTCTATACCTAGAGCATACTCCTAAATTAAATGTCAATGTAAGATAGCTCTACATTAACAAATCTACAAGAGCATATGAAAACAAATTAGATCAAAGCATGAGTAAAACGAATTATACCAATGATCAACAATTCATCACACTCCAAAAGGAGGAACACCTCATAAATGAAACCCCAAAGTCTTTATTGATATTTCTGAAAGTGTACAAGGCAACAGCGCTTCCACAAGCACAATAGCTAGTAAACAATAATTACAATATGAGAGCCCATGGCTTTATTATATAGAAAGTTGGGAGCAAATCTCAATGAAAAACCATATGCCAAGTGGTGAGAGGGAGAAGATCTCAAGGCAAATTCGAATTTGGTAAGTGGAGCTCCAATGCCAAGTGTAAAAATCGAATTTTGGCAAGTGGACATCATTTTCTTCTTCCCTTATGTGCCAAATTCGAATTTTATGATGGAATGACATCTGTATATGGTTGGTAACCCATGTGGGGACAATTTCCCACAAAAATCTCCACCAAATATTCTCTCAAATCCTCCCAAATATGCACTAACTTCACAAATTCGAATTTCCAAGTAAGCAACTCTCATTTAATGCTGGAA